>VXBA01001284.1:26999-58642 GCA_013399895.1 Serilophus lunatus
AAAAAAAAAAAAAAAAAAAAAGTGGAAATAGAGAAGGATGGGGGAAGGCTTTCTAAAAATGTCAAACTCATTTCCACTCTAAGATATGTATAACAACAGGTTATGCCTACATCTAAATCAGCTTTAGCTATACCAATACTGAGCAAGATCACACCAAAATTACTTGCTGTATTACTAACAAGTGTTAAAAATAGAGTAAGTTTCATCCAAGTTTTTTAGCTCTAAGACTTCCAAAAGAGCTGGCTGGTTTCAACTTTCTGGTAACTCAGCTCTTCATTCATAAGCATGCCCTTCTGAATTGCTTGTGCCTGTTTAGTTGTGGTTTAGAGGGTTTCCACCTTGTACCCTTCAGTTATATAGAAATTTTGACTCTGAGGAGATGTGAAGGAGCATGGTTTTAGGTTACTCTGGGAAAGCATGCTGTGTTGTCTGCATTCTTATCTCCATCCAGTGTCTCCACTACCAAAAGCAGAGCTCTCCAGGCCTTCATTTGGTGTGGCATGAGGTGACGTCTCACCTGAAGGGGGAGGGACACATCTTTGTGCATTGCAGGAGAGAGGAATTGCATTCATATTCACCCAGATCTGCATCCTAAACACAGTATGGTCCTTATGGTATTAGCAAAGTAAGTTGAGAGCACATTGTTTTGTTAACCCTAACCTAAATGCCTCTGTGAACAGAGTTTAGGGCCAGGCTTGTTTGATGCACAATGAAGTTGCTGAACAGTTACAAACCAGAGATATGTAAAAGGCATACACTTGACACTGACACGTTATCAGGCTGGACATCCATGAAAGTGAAAGAGAGTAATCATTGGAAACTTTGGGAAACTTAGCTGAACACTGGTCTGCCACAGGACATTGGCTGCAATGGGAAGCCAGTAGACAAACAATATTTGGTCAAGATGAAAAGCAAAGTTCCCTGCTTTGCCACATTTGCTCTGAGGATCTCTCTGTCCTGACTGGGATACACATAGATTTTGTTTATAAATCTTCTTCCACAACAAAGATAAAAACCATTATACATCCTCTACAGCAACCTTTTCCATATTACTTAGGTACTAAGAAAATATTTTTAGCACATTTGCAGTCCTAAGAATATAAAATCCAGTCACTCTTTGTATTATGTAATCTCAAACTATACTAAAGAGCTTCATAATTTCAAAACAGTATTTTTTTTTCTTAAACCTGGGTACATGGACATGTATTGTTGCTTGGTCCATAATAGTTTTACCAGAAACATGAGAAAATGCCTGTACTCCTATCTAGGATCTGACTGATCCATTGACCTCTGAGCATAGGAGTGATAGAACTCTTCTTATTCCCTCAAAAGAAAAGGCAGTGGTTGATTTGCATTGGATAAATCAGGGGAATGACAGGAGTGTTTCTATTACTCATTCTCATACCAAGAGGTACTTTACTCTATTGGTAATCTGATGGAAATATATGGAATTATACAGATTACACCCATGTACATCTAGCAAGAAAAGATGTGCAAAAATACAGTGTCAACCAACTTTTCACTTAGGCTCTATTTATTCCCTTTGCCTTTTTTAATTTTTACATAAAATTATTTTGTATTAAAACAAGAATTCACATTGGAACCACGCATTAAGAAATGTCAATTACATCCATCATAGTATTCAGGATTTATGGCTATTGTAAATTGTGATGAACTCTGTATCAAATAGCTATAGTACCTATCTCTTAAAGATCTGATTCTACTCATGCTGATTTTATTTACAGCCAGATAAGGCTCTGCATGTTAAATATAATCCAGTTCATTGTGCTAACAAGATTTAATACTACATGTACTGTCTGTACTGGCTCTGTGTTGGATTGGATTTAAATTGTAGCTGGTTGCATAGCTTTCTGCAAATCACATTTGTGCTTATAGACATAGTAGTGGGCATACATATATTCTGAAGCAAGGGGAATATTTCCTTTGAGGTTATCAGAAGCCATGCTGTGACATCTTCAGCAGTTGTAAGCTGGGTTTTCTCCTTGCTTTGAGAGAGTTTGCCTGGCTATGAGAGCAGCAAATCTGTTCTGGGATCATAAACCTCTTGGTTGACCTTCCATGGCTTGCATAAATCAATACTTCTAATTTGCTGATACTGTGGTTTTGTGGCTAATTATAACTCTCAGCAAATTTGAGTAAACCTGCAAAGCTACTGCATCCAGCTGGGTGAAACGCAGTGTCAGTGCCAACATTTTGTAAGGGTTCCATTGCTCAAGCCTTTTTCTTGTTTCCCTTGCAATGAACATTAATAGACCAATTACAATTAATCTTAATAGACCAGTCTGGGACTGTTTGTCACTGGTTTTAATCTTGCTCATGTTTCCTTGCCAGTTTGTACCAATCAATTCATGGTACTTGGAATATCCATGCCAGTTTGATTGTTCCCTTTTCTTTTTCTGCATATCAACACCTTATGTTATCTGTTCTGTTTCACCTGTGGCCTGGCTGAAGGTGTGCAGTATTTAGGCTAGACCCAAACAGTTACCAGCCAGAAAGACAGTCCTCCTTCTCCTTGTTTGATTTTTCATTCAGAATATACACAAACTGTTTATATGACTTTGTTCAATTAAAAACAATAGAAAACCCACATAACCTCCCATGATTGTAACAAGAATCAGAAAAGGACAGTGTAGCAGGCTGGTTTCTTCATATTTTGGAAATAAAGATAAGGTTGGAATTATTTTGTCTTCCAAAATAAAAAGACCTAGCATTGGTTTATTAAAAATGAGAGCCAATTATTCCTCTTCTTTTCCCTTTGATGAGTGATACTCAGTGCATTCCTCAATCACATATACAGCCTGAATAGTCTCCATTCCTGCCTCTTCCTCTCTCTTTTATTCAGACCAGCAACTGATCCTTCATTTAAGAATAGAGTAGAATGTGGAATAATGTATGTTGGAAGAGACCTGTGGATGCTGACTCATCCACCTCCAATTCAGAGCAGGGACAATGCCAAAGCAAAGTCAGGTTGCTAAGGGCTGTGTCCAGTTGTGTCTTGAATATCTCCAAGGCTGAAGATTGTCCAGCCTCTCTGAGCAACCTGTTGTAGCATTTCACTATCTCCTGATGATGTGTTTTATCCCTCATATCTGCTCAGAATTTCCCTTATTGCAGCTTATTACTGTTGCTCTATCTGTTTCTTTTGTGAGCTTCTGAGTAGGACTTGGCTTGGTCTTCTCTTTAATAACTAGTTAGATGTTTGGAAACAGAAATCAGGTTTCCTTCCCTTATCTTTGTCTTTTCCTGGCTGAAGAAGCCCAGCTCCCTACTTATGCCCAGTGTTTCAGCCCACTGGATATTTCAATGGTCTTCTGCTGGCTTCCTTCTAAGTTTTCTCATGTCTTTCTTTCACTGTATGGCCCAGAAGTGGAAGCAACAGAATCCACAGTGCAGGCTCATGAACTTCAAATAGTAAAGGAGAATTGTTGCCTTTGATCCATGTCTACACTGTAGTCCTGAAAGGGACTTCCATCCTTGAAAGGGAGCACATGACTCTGAGGGTATGATCCTGAGCAGTAGAGAGCAGCAGCTGTGTTCCTTGGCTGGAAGAACTGAGTAAGGAGAGGCAAACACAGAGAAAGGTAAAAGCTGCTTACTGAGTATCTCAATACCTCTTTGTCACTCAGGGGTTTAGTGCTGACTTCAGTGAAATTCCAGGGCTGGGCTGCCCCTTTGCCAAGCTTTTGGCTTGGGTCTACCAGTTCTCTGAAATAATTCTGGGACAATGGATTCAGTTTAGCTAATAGTGTTTGTGGGCTTGGGGAGGAAGAGGAGAGGGAAGTATTTCTATTTTTTTCATTGTTTTATTCTTTTTTTAATGTGTTGATTCATCTCCACAACAGCTTTTGCTTAATCACAGCCTGAATTGGTCCTTCTTTATTAGCGGCCTCAGGGACAGTTCTGTGAGAAGCAGGGCAATAGCAATGCCTCTCTGGTCAGAATTCACATCCACGCTCCATTGCTTAGTGGAGGGACCATATGGAGTGGGCCAGTAAATACTGGAATCCTGCTTTGCATACTGACTAGGAAAACTTAAGAATTACTTCAACATATTTGTAGCTCCTTGCAACTTTCTGATATCTGTGTTCTCCTAAGGTTTCTGCAGAGTCCAATAAAAAGAAGTAACATCCTTGTACATATGATATACATGGTAGAAATGTTATTGTTTTGCATATCATGGAGGAAAGGCTCTCCAGACACCTTCCTTTTTTCACACAGACTTACTTTATATGGAAAGCTGTAGATTTTTTTTTTTACACTTTATTTGAAAATTCCTGGAATCATTTACTGTGTGGGAGTAATTTCAGATTAGACTTTTTTTCCTTGTCTACTGTATGGCTGTTTGATAAGTGTAAGCTGTATTGATGTATTCAACTCAGTGGCACATACCTACCTGCCTGGGAACTCTAGATGTGGAAAGATTAGGCGTATTTCTTTACATCTTGCCCTTACCTGCTGTGATGCCAAGTTTATGCTTTTCTTGTGTATCAAAACTAGTAATTTGAGGGTAATACGGTGCAACTGAAGTGGAAATACAAGAATATATTCTCAGCTGCTGTAAGCTCATGTCAACCTTCTGGCTTCAGTAGTTTTTCACTGATTATCTTACACCAGGTGAAAAACTAGCCAACTGGTGACTTTACCTATATTAAATGTAATGTTCTTGCTATAGCAGCTTCTGTGCCCTGGGAGAGTCTCATCTACATGTGAACCCTTGTTGAAAATGTATTTAAGCATCATACATGCAAATACAGCATGTATCATTATAAATATGACGTGCTTACTTGCTTTCTAAGGATCATGCTGTCTAGAGAGTTAGACATGGACATTCCATTATTTGAGGCAAGAGCTATTAGTGAATCCAAAAGTAGTAAGTGGGGGGGAAAAAAAGGCATTGTAAAAAGTAGTTGTCCAAATTGAAATTTTAATTGCTCTTTTAGTGTAATTTAGTGTAATTCACACTGTCAGGGCTTTGCAAGGTCATTACAGTCTCTGCCCAGCCTGCTCCTGTGCATGCCCAGCTTGGCCTCTTCATGGCTTACTCTGCTTTCTCTCACACCACCAAACTTCTTCACATATGGGAACACTGCCTGTGCAAAAGCAAGGTAAAATCTGAATAAAGGCTTTGAAAACATTTTTATCCATCTTTCATGTGTGCCTATTGCTACTTGCATTATTTTCATCTTCCACATGTGGGCTCTGAGCTATCTCTTCATTGGCTTTGTTGACAAGGGATTTACAATATTTAATGCAGTTGAAGTGGTACTTGATATGTGGCTGATTATGCTTTACGGTATGGTAGTGGGACTGCATGTTACTTCAGCCATCTAGGGAAGGGGGTGCTATCTGAAATTGTCATACAGAGGAGTGTAGCTGCTATTGATGTACCTGTAGCCTGTTACAGAGAAGTCTTCTTTGGAAGGTGCCAAACACAGGAAGGACTCCAGATCGTGATCAAGGATGAACCTGTGGCAGCAAAAATTCATATTTCTCTGGTTTCTTTTATGGGTCCTTGTTGTCCAGTTGTGTTTGCAAACTCTTAGAACAGAATCATCAATTTGGTGGTATCAGGGATCGGGACCCTCTGAAACCACAACTGCCAACAAAACATACTGGCCTTGTGTGCATGGTGCTGATCTAGAGGATCCAGAAATGAAAGACAGTCTATATACAAGCTGTACAAAGGCCAAAACGGAGAAGCTAATGGAGTCTCATGGAGTCTCCTCTTTATTGCAAATTCATCTGGTCCAAAGATTATTTTGGTTAGTACAACCAATAGACAAAAGGAAAGGTCGTCATGTGTCACTGTCCCAGAGCCACAGGACAGTCACAAGATAATGTTTACATACCAAAGACACTATACCAACAGTCTGACATGCTGTAATACAGCCTAATATTCTGCTACAGGTCCTGAGCATAGCTTTAGTAATATGTTCTTTGCTGCAACTTAGGAATAATAAATTAAAATACTAAATAAAACAAAAATTAATCTATGCTCATATCTGATTAGTTTAAAGCTAAGCACAAACTGAAGGGTTTGTCAGAGCCAAGACTTTATAGTATGTGTCTAAAAGAGGATCTCAGTGACTGAGCAAAGATACGTCAAGGGCTTTAGAACACTTGTACTTCCACCTCATCCCTTCCCTTTGGCAGATAGTATAACTTCATGTTTTATAGACCTTGATCGACTTTTAACTATGTATTTTTTATACAGGAGAACAATTTTTGTTCACTGTTGGAAAGCAGTTGTGAGGCTGTACTAGTTTGAAATCAAACCAGTGGGAGATTGCAAGTCAGAATTATAATTTAATAGAAAAAAAAAATTAAAAGAAATAAATAAATGCAGAAGTACAAGAACACTGACAAAGTCAGATACACCCTGACACTCTATGGTAATAGCAGTCCAAGCAAAGCAGTTCCGTTGAAGCAGTGATCCTGTAAAAAGGAAAAGGGGTGAGAAAGTCCAATGGTAGCTCTTGTCCTCTGGGAGTCCAGTAGGTAAGCGCTCCTGTGGTGTTCAGAGTCTCAGCTTATATCCAGGATGGAATTGTTGTCTCCTCCCTCTGGGCAAAACATCTCACAATGGGATGGTGAGTCGTGTGATAAGGCCTGATGGGCCCATTAACAGCAGATAGTCCAGGAAGGAGCTATCTCTGAGTCATGGGCGAGGCATTGATGGCCCATTAACAGATGATAACAGAGATGGTAATAGAATATACTTCAACCTAGGACAGAGGCCAAGTCATACTTTAAGATAAATGTGCTCTGGCAACCTGCTATTTTATTTTCTTTAAAGCAGCATACCTACAAACTGGGCCACCTGGATAACATGAAACAAAGGTGAGTTACATATTACTGGATATGATTTATGAATATTTCTTTAAAACAGGTAGTTTTCCCTCAGAAGGGAAAATTGCCTTAAAATACTGCATTTGGCAAAGCAGGGAGAAAAGCAAAATAATATCAGTAGGATAAAGGATTTACTTTCAGGAACAGAAGTGCATTCCATCACAATTCCACAGATGGTAGCCTTGCACTAGTGGTTCCTCAGTTCTGCACATACCTCAGATGTTTATATGTATAGATAGATATATACACGCACATATGTATAGACAGAGGAGAAAAATCAAATAATTATTAATTATTGCTTAATAGTGTATGGTCATAGCAAAGCCTGAAAGAGTACATGTTTCTGATGCAGATGGGAGTAAAGCTGCACGGTAGCTTTTGAGACATGTGAAAACATTTTCATTGTGAAGTTATTGGACATGTGGGATCTCATGATCACTAAAAATACTGAAGTTTGTTTTCTCAAGGTCTTGTGTCTCTTCTTCCAATTGATTGACCTGTGTTATGATTTAAAGACAGAGTATGTCAAAGCTGAGCCTGCAAGAAAACTTCATTTGACCCTAGGATTAGCTCAGTTGTTTAGAGCTGGTGCTAATAACACCAGTGTTGTGGGTTCAATCCCTGTCTGGGTCATTCACTGAGTTGGACTCAGTGATCTTTGTGGGTCCCTTCCAACTCAGAATATTCTGTGATTCACACCACCCAGGACTCCAGTTAGTTTGCATATGAAAAAAACTAGACTGAAAAAGGCATTTCACTATTGACTGAAACAACAATCACACTTAGTATGTTGCTAACAATGCTTTTCTATATTGAGTATTGTTTATTTGCTGTCTAAGAGTTGAACACTTTTTCCTCCCTTAGAAGCATTGTAAACTTTGTCCTCTGTCATAATGAGTTTGGAAAAGTTTTCATTTCATAATTAGTATTTCTGGTTATTGTGCTGTCTCAGAAGTTTTCTGATTTTCTTCTGGAAGCAAGTTTTGAACCAGAATAGAAATGAAAGACCTAGCCTTTCTGAAGTTTGGCACCTTGATTGTAGCTTTTTACAGGCTGATTGGTATGTCTTAAAAGACCTCAGTGTCCATTCAACTTGAGGCAACTCTTTTCTAGATTGCATATATGCTCTTAAATCACTGATGAAGTTTAATCATTACACAATATTAAAGTCTTAGTCCATAAGTTGTGGGATGACTTAAGGATATCTACATAAGGACTGTGAGGTTAATTTAAATAGGAAGGAATTAAATCTAACCAGTTTGAGACTGAAATAAGATTGGAGTTCATCCCATAGCACGTGCACTTGATGGATTTAAAATGCAAAATAGAACAACTCCCATATTAATGGAGGGGAGATTGCTGTATCTTCTGAAGCTTTGCATTCTTCATTCCCTAAACCACTGGTACAATTTGCTAATGAAGGGGTGCTCTAGAATATGACAAGTTGCAAAAGCCGGTTTATAAATATTTATCTTGCACAGTCTTGGATCTCAATGCTGGCATGAACTTGCTAATGAATGAAATTAAAGTTTTGCTGCTTTTAGGCAAAATATGAGCCATTGGAATCATTAATGTCTGCATGGAAACATTTTTAAATACTTTTCAACTTCTTTGACTTCTGCTAAACTGACACTCTTTCCTTTTTTGAATGCAATTCTGTTTCCTGCTAGACCAGATTTTTAAGTACCCATAGGAACTATATCTTCCCTTGCTCTTGTAGAGGGGAAAGAGATAGAACAATAACATAAAATACCTTGTCATTTACATTACTATTTTGTCATTTAGAAGTAGAATGTGATAACACTTATTTCTCTGTACATTTTGCCCTGTTAGGCAATATCAATGTCTCACTACTTGTTGCCATGCAAAGCCAGAGAACATGTCACAGAACTTAATCTGTTGTGATATGGCATAATAATGGTGTCAAGATTTGACTTTTGGGACCTCTTCAAGGAGGGCACTGGGACAAGCCAAATGAAATTTCCAACCTTAAGATGTCATTTGCTACAAGTTCTGCCTTCAGTTATGGCTAGCCTGAGTAGTTTGAAAGTGGCATACACTTGGTTTCCCTTCCACAGAACATAATGTAGCGCTGCTAAATGGCTGGTTGTTTGCAGTGGCTAAGATTCTAGCTTTCAGTTCAACTATGAGGAGAAAAGGACTTTTTCAGACCTGATATCAGCTTGCCCTACAGTCCTTGGAGGCTGCAGAAGGAATCGGTCTTCGTGGTGTCTTTGTGAGGGATCTAGGATAGGACTCTACCTCAAATCACAATATAACCCTTACAAAATTTATTTTGAATATGAATTATTTCTTTACTTGGACACTATTGTTTTCTCTCAAGGCTGGAATGAATTTTTGTTGTTTGCTCACAGTTCTACTCTCAAGCTTTGATTGTGATGTCTGAATCCAGGGAACATATTTTCATTTCAGTGAATGTGTAACTCTGAGAACAGTGTGTGGGCATCAAGAACTGGATGCACCTAAATGCATGAGCTATAGACACAGCCAGCTGAGTGAGATTTTTATTGAACACATACTCCCTTTGTTGTAAAGACCATGGAACAAGCTGAGGAAAAGCGTGTGATGGATTAGTAAATACATGCCCATAATGAGTCTCACTTGATTCTGACATACCTATGCTGCTTCACTAAAGCACAGCAAATTGATTTAGCTAGAGAGAGCCAGCCTAGCCAGCTGCTGACTCCATATTGCAAGTTGCTAAAGGGCTGTGATCTTAACTAGCAAGCGTGCTCCAGACATTGAACTAACACGTTTTCCCAGTACAGCTTGCTTGAGGACTAGTTCTTTCTTGCTGACCACAGTGATGCCTTAAGGGGTATGCTTAATATTTTGGGGATTCACTTTAGTTAGGTAGCCGAATAACTTGAAATATTAAAGGCTCAGAAGGGCCTCTGTTTGTTGGCGGGGTCAGTGCAGAGTCAAATCACAAGTCTTCACAGAAGTAATGGTGAAATGCTCCGTTTATTGCAGAAAACATGTGGCTTATATAATAATTTATTTTCCCACACACAAAGCATGCGTCCTAACCAAGTTAATTTGCTATACATTTGCATATGCACACCCCCTATGTTTACATTCTTCTTACCTTACTCTTTCTATTTTTGTCTAATTATTTTTCTAAGTTCTATCTTCAACTTAGCTCAAGGCCGAGCCATCCTTGTTTTTGAGGCCCAGGCACTGCTTGAGCATGTAGGCCTTGCTGTGCCCTCTCTCTGTGAGAAATCCCTCTATATCTGTTCAAAAATGTCTGCATTCTTCTGTGGACATAAGAGGGGTAGTAAAACAAAACATAGAGTCAGGCTTCTCAGGCCTACCAGAAGTAGGCCTGGGAGGAGAGAGGTAACAAAGGACAATTCTGTTGGATGCTTAAGGGGCATGATAGTAAGATGGACATTAGTGGGATGGTATGATGAGTGGGCACTACGAAAGTTATAAATGTAAAGAAATTGTTATTCTTTCTCTTTGGATCACCAGACATCACTAGTAAAGCTGTTTTGCCCTTCACCTCTGTAAACTGCGTGTTTGTCTCAATTTTCTTATCTCGCTTTCAGGCAACACCAATATGGTCTTGAAAACTCAAGCCCCCTACAACTGAGGTTTATTTCACAACTCACTGTTACTCATAATTTTCTAGCATCACTCTAATCCTACTGACATCCTCTTGACTGGGAAAAGAAATTGGATAAAATTATCATGATAGAAACCATGCGGAAATAGTAAACATAACTGGAAGAATTATGCATTAAGCAATGGCTTATGGAGAAACACTGAGTCTTATGTTGCTGTATATATTTACTGAGGTCCAATATAATCAGAAGTGTCAATTTACAGTGTAGTTTACAGTACACGACACTTTCTCACCCCTTCTTTTAAACATCAAAGCAAAGTGAGTCAAGATGAAACAATTCATTTGAATAAAATCTTGAATCTTATAATCTTGAAACAGCTACCAATATGGATATTTTCAACTGATGATTCATTTCCAGTAGTTTGAAGAATTTTGTATTTCCCTCTTCAAATGCACAGGCCTTTATTGGTTTGATTCATCTGGGTTTTATTTCTATTTTTAACCAAAAATATGTAGACTTCAATAGAAAATAAGGAGGAATAACAGTTCATTGGTGTGATGCAATTAAGTTTCAGGTATACACTCCTGAATCAGCATGGAGGCCTCCATTGGCTGCTGACTGGGCTGTATGGCTCTACATGGAGTACTATGGTTCTGTTGTGACAGAAATTAGAGATATAAAACAAAAATACTAAAGCTGGTGGAGAAAAACAGAAGTGTTTCCTTCTACAGTCTCCTCATATCGAGTGCTTTCTCCATGTGGCATCACAAAGGTGAATTATCTAGCTCCTTGTCATCAGTGTTTGTCCAGAAGCTTAAAAATATCCAAGATTCTGCATGTGTTACAGTATCTCTAATAGGCTTATTGCTGAAAATACAATTTTTAAAAGGTATTCAGATGAAGGATATTGAAGTCTTTCTTCAATATCCTCATAGTTACTGGTTTCTGGAGCAGGTGGTCCAAGATGGCCTTGGCTAATGTGTGTACCAAACACAGGAGTCCAAACCTGGTATTTCAGGAATGTGTTCCTAATAACTACTTGGGATTGCATTCCAGTTTGTTTCTCTTAAGGCTTTTGACACACTGTTCATTGAATTTTAATATAAAGCAGTGATTTTAGCTGCAGGTTTCTCTGGAGGAAGCATCACACTGGGAAAGCAGGTGAACTCGGACATTTGTGCATATCTGCCCTATGTTTCCTGAGCATTGCATGTACTGTGGAGATGGCACCCAATGCTTCTTGTTCTCTAGGTTTGCCAAAGTACTCCATACAGCTCTGCATCATACTTGGTAAATGCACCCCTTCTGTAAGCAGGAGAAGCACACTATTAGGCACAGAAGAAAACTGGAATTCGTATTTTTGAGTAATTCTTACAATTCATGTCTGAAATATCAGAGTGGAGTTACACAGTTGCCCATGTCTTCTGGTTAGTATAAATCCTTCACTGATGAGAAAAGGCTTACATTTTTATAGTATTGGCTCACATCCTCTGTAAATTCCTAGAAAGCAAAACTACTATCTGAAAGTATATAAATTTAAGTCATGGATCTGACTGTCTTTCCTACCCTCTCTTCCATGCTGCCTCAAAGCCTTGGACTCTGATGTGTATTGCCCTGTGAGATGCTCCTCTCAACTTGCTGTGTTCCTGTTGATTTTTTTGTTAAATTTTAACTTAAAAAAAGGAAGAAAACTTGCCAAGTTATTACATGAAAAATACTTATAAAAAATATAGTATGTGAAAGGCTAATGCACGGACAAACTATTCACATTAACAACAAACAGCAGTATTTTAAAACTCTGTTCTAAATAGGTCTAGATATGTTGGATTGAGGTTACATTTAAAAAATTAAATTCTTTTTGACAAGCTATATAGGTTATTCGACAGTGAGATAATAAAATGTTGAGATAAACAAGGAAAACTGAGCTAAGTTAATTGGAACTTTTAAAATTTATTATGAGTTACTTTTTCCAAGCTTCTCCTGACTGATTTATACACTTCTAATAAACATTTTGTGTGATTAACTAGTAATTAGTGCTTCATAACTTGTTAATGAAGAGTAGAAGCTGAATATTGCTACCAAGGATTTTGAAAGTGTTATGAAAAGCCAACATTGATTATTTGGAGGTCTGTTAAGTTCAAGATAAAGAGCCTCAAGCTCTGATTTTATTTATTCATAGCCTCATCTTCAGAGAAGAAAGGAAAAAACAAAGAACGGTGCAGGAGATAAAAAATAATGCAAATCAATCCTTTGATTAAAGTTTTCACCACAGTTTGTAATGCTATTTCCAGATCAGATAGTTACTATTATTTGATGCTATTAAGAATATCATATACTAATTGTTATTAAGGGAGATTGGCACTGAAACTGTTCTCTTTTACAGTTGTCTTAATTGTCCTTCCCAAAAATCTCTTGGTTGTTCAACCATGTGGCAAGAGATGCACAGCAAGAAAAGCACTCAACCAAGATTTCCTCCTGAAAGTTAACCAGGTCAAACAGTAGCAGGCTATTCCTGAAAAGACATGAGACTCCTGTGACTTATTTCCAAGAGAGACCTTAAGAATATGAAACTGTTTAAATCTTGCATTAATATGGGAGTGATTCCCAGTCATGAGAGGCTGGCTAGGGTTGCTGTGACTGCACAGAAATGTCTCCACATAGCTGGAGATAATGACACCTGTTCCTGCTTTTTTTTCTAGTTACAGCTGAAGGAATTATTCATGTGGAAATAATGTATATTTCTGAATTTAATCTGATAATCTTATTCTTTTATTTTTTTCTTTTTTTTTAGAACAGATTGAGATTTCTTAAACTTAGTTATTGCTCTACTGCACTTTTTAAATAGCTCTTCAGTTATTTTTCTTTCAGGTTTGCTAACGTCAAATTGAATTTCTCTTTTGTCTTATTTTGTGATCACTCACTGCCTTATCTACATACAGATTGTATTTTTAAACAATCAATTAAAAAATAAATAGTTTAGCTGGTCATTTTTTTTAAAATTTATTTGTCAAGTACTTTGAATGCATTATCAGTAGGAAACAAAAATATACTGAATTTAAACTGGAAAGAGAAGTTCGTTGAGCTGCATGTGCAAATAAGAGCTAAAAAATTATGCATCTGGTTATGAGCAAAACTTCTGTTTAATTGATACATTGGATATAAGATACAGCGCCAAGGTAGTTTGTGCAGTACAAGTTTTTAGTTGGAGGTTCAAGAGTATTTATCTTACAAGTTGATGAAGGGAAAACAAGTTAAGGAGACACTATTTGGAGAGAAAGAAGCGAGAGTTGAACTAAGGACAGAGCTTGAAACTAGAAATCTTGGAAATGCTGGTACAGAACAAAATACAAAGAATAAAAGTGTAAAACCAAAAGGGAACATTTCAAAGGAAACTGACGGTGATAGTGGAGCTGTTAAGTAGACAGAAACAGTCAGACAGCAGAGCTGTACATCACTTACATGGCACTGATTGTCTGTACGCAGGTTTAACTTGTGAGAGTAACAGTTGTTTTCTCTGAGAAATGCTGACTTATTGTTTTCTCACATACTTTAGAGGTTTGTTGCAGTCTTTCACTCTTGCATAGGAGTATTTATAAGAGAACAGAAAATCCTAATGTAACCTGTTTGCTTTCAATTTTACAAATAAAGTAATGACTGACAGGAACAATTTGTGTGCTGTACTGTTAAGGGCTCCTTGAAATATCATTTTCTGAGTTAGAAAAGGTTACTTTGCTAAAACCCCAATTATCATAATTTCCTTAAAGCCTATTATAACACAGAAAGTGACAATATTAATTTCCCAGAAGTTTTTTGTATCTGGTCACGGTTGTCTTTATTTTTATGGTTGCTGGTCCTTTCTGAAAGTACTTCTGTTGCTAACATTCAACCAAATTTGTCACCTAGTTTGCATGTGGTAAAATAAACACAGTGCAGCGATACCAAAACTATGTCTCCAAGGGCTGTATAGCCATTGTATCATGCTCAACAGAGCTGAAGAGGGGTTTCATTAGTCAGGATGGAGCTTCTACTGTAACAAAGCCACACAAACCTACCCAAATCTGGTGTCTCTGCACCCCTACACTTAAGCCTTTTGATCAGCCATCTGGTGTGCATTTAGCTGTTTTATCTGCCTCCTTCCTTTGCTGCAACAGTTTCCAATCCTGTAAGTTACACAACTTCAGACACTTGACACCAGAATAATTAAAATATCAAATTAGAAGAAATTTTAAAGAAAGATATATCTTTTGAATTGTAATTTCCTGCAGCAATCTGGTCTTTCCAACAGCAGAAGTGGTTTTGGGGATTCTTTTAATAAGAAAACCAAGGGCTCAGTTAATGGACAAGTATAAATGAAATGCTACATATTGTTAACAGTACAGTCAATTCCATTTTTCAGGAAGAAAATACTTCATGATCTTGCTAAATGTCAGTAATTATTCCACCCTGTGGGTCACTGGTGTGCCTATGTGCATGGAGGCTCTCAATACATGTCTTAACCCCGGCACTATATTAAATACAACTAAGATGCAGGTAACCTTCAGCAAGGGCTTCCAGCTAAGGTCAGCTCCTCATAAATTTCCTTTCTGGCAGCATTCCCCTTCCCACAGCTTCCTCAAGCAGTGAGAGTGAATGTGTATTTCCATGCCTGGCTTTTTCCTGAGCTGGCAGTAAGGAGGCTCACCTTGTCTACTGACACAGCAAGTCAGCAGAACAGCTCAGTGCTGAACCAAAGCAGCAGACGCTGGGTGATCATGGTTGTGAAATGTTTATTTAGAAAAAGCCCTTTTATTTTTCAAGGAGAAAAAACAACTTAACAGATGCTTCAGTCCAAGAAAGTTTCTTTTTCAAGAGTGCATTTGACTTACAAAAGGAAAAGAAAGAAAATTAAGATATACTGTTGTGATACAAACTCAAACACCACAGAAATATCATAGAACCCTTTTAATCAGATGACTGCAAGCAAGGCCCTGTAAATTAACCAATAAATGGTTGAGAACACATAATAGAAGCTTCATTTTATACCCAGATATGTTTTTAGTTTCCTAATAATATACTCCTGGATGTATTTTTCCCCCTACACATGAAAAACATGTAAATTTTAACTAATCTGGGTAAGAAATAAGTTCTAGAAATGGCAAAGTCTTTCACCACACTTCTTATGCGGAAGGTGTCTCAATTTACAATTAAAAAAAAATGAGAAAACAACACCAAAAACCCTAAATATAAAACAAACAGCAAAACAAAACCAAAGAAACCTTCCTGGCCTGATATCTTGGCCTATACAACTCAAAGTGCAGAAATTAAATTCAGTCCTTGTTGTCATACACAATGATGACCAAACAGACTTTTCTCTTTCAATGTCTATGGGGAATTTTAATGTAAAATAAAATCCACTTCCCTAATGGCACTGTGATCCTAACAAAATGAGGTGTAATAATTGTATTTTAAAGGCCAACATTAGATATACTTTTTGAAAGGCCTTGCAAATTGTTCTGCTAAGTAAGGAAGTATTTTTATAAAATGGATTTTAATCTCACAGAAGCTGCACTTATTGAATAAAAGCTCAATTTAAGCAGAGGTGGACTTCAAAAGTGCAAACCTTGTAGACAGGCAAGAAAAAAATAATTTTCAGCATTGAGTAGGGGAATTCTGATTCTTCTTAGTTATGGATTTTTCCTCAGTTTCTTATGTAGGTTACTAAACTGTATTAGATCAGTTGACTGAGCAGATTAGTTGTTCTCAAAAGATTTTTATCCTTGAATTACTCATCTTACCTCAAATTCCAGTTAAAATTTGGACATGTCAATGTAACAGCCTCTTTGTGCAGCATATAAAGATCAGAGTCTCTGGATTAAAAAAAAAATTTAAAAAAGGATTAAAATATATAGCAATGAAGCAATATGAGTTAGTATTTCAGAAGAGTACCATATCCATCATGTCTCTATCACTTAATGAAAAATTTTCTATCCTTGTGTTTAAGAGGGAAAGGGAGCTTGTTTTTTAGACTGTGATTTGCTTTATATGTGATAATATGTTTATATTTTATGTAGGATACACCATAATATTTCACAAAAAGAGAAAGGAGGAATTCTGTCTACAAAAGGAGATCTAGGTCCTGCAAGCTCAGAAGAAATGTCAGTGCTGTTGGTGTACAACAGGCAAGCTAGACTTTTTCCTACCTGTCCCTTGCTATGAGTAGTATACAACATATTCTCCTGACATGGATATCTCCTGATACCCTTGAGGAATATCTTAGGCAAGGTACAAAGTGGCAACTCTGAAGAGTTGAATGTTCATTACTTTTTATATCACAACTCTTTCTAAGGTTCTTTAGCTATTTGAAAGCTGTGTATGGGTTTCCGGGTTTGTGATTTGGAAAGATGTGGTGAAGAGAGAAGAAAGGTCCTCAAATAATAAGTTTCTTGAAGGGAGTGTGGCCCTGTCGGTTCAGATAAACCCTTGTTAAAAACCTCTGTTCACAGGCTTTCTTCATGGCTGGATATCTACAGGAATTCTTGCTGCCTTATGTTCTGAATTGAAACTGATAGAAAAATCCTTTTGAGTATGATTTACCTCATGACATGGAAAACATAGCTTTTGGACAGGCTAAAGGATTCCAGTTTATGCAAAGGTGAGGTTTTTCTGTCCATAACTAGACATTAAGGTACCTTGCAGTTTAATGTCTAAGTATTTATTAATGCAACCCAACTTTAGGGCCATTGAACTGTGCCTATATAAGTGTCTAATTATATTTTAGTCCTTATCTCTTTCCATTAATGTCTTTATTGACATCTTCTTGTAATGTAAAATCTACTCATTGGAGAAATAATTGCATTAAAATTAATTGGCAATGATTGCAGAAATTAGATAGGGTAAAGTGGTGTAAAGTCAAAGCCTTACAGTTTACAGCTTGTTGTGGAAAACACATTTTATTCTTCCACTTGTGCTGTAATCTTTCCACTACTTGCTGTGATTTCTATGCCATAGAAGAAAACATGGTAAATTCCCCTGTGGCTACTTAAAATTCTTATCCTGGTGGCAGAGTTGCATTCATATTCTTGATCTCTTTAATTACTTTATTGAATCCCTTCTGGTATCGCTTAAATATAATAGTGATGGCTTTCCAAGCTGCCCTGACTTGGAGGTGAACTTTTGCAGGGTCCCCTCTACACTAAAAATGGATTTGCTGGTCTCTGGGGGGTTTTGTTTTTTAGTGGGTTTTGTGTTTTGTTTCAGGTTTAAGCAATATTCCTCAGAGACTTTTTTCTTTTTTTGTTGTTCTTTACTAGAATGGACAGACTCACTACTATGAAAAAACTCCAAATATTCTTAACCACTTTTTTCCTTCTGAAAGGATATATATTGAGAAAAACTCTGATGCATAAAATAGTGTTGAGCATGGACTGCATCCTAGCAAGTACCATGTGGGATTGTTGGAAAAAACTGCTCTGACCAGAGAGTAGCAGATTTCTTAGGAGTTATTCATCATACCCTTGAATATGTCCAATGCTTCCCAAATGCTCCTAAACAGCATGAGCCAGGAAGTAGAAAAGCAAAAGAGCCATTTCTCTCAAGAAGGAGCCCCTCAGGGGGATTGAGTCTGAGACAGGTAATTTAGTCTAGATTAGTCTGGATGCAGTGTGCTTGATTTTGTAACCCAAATACAGTGCAAAGACCAGGATCTCTATTTATGAAAAGCTTTCATTGATCACATGTATTCCATTTGAAGTGCAAATTCTTGTGGTATTGCAAAACCTTATCATTCTTCATATGTTTGAGGCTGCTTAATGCTATCTAGGATGTAGGGCCCTGCATTCTACAGTAAATTGTTCTTACCTCCACGCTTCATCAACAAACTGTGTAAGAAAAAAATTTGATTTACTTGCACTGCTTTTTATGCAGCTGCACAGTCATGATTTATTCATCAGTCTATGTTACGCATTCAAAGAAAGGAAAATAGGAAAAAAAAGAAGGGGAAAAAAATAAAGGGAAAACAGGAGGGGAGGAAAGGTAGCAGCTCTTTTATATTTCTGGTCTGCATTCCCTAGATTCTTCCTATTCATTTGAGCTGTTAATTTGTGGTGGTTTAAGTACCACTATATTAACTAGGGGGCACTCTTAATAGTGACGAGAAGAATGAATAGAATGTAAAAACAGAGAAAACACTATTTGTCTGGAGCTCAAACAAAGGAAAACACAGTTTAAGGGAATCTCAGACTCAACACACAAAAAAAAGCACCCAACAAAAACCATGAAAAAGAAAACAAAGGAAAAAAAGGAATAAGGGAACTGCTTTCAAAGGCCAGCCAAGCTGGCTAAAGAGAAGCAGTGAGAAGGGAAAGCCGCTTCCTCTTCTTCTCCCTCTCTGATGGAAGCTAACTCCCAGCCCTTGGAGTCTCTGTAAAACACAACACAGTGAAAATTCCTCCCCCCAACCCGGGATGTTATTTTGGGGAAGCTTTCAACCTGTAGTTGTGCTGTTGTGGCTCCGATGCTGATGGGGGATGGGCAGAGTCAAGCCACGAGGCCTGGGAGTAGGAGAAGAGGAGCTGTGCCGCTGCTCTCCAGCTTTGCCGGAAGCCAAAGAGCATGAACTTCTATTCCTTCGGGTTTTTAAGCTCTCTAAGTCTTATGTGAATTTCGTGGTTTTCTTCCCGGTTTCGCCACTTTGGATTGGCCAGCAGTCTGGGCTCCACCTCCCCCTTTGAGGTTCCCGGCTCCAACAAAATGGTGGTTCCCGCCAAAATCTGTGGGCTAACAGCCTCTTGGCACCATCTTTTGCCAGCCGCGGGATAGCTGTCACCTCCCAGGGCACCCGCCGACCACAGAAACCCACAAAAGGGGTGTCTGGGGCTGATCGGGGCCACAGGAGTTGCCCGGGCAGCGACCGCGCCCCTCCTGCCGAGCGGGGCCTGTTCCCAGGGCCGCTGGCACTGTGGGCTTCTTGCCGGTTTTCCCGCGCAGCAGCGCGGGACCGGCGCCGCCACCAGGGCACTCCAACAGCAGCATCGTGCCAGCAGAGCCACTGCCGGCCCCCAGGAAGCAGGCGACTGCCTGAGGGAGAGGAAGGAAACGTGCAGTGGCCTCCCCTCCCTGGCGCTTGGACAGCTCCAGGCAAAGGACCTGACCTGCAAGAGCATGGCTGCTGGGACTGCGCTGGCGGGACCAGCCAAGCTCCCTCCCCAGCCCCGCCGCCTCCCGCATGGCCGGGCCAGAGCCGCATGCCGAGCTTCCCCCCTCCCCGCCGCCCGCAGGCACCGCAAGGCGGGGGGGGGCCCGCATACCCTGTGCCAGGGCCGTGCCGGAGTTGAACTGTGTCCCAGGGGGAACCAGCGGTTAGGGAGGGGAGCGAGGAAAAAAAACCTGAAAAAAACAGGGTTTACACCAAAAATGGGGGATCCCCTCCCCATTCCCCCTCCCCGCTCCCTCCAAGAACCCGCCAGCACCCCCACTGCACCCCCCTCCCCTTTCAACCCACTACATACTTCTGCGGGTTCTGTGATGACGACTTCTTCTCAGAAGGGTGAGGAGGTAGCCATGAGAAGGTCATTTGATGCTGTTACATAAAGCTCTGAGTCTGCAGTGATTTGTGTTCAGCAAAGCTGCCTCTGACTTACGTCATGTGAATGAGGAGCCCGGAGTGATGCTCGGTGTTGCCTGCAACAGCAGCAGAGTAACCTTTTTAGTAAAACTGCCAGTGTTTTCCTTCTGTGTGGAGAGCCTGGTACATGTAGGGAAGGTGGTAGTGAGGAAAAAAAAAAACTTTTTGGTTGACCAAGCTTGACTCCTGTTAGGGATAATTGTTTTTTAGAAGGATACTGCTTTGAGCAGTATATGTCTGCCCATTTGATTTCTGAACACTCAAGATGGATTCTTTCCTGTCTTTCTCTGAGGATTGAGAAATTCTCCTTCTGGTCTATGATTTTTTTAATAGATTTCATATACTTTCAAATACAGCTTTCATAGCTGATAAACTTTGTTTGTCTGTGTTCATAAGAAGTATTACCACAGTATCACTGTGGTAAAACTGTCTATTTTCTTCTTACCCAAACATGACTCTGAAATCTCTGAAATTTTTATATTTAGACCACTGTTGTAATCCATGGACAGTGATTCCCCTAGAAATCTGCCATTATGACTCTGAGAGAGATCTTCAGGCATTCACAGATGCATATTTATTCTAAAACAAAAGTATAAATAGTTGAAGGTTAGAATGAGAAATTCTGTAGCAACACTGTACTTTGAATATGAAAAACTTCCTTTAAATAGTGTTGTCTTATCCTAATTTCAGAACTGATTTAGAAACACTTAAATTAGTTATAGGAAGAAAAAACATAGGACTCATATTTGTAGTCCTGTCAATCATACTGACTTGCTCTTAATCATACAGTTTTACATTAATCACCAGCATTGCATTTATATTGTTTTATTATCTGTGAGGACTGCAGTGTTTTATGCAGAAACCATTTCAGGCACTACTGAAATGCAGCTTCCTTTTGAAGGATGTGGCAAATGTATCATAGTCCACAGCAGTGCTGACAATCGCCGAGGGCAGGAAGAGGAGAACAGAAAAATCTTGTTCAGAGAAGTAGAACAGAACTACTTAAACAGTTTTCTTCTTATTGCTGTGAAAAATATGCTGTGACCAATACCTGGGACTAACAAAATTTAGCTTCACTACCTGTATAGAAATGTAGCATCTTTGATGGCCTCCAAACAACCTGCTGAGCTGAATTTAAATTTGAGGAAGCAGTGGCATCTACTTAATAAATAACATGATTTCCAGCAGCATCCAGAATTTCTATTGTGGTTATCAATCTTAGTAAAATTCATCTCCCAAAAAAACAAATGGATAAAAGTTATAAAAAGAAACAAAGCTAAGTGTAATAGCTCTGTCCTGATATTACATTGCATGTTATGAGCTTCTCATGTAGAACCCTAGGTTTTTATAAAGAGGAGCATGTGGTAACTTGGCAAGGACTACCCTCAGCGGAGTAGCGTCATTATTCAGGCATACTTTACTTTAGGGTGCACATTGTTAGTTTTATTTGCCTTAATACTGTCAGAGTTTAGGAATACCTCACCTCTTTATTTTCATTGATTTGCCTGTAGGTCTGTGGGAATCATTGTAGTCAAGAGCATTCCGTGGATTAAATTAGCATGAGTCACATTGAAATTACAGTAGAGCAGGAAGAAATAGACTGGAAGTATTAATATAAAAGTCTTGTCCTAAAGCTTTATCACTCAGCAATGTGAAGTCTAAAAGAAGCATTGGATTGTAACGTGTGTTTGTAGTTTATATTACAATAGGTTTGATCAATGTAAGGTTTCTGTCTTTGGGATTATTACGAAGAATTAGGAAATTGCATTTCTAAAATTGCTAACAGCTGATTCAATGAGTTTATAGTGTCTATTAAATGAAGCTTTTCACACTTTCTAATTTATTAATGGAGTCAGAGATGGCTTTTGTGTGCTATATGTTGAAGTTACTGAGTTTAGAGACAATTATGTACATGGGACCACAAGATGCAGAAAGAAAAGAAATACCCACTCCTTTATTAGTTATGTATATAAATAAGATATATATGCATGTATATCCAAACGAGAGACACACAGAACACACAAGAAAAATAATATCTCCAAAGAGAAAAAAACACTGAACAACTTGTAGGGAACAATAGAAAACAGTGTCCCCTGTTAGAATCAATTAACAAGTCTCTGACCAACCTCTGCGGTCATGGGAAGATGGTGGCGGCAGTCCCGGACTCCCTTGGCAAGCTGATGAGGAGGGGGGAAGGGGAAAACAATCCCACCAGCTCTTTGGGTGGAGAAGAGGGAAGAAAAACCTCTATAAATGAATTCGTTCTCCGATGAGGTCAAACTTTCTTTGGTCAAACAATCCAGGCAGATAGCAGCAGAGCTGCTGCACACGCCTGGAGAGCGGGACCCACTTGGGAAAACGTTTCAGCACTGAAAGACGTCATCATCTGTGCCTGTGCGCTGCCAGCCCAGGGCGCCATTGCCACCTGGGGCCACATCAGCCACTGCTGCCTCCCACCCAGCTGTGTCCCTGCTGGACTCCATCCCTAGCACTGCGCCAGCATAGCCCCAGCCATGCCTCTCCTCAGGCCTGGCAGTCCCTGCCATCTGCACGGTGGTCCCCACCGCAGTGCCAGATGACAGTGACAGCACCTCCAGTCTCTCTGCCAGATGCCACTGTGCCTAGGCAGGAGCACGTTCGTTCCAGCTGCAGCAGAGGGAGTGGCAGGAGTCCTTGGCCGAGCGGGAATTTTCCTTGTCCCCCCACCAAGGGAAGGGAAAAATGAGATTGACCAAATGAAAGCCTAAACCACACTTAATGTAAACATTCAGATTTCAGTAGATAGGGAATTCTTAGCATTGTAAAAGGAAGTGTCACCCTTCTTTTCTCTAGGTTAAAAACCCCTAACTCCCTCAGCCATTCATATGACTTACACTTTAGGCCCTTCATCAGCTCCATTGCTCTTATCTGAACTGCAGTGTCTTTACTGAAGTGGGGGGCCCAGATCTGAATACTCGAGATGCAGCCTCACCAATGCCGAAGTAGACAGGAATAATCACTTTCCTAGTCAACCCTAGTTCACACTAGTTTTGCTGCAGACCAGAGGGCCTTTGGCCTTCTTGGCCACCTGGGCACACTGCTGGCTCATGTGAGTGGCTCTTGATCTCAGGTCCTTTTCTGCTAGGCAGGTTTCCAGGCACTTTTCCCCCAGCCTGTAATACTGCATGGGGTTGTTTTGACCCAACTGCGGTACCTGGCATTTGGCCTTGTTGAACCTCATGTTATTGGTCTAGGCTCATCAATCCAGTCTATTCAGATCCCTCTGCAGAGCAGCAGATTAACATTCCTGCCCAACTTCATGAGGGTGTGCTCAATCCCCTCACCCAAATATTGATAAAAACCTTAAGCAAGTCTGGCCCTAATTCTGAGCCCCCATGAGCACCCCTAATGACTGGCCATCAACTGGATTTAGCTCCATTCACCACTACTCTCAAGGCCCAGTCATCCAGCCAGCTTTTAACCCAGTGAAGAGTGCCCCTGTTCGGGTAGTAAACTGACACATTTTCCAGGAGAATGCTATGGAAGACAGTATCAAAAGCTTTATTGAAGTTCAGGAAGACTACATCCACACCCTTTTCCTCATCCACTGGGTAGGTCACCTGGTCATAAACGGAGATCAGGTTGGCCAAGCAAGACTTGTTGAACAAGAGGTTTCCTAAACCCATGCTAACAGGGCCTGATTCCCTGGTTGTCCTGCATGTGAGTGAGATTGCACTCAAAATGATCTCTTCCATAACCTTGACAGGCACCAATGTCAGCTGACTGGCCTGTAGTTCCCTGCATTCTCCTTCTGACCCTTCTTGAAGGGGAGCATCAGACTTGTTAACCTCAAGTCACCTGTAACCTCCCTAGTTTGCCAGCACTGATGACAAGTGATGGAAAATGTCTTGGCAAGCTCTTCTGCCAGCTCCTTCAGTACTTTCAGGTGGATCTCATCCAGCCCCTTAGACCTGTCAGTGTTTAAGTGGCACAGCAGGTCACTTAACTGATTCTTTCTGGATTGCAGGGGTCTATTCTGCTTCCTGTCCCTGTCTACCAGCTCAGGTAGATAACCAGTCTTTCTGTTGAAGATTGAGGCAAAGAAGGCATTAAGTACCTCGGCCTTTCTCATCCTTGGTTACAGTGTTCCCCTTCACATTCAATAAAGGTTGGAGATTTTCTTTGGCTCTTTTTGTTGTTAATGTATTTAAAAAAACAGCTTTTATTATGGCCTGACAGCTTTTTGAGATCTCTGATCCATGGTCTTAAGGGTGTAAGCAGCCTCCAGAGTAAGTAACTGGATCACTGCAAATACCAGGAGGGCTTTTTTCCCCTGCACAAAGAAGATTTGTCAAAGAATATGAATTGGGGATCCTTGAAAGACTTTTATTTAAGTTGTGGAATGGACTGCCCGGGGAAGTGGTGGAGTCACCATCCCTGGATGTGTTTAAAAAAAGGCTGGACGTGGCACTTGGTGACATAGTCTAGTCTAGTTGAGGTTCTAGGGTAAGGGTTGGACTAAATGATCTTGGAGGTCTCTTCCAACCTAGTGATTCTGTGATTCTGTTATTCCTAAAAAGTCATAGATGTAGGAATAATTCTTTTTTTTTTTCCTCCCATAGTCCCCTCAAAGAACTGTAGTTATTTTGGCTTTATCAGCAATCGCACTGTGCATTGGGAAAATTTAATAAACTGCATCTTATAGTGTGTAATCTAATACTCAGAGATAAATTATGAAAGAAGCAAAATATTGACAAACTTCTACAAACTTCTAGATATCCAGTATTATGGGATCTTTTGCTGTGGAATGCGTTAAATATTTCTATTAGGGTATTTTGTTAATGTTATGGTAGATAAAAGTATTCTGAAAATAATCATCTCTTTTCCTGGAAACCACAGACTTTTTTGGAGCTGCTGCCCACAGGTATCATGCTAACCACCTTGTATGAATGGAATTCATTAACAGGGGTGGGCTGAGACTGAC
The DNA here is from genome assembly GCA_013399895.1 of Serilophus lunatus. Classification (NCBI taxonomy): domain Eukaryota; kingdom Metazoa; phylum Chordata; class Aves; order Passeriformes; family Eurylaimidae; genus Serilophus; species Serilophus lunatus. Next base: position 52,027 of record VXBA01001284.1, read on the forward strand.
TGCATTTCTTGTTGGATCAAGTGGGGATCGATAATACTCATCTGTATTATAAAAATTTGGCATCAAGGGTAGATACATATGGGTTTGCACACCGTGAAGCAGGGTACATCTCCTTCCTTTTTATCCTTTTTAAAGCCATCCCTTCTTCCGCATACCTCAGCAGCCAGCCATCAATACTTTCTTCTTTTGAGTGAAAAGCAGGCTTTCTCAGGACAGATCTGATGTTTGATTGTAGTATATACTGTGCTGCTGAAGTTTGGGTTTTGAAGTTTGATATTTGAGATAAATTGAGACTAACTTGGTAACTGTCTTCACCCTGGCATTTAAAAACAGTTCAAACTTCTCACAGTGCCTCTTGATACTGTGCTCCATAGCACCTGATTAACCGACTAAAATACCAGATAAAGATAGAAATTGTATTTGGTTATAAAGGGTAATGCTTTCATCAAAGCTGAAGGGGATCTCTATAGAGGGAGTCCATACATATTTTAGGGTGTAAACTGAAGAGCTTTCTGCAGGCAAAACAGGGGCAGTCACAATGTGGATCACTCTACAGTGTTACTGTAGACTTACGCCGCACATTTCTGATCTGGTTTCAGTTTGTGTTTTGCAGGTTTTAGAAGGAAGTTTCCTTTCTTTTGTACAGAGTTGTTCACTTTCCTGTTAACTTGAACAGCGTAAGGCATCTAATAGTCAAAATATTCACCCTAAGTGTAAATGCTTTGGTGGCAGACTGGATCTTCCAGAAGCCCTCCAACAAGACTGACAGGCTTGATTCTGCTGCACATGAGCTGAGGCCTAAATACCATAATATACTTCCTCCTACCTGACTAATCCTCTACACTTCGAAGGGATTTACATCATTAAAGCTATGCTGTTGCTCAGTCAAGGGAATTCTGAAGCTACCCAAAATAAACATCTCTGGACAGACAATTTATCCCTGCAACTTCAGTTATTTCATTAAACAAGCTTCTGTGCTATTAAAATGAATGGTGTGATCCTTGTGAGGCAGAAGCAATGTCTCTATACATTTAAATAACAAAACCATTGTATTTTTCAAGACACCTAAAGTGCTCCTGTCTGACATCCTTTGTTACCTGTGGGTGTGAAATACTTCTGTAATCCTAGAAAATCTCATTTATGTTCACATAAATGAACAAAATGTTATGACTGTGGTGCCTTTCTAATCATTAGTAGGTGCCAGAAGTTAATTTTGTATTTATAAATGCCTATAGTTCTACTTGCCTTTTAAAGTCATTATGATTCATTATGTGAAAAGCATCTTTTATGAAAGCATATAATAAAAATCACTTAAAACATGTCTTTGTTAGGAAATTACTTGCTGCAGAAGCTATTTTACACAGCTGAATATTTCAGGAACTGTATTTGATACAAAGTAAAAAAAAAATAATCAATCTTTGCACTAAGAGAACTATTCCCAGTAAGCTTTGATTTACTTATGTTTGCACCAGTATATTTAAATTTTAACTTTTTGCTACAAGAAATATGACAGCTTGAGTAGGTATTATTAACAATATTAAGTAATAGTTGCCATCTGTATCAGTTTAATTTGGGGAGTGATAGAGAAACTAATCCTGCTCATCTTTCTCATACATTCAGATCCACAAATCTAATTACAGGAGTGAAATAAATGAGATTTGGACATTTTTATATATTTGAACTCTGTTAAAGTATTTTTTTAGTTCTTTGTAATGCTCAATAGTTGTTTAGGCACAGTGCTAAGGTACACCAACATCTACATGTTCAGATTAAAGCTGTCCTTTTGGCATACTGCACAATTAATTAAAGGCTGGCACAGCTGCTTAATCAATTCCTGTGCCTCAGTTTTCTCCCCCTAGAAATGGAAGTGTTATAATCCAATCCTGAAGTGATTTGAAAAGGTGCTTGGAAGATAGTAATTTACTATGGTGATCATGGCAGAGCTCCAAATGTAGCAAGACACTAAAGAATGTGTAACTTTTTGATGGGAGATGTACAAAGTGTTTTTTTTTTCATAAGATTTAGTCCTGTATATTAAATTGTTGTAGTTTAATCTCCTTTGCTGCTTTTGCATGTCAGACACCATTTTCAGATCATGTAAGCTGTGCTTATCACATTTCTTTTTACCACTGATTTTAAAATATATCAAGTGTTTTTAGACATATTATTATTAGAGAAGATGGAAAGAGTCTAGAGAAAAGCCAAGAAAAAGCTGAACATTAGACAACTTGACCACCAGGGAAGGTTGAAGTCATGACATTTTGACAGTGTAGAAAGGAATTGATTGAAGGCAGAAACAATAACACTCATTAAAAGAGAATGGTGATCATCTTTTCCATTTTTGCTGCTGGATGCAGGACACTGGAACAACTGATCTTCAAGACAAAGACTAGAATTGTTTGCCACTCTCCCATGCTGTCCCGTGACACTTAACATGTGAAAGACTATTGAGTTTGTGTTCTCTCTGCTCCAGATGAATTCAGCTATTTACATGATAAATGTGCAGTAGAGTCATGATCTGTGAAGAAACAGCAAATTCCTCCACAGAGGAACATTAATCTGGAAAATGAGATTGTCTTAACAAGTAGTGAACTATTCTGTTGGCAAGCCACCATACCATGCTGGAAACTCGGTTTTGTTTCTCCGGGGCTCCATTGTACCAGTCCTGTAATGAAGGTTGACCTGAATCTGCAGAGAGAAATCCTATCCCTATCCCAGGGTGAGCAGCATCTACACCTCAATGCATGCTGGATGAAATGTGGGTGTCTCTTTCTAACCTCAGCCAATTCTTTTCCAAGAAGTATCTGTGGAAATGTCACAGCTCAGACTGGAGGAGGCAGTCAAGATTAGGCATCCGTATTGCTATTTTGAACATATGGACTAATTTAGAAGCCAAACTGAGAAGACACAAGAACACTAGTAGCCTGTATTGTAGATACAGTGATGTAAGTGGAAGGAAAGTAAATTCACCTGTAAACTCTGATGCTGTGAGATGAGAAACAAGGGAGCTCTGTTAACTACTCATGCCATAAATGGCTGTACTTTGGTCTGTATTTGTCATCACATCTGCATAGTTACTGATAGAAATGTTATTTTGGTTTTAAGGATGTGGATTATAATTTCACTAGCAATCATTAGAAAAACATATTATCTCAAATTGAAATATCTCTTTTGTCGAGGTTTCTTTTTCTTCCCAGCAACTCTGACAATTTTTTTCGAAGCTTTCATCTGATTTTCCTCCACAGTGAAGAAAAGGCTTTAATTTAAGACATGCCAACTTCATATCATTCTCTTTATCTATTAAGTGCCAAAATCCATTTATTATAAATTAGTTCAATTTGATTTTAATCAAGACCAATAGGAAATATTGTCACTGGATCTCTGAACTCAGAAAATCGGGTATAGCAGTGGGAATATAAGGAGAAATAGCCTGAAAAGCATTACCACTTAAAGTGAAAGCCTGGTTTCTTAAATTCTGTGATCCACTGAAATCATATCATCAGAGCTAAATAAATAAGACTCTGCTATATATATCCTGTGGAACTAGACAGTGGTAGAATGCACATGTACTTTTAAATTCAAGATCTGTTATGTTGAATCTGATCTTTATATTTGGCCACATGACTGAAAAGCTTTTTGCTGATTTTTTTTTCTTTCTTTTTTTGACTGCCAGCAGCCAAGAAGAACATCACATACTTGCTATGATAAATCCAGAGAGAGAGTCTGTAAAGGTCAAAGTTGTCTTTTTCTAGGTAGAATTTAAATGTTTGATTGAGAAATGAAACTGTGGTGGCTACAAATAAATTACAAATTTGTATTTGATATCTCAATTCTTTGCCCAGGAAAAGCTTGATTAATTTAGAGATAACAGACTGCCTTCCAGGTATCACTGCTGAGGACTTTAGTACCATAAATTATATTAGTTTCCTTGTTCAAGGACAGTCTTTATTTGCCTTTCTATATAGGAAACAGAATTTGTTATAAATTGCCAAGGACCAAACAGTCTATTTCAACTTCAATCAGAATTTATTAAATAATAGCAAGGCGAGGTATAAGCAAAGACAGCGCTGGGCGACAGGGGAGTCTCCGCTCCGCCAACCGTCGCGCCGTACTATTTTCTACCGAGTCTTTTATGTGCTTAAGCTTCCGCGTTTCGCAACTTGCAAAGCGTGTTCTGCGCAGGTGCGTCTTATTGCTAGGGGGTCTTTGTCTGCCCTCAGGTGGTCGTGAAGAGGAAGGCCGCAGTCTTCCTCACCGTTCCTGAATGATGCAACCTCCTTGTAACTTTTCTGAAAAATAGCCAGCTTACACAAACACAATGGTCTGGTGATTATTTGAGCGAAGCCTTGCGGTTACCTGAGCGAAACATTCTGTACATGACCTCCATATTTCTCTTTTCTTAACTTAGCTTTGGTGAACAAACAGCTTCATTTATCACAGAATTGTTTATTGCATTGTGGCTGCCTCCATCTTAAAGATTTTTGTGCTAAATGTTTTTGTAGTTGATTTTAATGTTCTATTGAAGTTAATTTTTAAGAAGTTCTATATAAGCAATCTACTCTACTTAGATAAAGATCCAAATCTAATATGAATAGTTTCAAATTGAAGTTTTGTCAACAACAATTGTTTTATATTCGATTTTGTGCTTTTTATTCCATGGGAATATGGTGAAAAAAAGTTTTTCAAGTGGCTGCTTCAGCTTTTTCTTCCTAGTTCTTAATGATTAGGAGTATCAAGTAGATAGACAGCAGAAGAACTAAGAGCAGTGTTATGATTTCTTTGGGATGCAGCAAAGCACACAGAAATTTAGCCAATGATATTATTGCTGATTGTTCAGGCAGTTAAATTTAGGTCTTGTCAACCAAAAAAACTAATCAAACTTTTCAAGAAGTATGAGGGCAACAACAGCCAGAGAAAGGCAAAGGGATTGCCTTTCCAGTTGTTTAAGATGCCTTTTTGTCTCTCTTCCTCTTCTGTTCAGCTCTTGTGCAGAAATTCTAAACACAGAAGGTTTCTGTACTACAAAACTCCTACTCTGGAGAGGATAGCCCAGAGATTAAGATGCTAGTCTAGAATAATTAGTTTTTGGCTTATGATTAATATCCTCTGAACTCAGTGTAAAAGTTATTTGCCTTTCCTGTACATTTTTTACACAACTGTAAAGTAAGGAAAGAATGAACCATTATTGCATGAAGCAGTTTTGTGAGGAAAAAGAACATTCAAAAGTTTGCGGGTCATAGATGTTGCTATGCTATTAATAGTTCAAATCAGCTTGAGTTGTCTTCCACCTTGCCTCTAGTTGCTATTCCAGAAGACACCGTCACAGGTCCTGTGTCATGTTTTCCACCTGCACACAGGTGTTTGAGGCGTCCTGTGCCATCTGAGATGCCTGTGGGAAAGCAAACAAATCAAACTCATGTTTTCTCAAAGTTGATTTTTTGTTTTTAGCTTGGTCCCTGTTCCGTCAAAATGGTTTGACTCCCTCTTAATTGTTTGATTTCTCACTCTTCTCTTTACATGCTTGTGTATGTTGTTTCTTTTCATTTTACTTTTCTATTTACACTACATTCCATGAAAATCACCTGCCATGCACCATTTGAGCATCTCTACCTTGATGCTGCCCTCTGTTATATAGGCTATTGTAGTGGTTTAACCCCATCTGGATGCCAGGGGCTCACTACGGCCACTCTCTCACTCCCCTCTGCAAACGGCAGAGGAGAGAAAATATAACGGAAGGATTCACAAGTTGAGATAAGGATCATAGAAGATTCCTTGCTAATCACCATCACAGGCAAAACAGACTCCGTGTGGGATAATCGTTAAATTTATTACTAACAAGATCAGAGCTTAAGAGTGAGACACAATAAAAGACACCTTTCCCCCCCACCTCCCTCCCCCTTTACATCCAACCTTTTCTTTCCCCACACCCCGGGGAAACGGATGAGGGCTGAGGCGGGGCAGGGGGAGAGGGGGGTGTTACGGTCAGTTGTTGTTTCCAGCTGCTGCTTGGGGAGAAGAGTCCTTCAACTGCTTTCCCATGGGGTCCCTCTCATGGGAGACAGCTCTTCACAAACTACTCCAGCGTGAGTCTCTCTCACAGCAGGCAGTCTCTCTCACTAACAGCTCCATTGTGAGTCCATCCCATGGGCAGCAGCTCTTCAGACACTGCTGCCACATGGGTCATTTTCCACAGGCTGCAGTCCTTCAGGCGCAGCTGCTCCAGCGTGGGCCCCCACAGGCCACATGTCCCAGCAGGAGAATCCTGCCCCAGCGTGGGCTCGTCTCCCCACGGGCCACAGTCCCCTGCCAGGACCCTGCTCCAGCATGGGCCTCCCATGGGCTACAGCCTCCCTCCAACCTCCACCTGCTCCGGTGTGGGCTCATCCACAGGCTGCAGGCGGATCTCTGCACCCCTGTTGTCCTCCATGGGCTGCAGGGGGACAGCCTGTTCACCATGGTCTTTGCCATGGACTGCAGCTGGATCTCAGCTCTGGTGCCAGGAGCATCTCCTCCCCCTCCCTCTCCACTGACCTTGGTGTCTGCATTGCTGTTCACAAGTTCTCACTCTGCTCCTCTCCTGCAGACATCTTCATCTAACTTAACTTTTTTTTTTTTT
>VXBA01001284.1:58866-72931 GCA_013399895.1 Serilophus lunatus
CCCCCGTTACCAAAACCTGGCCACAGAGAAACCAATATAGCTAGTCACATAGAGCAGCCTAGAGAAGGGCTTGTTTATCTTTTGAAATACATGGCAATTCTTTGAAGCTCTGCCAGGTTTTCCATCCACGGGGGATAAGTATTGAGGGATTCCTTTCAGATAAAGGACACAGCGAGGCGCCCAGCCTCCTGGCACCTTAACAATAGGAGCCCTTAGCAGATCAAAGAGGGAATTTAGAAATGCGCAGATCAAAGAGGGAACTTAGAAAGGTGATAAGGATGTAGCCTGGTCAAAGAAGGAATTTAAGAATGTGAAGGATGGAAGGAGCATTGTGTCGCAAATGGATGTGCGCATGCAAATGTATCAACTTGCTAGTTGAGGCACGCGGGCAAGGCAGATGGAACCAATGTTGTAGTAGATTAGACCGCGTGTGCGGGAATGAAATGGTTATTTAACCCGTACCTTTTTGTAAAAAAATTGAGCATGCATCATACTTCTGTTATAAATGAAAACGAGCTGATGTTTATAATAAAAAAATAGAGCAAATTCATTTACAGAAAATTTGTCAGAGTTTTGGATAAAAAGCCACAATGCAGGGAAAAACAGCTCCGAGCCCGGGAATCGGTAGCTGGGTGACAGACAATCTGACAGGGTGTCAGAGAAGCTCTGTTCACACTGAGGTCTCAGAGTGGTGAGTTTTTATACAGTTTATTTCGCTGGAGGCAACTTTGTATTCAAAGTCCAAAGTCTAAAGATATTCAATGTGGTTCTTTGGTTAGTCCAGCGAAGAACAATGTCCTTCCGATGAGGAGATGGGATCTTGATGAAATCATGTCTCCTCCCAGGAACAGATTGATAGTCATGATATGCCGTAGATATCTTAATGATCGGGTAATTTCTCCTGAGGTGGCCCATCTCCCGATCAGCCAGTCTAAAGTTATGATAATGAACTTTTCGGAAACCTTTTAGTTGAAGAAAATTCCACATTCTTATGGGAATCTGCTCCCCTGTGAATGTGGTTTCACCATGGTTTGGGTTTTAGACAGAAATGCTTTTATACATATGTTTCCATATTAGACAAGTATAAACTTTATAGGCACGAATTAGGCATATATTTATGACACTTCTGTGAAGGCACATGTTTGACTCGGAAAGCTCCTTGCTACGGATAAGCGCCTTTCAAAATACATACAGAGTGTCTGATGAGCCACCTTATCGTATGGGAGAGCTCCATAGTATTAAGTCCCATGAATTTCCTAAGACACAAGCAGGAAAAGTCCCTAGCAGTACATTGTCATATCTGTTAGTATTCCTTACCTTCTCCTGAGCAAAATGAGACCTTTGCAAACTAGAAAACTCATCCTTCAGTCTCCTTGAATTTCTGTTGCTCAGCCAAGTTTTACTGCTGGCCCTTTCAGGATTGCGCTTTAATGCAGAGCAGTAGCCACCTACTACTGTGTTAAATTTTACAAGAATGCATACTTCCAGTAGATCAAATCTGGTGGATGTTGCAAAGAAAAGGGTGAGTAAAGGTCTACCTACACATTGTGGTACATTGCAATATGCAAGTCAGTGTAGTTTGTAAAGTATCTTCTGAATGTAACCAAATGACCAAGGACTAATGTAGAATTTTGTGGCTTCATTCTGAAAGCAGTCGTAGTCTTGTTTATTTTGTCTCTCTTTAGAGCATTTTTACTTATCTGGGCAGTGATGTACAATTAGATTCTGTAATTTGCAGGAAGATTACTATAATCATCTTTCATAGCACAATATTCACATTCATCATTTAGACTGCATTAGAAAGACCACATTTCCCTCTTTCAATTTTGATTACGAAAATGTAGCTTATCATAGTGTCTTATGCTTGTCTGGATATTATTCAGTACTCTCATTTGTTAAGCAAACTGTTCCCATGCATCACGCTATTTTACAATACTCAAAAGCACCAGCAGGAAAAGTTTACAAAAAATTAACAAAAGAAAAGCATCTGTAAGAGAAGTGCACCTTCATACTTTTTTAAACAGCAAATACTTTATCAGAGTTTCACAAGCAGCAGGACAATCCATCAAGAAGAAAAGTCCATCAGGTCTATAAAATGTAAAGAGGCAGCATCAGGAATTGATTGAAATTCAGTTTGTTGGTGGTTGGGAGAGGGTTCTGGAGGAGTGTTGCTGCATACTTGTCATGTATCTTCCCTAGGCATCTTCTTTTGAGGGGGTTTAGAGAGAGGTTAGTATGTTAGATGGAGAATTGATCTGACCTGTGGAATTACCTTCATTCCCTTCTACTGCAGAGTACCTGGTACCTAGCAGCTGCCCTCTTCCATTGCTTGGCCATATTTTATGCATTCGTGCAGTTCAGGATATGACTTCTCTTTGGCTTTATGACACTGTACAGCAGATACTGGCTATGTTTTATATAAGGATAACAATTGTGGAGTTTCAGCCCCCCACTAAATGGTACATTCCCAACTGCAGTTTACTCTGTTGGTCTTTCTTCAAGTGTATGATTCATTATGTCAAACTGAGCAATGAAATACAACTAGAAATGGTAGCCAAATTAGCGTTATTGTGCACAATGTAAGAGAAGATGTTGGAGGAGGCTGAGGCACAATTATCAGTGCAATAATAAAGATATAAAATGCATTAGGTGACAGGGAAGACTGGCTGTATTTTGAAGAATGATAAGTTGTTCTATATGTCATGAGCAGTGCAAATGTGCACAGAAAAAAGGAATGGTAACTACAGATGACCTAAAGCTGATCTGGAAACCTCAGCTAAGTTTAGTCATTTTATGAGATCAGGAGCAGAAACTGGTATGTCCTGGTTCAAGGACCAGGACTTTAACAATCCAAGACAAAAACCCCAAAACCTCAGGGAGATAAACCATTCACTATGATTAGATAGATAGATAGATAGATAGATAGATAGATAGATAGATAGATAGATAGATAGATAGATAGATAGATAGAGTTAATATATGTATTCAATGAACAGCAGAACAAGGAAAATCAACAAACCAGAGAAAACAAAACCAACAAAGACAACTGGGAGAGAAAAACCCCAACCACCAACCAAAACTACCCACAAAACTAAAACTCTAAATGTCCCTTGTTAGCAGCAGAAAGATGCACAGGAGACAAATCGAGCTGGACTGAGAAGGCGGCAGCTGGAACAGCGTCCAATGGCTCTCTTTCTCTGCCTTCAGGTAGCAGTGATGGCAGATGGGAGAGATGGCAGGCAATGATGGGGGAGGGGGGTGGAAATCCCGGGTTAGGCTGCTGAAAGCAGCAAACAGTCCTTCGCCCGAGAAGAGGTGGAACAAAAGGGAGCTGCCGAGGCTATGTCCGGGTATATAAAGGGTCTGTTTCTCCCAGCATTCCCAGGGGAATCCCCAGAAAAGCAATCTTGCAGGGAGCTGATGCTCCTTAGTTTCCATGATAAAGGCAGTAAAATGTACTACAACTCTCAGAATCCCTTGGGCTGGGCCCCAGTCCCCGGCCTCATGGCTAAAATGGCAGCAGCCACGTGAGGCCACGTGGATTACTTCAGAAGCTGGTAAGGGACATTCCGGGACACCTGCTTTTTCCTCCCAGGTGGCTCTTCGGAGCTGGGCAGCAATGCCCCACAGCTTGGCAAAGGACCTCTTCCCCATGTGGCTCCAGGGGACGGAGGGAGTTGGGGGGAAACAGGAAGAGAGGGATAAAAAAAACCTGATAGAAAACTTTTCCTTTCTGAACATCCAAAACTTCCCCTCACCCCATGACACAACAACACACAAAGGAATTCCTTAACAGTCATGAGCTTTATTATAGTGTCTTTCTGCATTTTCTATAGCAAAAATCTCTTAGTAAAATGCTCAGTGCTCTGTATTAATCAGGTGTTCAGGCTTTTGAGAGTCTGTCAAAGGCAAAGGGATTTTTTTCCCACAACCCTGCAACAGATATTAGTGAAAACAGAGGCTTGGGCAAACATTTGTCACTGTCAGCTGTGAGAAACAGGCCCACAATTATTTTAATTTTCAAAAGCAATTTATTATAAAACAAAGGCAATCAGCGCTGGGCGCGTGACTTGGTTGGTTTTCAAGTCAGAAGTGCAAAGAGTCCTCAGACAGGTCAGGTTTTTATAACAAAATTGGCACAAAAGCGGGTGGGATTATTACAATTTCTTTGAGGTAGGAGGGAAATTGTTTCCATAGGTACCTCCCCTTTCTCCTCCCCTCGGGAATTTGGGTCTGGGAGATTTTATTGCTTTTTGAGGGTCTTGAGACTGAAGTAGAACACTCTTTCTTATTTTGAACTTTTCAACTCTCCTGGAAAAACTGGCATGAGCCTTCCTTGATTGGCTCTGAAGGTGGTGTTATCTTCTGGTGGACCAATTTATGGCCTACCCAGGAGATCCTGGAGAGATTTACTGCAGAAAGGTGTCTATGTTCCTTCAAAGTTTCAGGGAGTGAACAATGTGTCCTTGTTCTAATGGCCTTCAGCAGGAAGCGCTCATTAGAGCTCACCATATCTTACATTACACTGCTAACATATCTAAACACTATAATATGAATCCTATTCATTTAATCAAAGCATAACTCTAAAACTGCTTACAACATGGATTCTATTCATTAGCAAAAGCAAAACTCTATCAGCATTACAGAATCACAGAATCACTAGGTTGGAAGAGACCTCCAAGATCATCTAGTCCAACCCTTGCCCTAGAACCTCAACTAGACTAGACTAGACTATGTCACCAAGTGCCACGTCCAGCCTTTTTTTAAACACATCCAGGGATGGTGACTCCACCACTTCCCTGGGCAGTCCATTCCATAACTTTATTACTCTTTCTGTGAAAAACTTCTTCCTAATATCTAACCTATACCTCCCTTGACGCAGCTTGAGACTGTGTCCTCTCGTTTACACAGCTGTTGTTTCTGCAGGAACACAATGATGGAATAGCAGCAGCATCACTACAAGGGCAAGACTGAGTTCTTGGAAAGTGTATGGCTATATAGCATGGAAAGTATGAAATTCAGTCAGCTGTTTGGAAAACAGAAGCAATTAAACCTGTTGCACCAAGGCTATGCTGGGATTAAAATATTTATAGCAAAATTGAAACTGAGCAGTACACTGTGCTATTTCAGACACGGGAATCTTAGCTTCATCATAAAATGGTAATTTGTACTTATTGGATGTCTCCAGAAACTAGAGAAAAAATGTACAGGTCTTTAAAGTATCTTATATTTATTATTTTTCTAATCATGAAAATCCATCCAACTTTTAATCCTGCCATGTAAAAATATTGAAAAATATCTCATTGCTTTTTTTTTTTTTTAACCATATTTCGAAATGTCAGCATTGAAGTGAAATGGATGCGGCATCATGAGAAAAAACCAAAGATTTGTTTTGTTATTAAATGTCACTCAAGTAAATCTTGAGTAGTTAGATATTAATGTTACCTCTTTGGAGAGGAAACTTTCTATTAACTGGACTAAATAAATAGTTCCATAAGCTCTATACTTACATACCTGTAATCCACTGCACTGTAATCCGCTCCTCTTTGCAGTGGAAGAGCTGCAAATGATTCTCCTACTTCAGCTAACCATGTACTAACAGTGAGGAGGCAGGAATCTTGTGTGGCTTCAGTGAGTCTGGAGTATTCTGTTTCTCATGCTTAACATCCTGCTGTCATGCTTTGGTGAGAGTCAGTAGATACGTTTTGGAATTCTTTCTGTACCAGACTTCATATATTGTCTTCCTAGCTAGTTTTTTATTTTTGGAACAAATGAGATTTCTTAAACTTTGGTCCTACACTTCTCAAATGCCAGCTGGGTATCATGGATCACACCTAACTTTTGTGTTTTGACACTTTTTTATGGTCTTGTTGTATTGAATGCTTTGTATAGCATCCCATCACATGAAAAAGAAAAGTCTTTTTAAACATGGACATTCCTGGAAAACTGCACATAGTAGTCATGCAGCCCTACTATTTTTTTTACAGGTTGTAGAAGTGTAAGGTACTAGGAAAAAAACCATTGTGGAATGGTGCTATAAAAGGGTTGTGGAATGATGTTATAAAAGTACTGCAGAATAGTGTTATAGATGCATGAGTTTGCATCTGTTGAGATCCAGAGCACTTTGCTGTTCTCAAAAGATTTTGGACAGTCAGTGTTTCCAGACTCTCAAGATTGTTTGTCTTGCTTTTTATACTGTTATACTCTTAAATATAGGGAACTTGTGACAGGTTAGCGTAGCTTAATTTTGAGAGTATTTTAACAGTCCTGGGAATTTCTGATAAAGTCTTCTCCTGGCTAGCCCTGTCTGAGCAGTCATGTCTTCCTGCCTTGAGTTTTGAACATGTTATTTATTCTTTAAGAATACTGATGTGTGACTGGGAGTGCTGTATGTTGGGATGTCTGATGAGGCCAACTCCTGTCCAGCCTTCTGCTGCTCTGCAGGAAGCTGAGCTGTTCTTGAGGAAGCTCCTGTGTGGCCACAGATTGTACCAGAGAATCAGTTTCATGTTTTTTGGTTGTTGATGTTTTGGCAGGGGAGAAGTTGTGGGGTTTTGGGAGGGTTTTTTGTGTTGTGGGATTTTGTTTGTTTGTTTGATAATTTTTTTTTCTTTCCTTAGACTGTCAAAAAACTTGGACTGCCTGAAAACTTTTTTAGGAGAGAATGAGTAGGCCTGCCAGGATGGTAGCCACAGCAGCTATTATGACATTGGCATTCCTGCCTCAAGACAAGAGTTTTCAATGTAATCAAGCTTTCTCAAGATAATCTATAATTTATTTAATTGTATGTGTTATGTCAGTACCACATTGCCCAACAATTCATCTACTTGACAGCATCTAGGTTTATCGTTGTATCAAATTTAGCTTTTTATTTCATTCTCAATGCTAATTGGACTTAAGTGTTCAGTTCATACATTCTTAGCAATGTGCTGGGTCAACTCTGACACCTGTATTGGATACTTTTTTTTTTAGTCTTTTTATGTCATTTTAAAGGAAAACCTACTGCTATGTGACTTACTTTAATTGTATAAAATGAGGTAGCTTTTATCCTGGAATGGTTTCTTTTTTGTAGAGTGATCATGTTCATCAGCTTTTCATATAGTCTTCAGAAAACTATGTAAAACTTGAGATTCAGTTTATGTCTGTTTCTTTAATTTTTATAAATTATTTTATTTTAAGTAGTACAGGCTGTTTATATACAGTGATAGATGTTCACAAGCCTAACCTCAAATGTTGTTTCTCTGTATGGGTCTGCTAAGAAAAAAGTGGCTAGCCACCTGCCTTCATTAAATTCTGGCCGCATTCAAGCCCTACAGGCCACTGAATGTTTAGCAATATTTCTAATTCTTCTGCTCTTATTTTTTTCCAGTACCTGAACACAGATCTTTGATACAAGTTATATACCACATTGACCTAAAATAAAATATCTGCCACTTCTCATCATGGATCTCCTTCCTTCGGCATGTTGTAGAGCACTCCAAGGCTTTTGTGAAACACAGTCCATCTACTCTTCCCCTGTCCTCATGGGTCACCAACAAACTGAGCTATTCCTGTTACTAAAGCTAATCCTTATCTAAAAGAGTGGTTGAACTGAGGCTCAAGGGGGAGGATAGGCGCTTGCTTCTCCTAAATACAGCCTTCATTTTACCATTAAGAGGCATCAGATGCTTTCCAATAACCTGGCTTTTCAAGTCTGTTTTTTCTTGTTCTAAACCTAATACTAGTAGGCTGTCTGCCTGCCTTTTCCTAACCCTAGCCCAAACCCAGGTACTCTATGTGACAATATGAACAATGTGTTTAAAATTTATTTCAGCCTGTCCATGAGGTGGGGGTGGAGTTAGAGAAACCCGTATGTATGGCATTCAAGACTTCACCTGGCATTAACCCTGTCCCAAAGACACTCTATAAATGCTGACCTAACTGAGCAGAAGTTAACAACTAACTATAGACTAACCGTTGACAAGAGACCTCCACTTTGAGACAGAAGTGCACAAACAAGGGCTGAAAGGTGGGTCAGTTTCTAAGATTTACCTTCAACCTGGACCTTCTCTATTTAGACTACCAGAGGTAAAGTTGTGATTACAATTAGGTTGGTTGTAAAAGGCTAAACTACACATTCGGTGATCCATGGAGTTATATGGGTGGGATCTAAAAGGACTGTATTGGGTCTGTCTGAGATGGAGCCCATTTCCCATACAGCAGCTCTCACAGTGCTGTGCTGTGCATTGGTGGCTGGAGTAGTGCTGTGGAGTGTTTTGGCTACTGCTGAGCACAGTACTGGGACTGTAGTGTCCCTTCCCCAACTGATGGCAGGATTTTGGGAGGGGACACAAGTGAGCCAGCTGACCCAAACTGACCAAAGGAATATTCCATACCATATGACATCAGCTCAGATATAAAGCTGGGGAGAAGCAGGAAGGGGGGGGGGCATCCACAGTCTCCCATGGTGTCTTGCCAAGAGAGCCACTACACGCATTGAAGCCCTCCTTCTTTGGATGTGGCCGGGCATGGTCGCGGATGGGAAGTAAATATTAGATTAGTATTTTGCTTTTGCGCGGGCTTCGCTTTGCTTTATTTTTTTGCTTTAGTAAACTGCCTTATCTCAACCCACCGTTTGCCGTTGTATTCTTTTCCCCCTGCTTGACTTTCAGGGGGGAAAAAGGGGTTAAAGAGACTGTGGGCACCTGGCGGCCAGCCAAGGTTAACCCATTACAACCTATAAGGAATTGTTTATTTAGCCCCAATCTGCTCTATGGAATTGTGGGGATGGGATTAGGATGGCATTTAGGAAAAGAGGAAGTGAACTACATGGCATGGGCTGCAGGACTTCCATGACAGGAAGTTTCTTTCGCTAATGCCAAATTCTGGCTTGGAACTTTTGTTTCCAACCATATGACATATCTGTAGTTCTGGTTTAGATTAGGAAAATTTAGAAATTATGCTATTAATGATTATTTAATGTAACTCTGGGTTAAGGTTGATGTTTGCAGAGGATAAATTGTAGCACTGCTCAATCTCAGTGATGATTCAAAATGTTTAATTAAATTATTTCCCTGTGAAACTATCTATACTTATTATGATTTTATGAAGAGTGTATGAGGCTTTGGGGACTAGTCAGTAGTCTTAAAAGCAACCCAAAATGCTCACGATATGCCAGAAAATGAGCATAGCTATTGGGAGCAAATGCTGGTCTTTGTCTTTTTTATTCTCTGATATAATTCTTTCTATCTTTCTGCTGTAAATATGTCAAAACTTCCTTGATGTTTTGCTTGCCATGTGCACAGGTAGCATTACATCACCCTCATGATCATCTTGGCTCCTCTTTGTGCAGCCTGATTTTGTGGTGCGGGGCAAGCTGGGCTTGGGAGAGGAAGATGGTCAGGGGGGAATATGCTGGTACTGTAGCTGTACATTCTTTATTTTGAGAAGGATAGGTGGTGATGCTTACATTTTTATTCATAGTATCTTCTAATTGCTACTGTTTCAGCTTTGTGGAGTTTGTTTTCTTTTGTTTTCATTTCTTTGGTTTTCTTTTTGCCTGTGAGATAGAAAGTTTGGTCAATTTGTCATGGGAGTGCAATCTGAACATCACTCTGTGAGATGGTTCGTTCCCACTTACAAGTACTCTATAAAGATTTGGGGGTGGCTTAACAAGCAGGATGAAGACTATTTCCAGCTATGTGTAAGTCTTCAGTATTAAAATTAATGGATAACAATGGGATTTAATAATAGAATGCATTTATTGTAGTTAAATACAGTGTAAAGTGCAGCTGTGTCAAATTAGTGTTGAGATTACTGATTGATTAGCCCTTACTGCTGACTTAATGTGTATTTATTATCTAATGGATGACAATCCACTTCTGAATTAATGAGGGGACAAAAATGAACACCAAGTTTTAAATAAGTATCAGTTATAACAATTTCTCATGCAGCCTTACAGTTCTTTTTTTCTATGTCTGTAGGTTGAAAATCATGCAGATGAGGACAATGTTAATACCATTTGATTTAATGAGCCATAAACAGAAGAAAAGCCTAATGATTTTTTTAAAAATTTGTCTGAACTGCAGTGCCAGCAAAATTCTCTCATTCTTCCTTGCTTTGAAACTATGGGATTATTTGCTAAAAGAAAAATTACTTCACTAAAAGAAACCCCACATCCCACTAAGGACTCCATACTTGTATGTTTCCACACACATACACTCCATACTCCTGCTTTTATCCTTTTTTATTTTGACAAATCAGTTTCTAATGAACTTTGGAAGCTGTGGTGCATGCAAAATCCCGGAAAAATAAAATGCTATTTAAGCCTAACTGCAAGAACAGAAGTGTTGAAAGTAGCAGTATTTTTGTTTTGTGACACAAATATTAAATTATTTATTTTTTGTTTCAATGTAGGTACTTCAAAAACTAGGAAAAGCAGATGAAACTAAAGATGAGCAGTTTGAAGAATACGTTCAAAATTTCAAACGACAAGAGGTCGGTTACTTTTTCTTTAACTTTGTCTGAAGAGTGCAGTGTGTTTAACTTGCTGATTTTGAAGATGATGTTACGGTCTAACAACTAAGTTCTTTTTTTGGTGGGATTTTTTTTCTGCTATGTTCAAACAGAAATAACAGTTGGATTTGTGTGTGCACAGGGCTAAAAATGGTCTGGTAATAGGACTGATTGTAATTACGTGTAACATCATCATACTTGGACTGCTTGAGATCAACAGAGTGACAGCAGATTTTCACCAGCATAATTGAAAACAGAAACCAAAGCCAAATAAAGGCAGCCTAGTTGTTGCCTTTTTACAAAGAACAGAAGTATTTCCTTGGTTTTGTTTTCTGGATTACTTTCATCAATATATCAATACTGGTTTTATAAGAAGTGAATAGGCTAATAGTTTCAGACTGCATGTGTGTTGTAATGCTCCTTGGGAATGATGGGATCTGTGGTGGTAGAGCTGATGAAACACTACTAGGAAGCAGTGCTCAATTTCTCTTAGTGTTGTAAACACAACATAGGAAAACAAAAGTGTCCTGAAGAGTTTATAATCTACTCACAGTGCAATCCTAAATTCTAACACCGATTACCTGTTGCTTTGTTGGACAGACTTTTTGGCTCCAAGGTGATAAATTGCAATTAATTATATAGTACCTTTCTAGTACAAATTAATGCTTACCATGAGCTGTGGTAATACCACCAAGAAAACGTTATATAAGTATGAATTGATGTATCTGTCGTTTTTGTGAGCTGTCATTTACAGCTCACAAAGAAAGAACCTGGAGAGTGAGAAGTACTCCCACATATTTTACACAATGTAAAATTTGGCTCAATGTCAGTGTTTGCAATTTGTGCTGTGAATCAGTCTTATCCACCACATGGACTCTTCTGCTTTCCAAGTAAACACAAACACTTCATCTGCTAGTTTGCTTCTTAACTCTTTTGCATCTTATGGTCACTTAGCCTTTATTTTCCTGTCTCAGTGTAGAAGAGAGGAAGGTTTTTGGAGGCACTGAACTGTTGTCTAGATCTTTGCTCTTCATCAAAGAAGAAAATGCTGTGAAGTAAAAGAATATATTTCTCTAAAGGAGTAGTTCCTCCCTCAAATTTCTTAAAGTAAGGAAGATAGTGGGAATTATTAGGTCTGAAGAAGCTTTGAAATCCTGCAGAGATGTTATCTTTTTCATTTTGTTCTACTTGTACTTTTGCAAGTAGTGACTTCTTGATTATCCTTATGTTGTTTCTTATCCTTGCTCTTGTATCCCATCTGTTTGCACAGCTAGTAACTTTTTCTAGAAATCTGTAAGGGTATTTTGGGTGTGGAAGGAGCAACTGGAGCATCCCCATGAAGAAACAGAGTTTGTGAGATTTTGGAGGGGAGTTGTTTGTTTGTTTGTTTTTTTAGTATGTAATTCTGAGAGAAATCAAACACAAAACAAAAAAAAAACCCAAAAAAAGGTGAAAGAGAAAAAAGTCTTTTTATAAGCAAAATGATGTCTCAAGTATTGTTTTTTTTTTTTTTTTACTAAGACTTTTCTGGAATGGTGATTTTCAGCTGAAAGTCTTACTTAGGGGTATACAGGATCTTAGTATTACTTCATTTTTATTTCCTTCTTGTTTGTTGTACAGAAAGACAATAATAAACAGTCAAAGACTCTGCAGGAACTACATGATGCTAAATCTAGATGCAATTACCAGAGGGGTAATTGGGTAGGGAGGAGTGAGTGCAAAGGGAACTACTACAACTCTCCCAACGGGCACATGCAGATTAGGCTAGGTCCACTGGCACGCTAAATGAGAGAGATTGTATATTTGCTGAACTAGTCACACTTGCTTACTTTCAGAGTTGTGTTGTGCTCAATTCTTCAAATACGAGGGGGGAAAATGTTGCAAAAGCACTCTTTCTGCCACAGTCGCCAATAAGAAGCATATAAATAGGTTAAATTTTCTGAGTTGGTGCATACTTTGATTTACAACTTACTAGCAATGCAAAGATATGAAGCATTACAATGTGCATCTGAATTATCACTTACTGATGAGTGTCTTGCAGAACTGCTGTCTTCTGTGAACTCAGGCAGACATCTATTCTTGGTTTTATATTCAGTTTTACTTTCAAGGTTAGTTCTGATACTCTAGAGCCTTTAAAAAAAGTTAAATTCTAGATATTTAAGAATAAAAAGGCCATCTGATTGATTGATCCTTATGCTGAGGTTCATCAAACTGTTGATGTGGCAAATCAGGAGGCTTGCAAGCAGAATCGCCCCTGGAAGAGGCTGTCCAATCTTTTTCAGTTCCCTCCAGGGTTATTTGTCTCTGTGGTGGTTACTGACCTAACAAGGCCACAGCAGAAGCAGTTTGAGAGGACGTCCAAACGTTACTTTGTTTCTTACAAACTGTGGTGGTTTGAACGATTATATCACTAGAGGGGTGTGCAAGAGTGACAAAAGACTGAACAGAAATCAACAGCAAGTGACAGTTTTATTGCCTAGGGCTCAACTGCAGAAACAACCTTATGAGATCCCCAGACTTTAAACAAAATACACAATACAACTCCCGACAATCTCATGCAAAACCAAAGAAACCCAAACTGCTCCTCAAAGCCAGGTGGCTGGCCAAGAAGCAGGGGAAGGAAGGGAAGCCCCCTCTCTGATGGTACACTCCTGACCCTTGGACCCTCCTGCACTGCCCCCCCACTCAGAGAAACCCACGGGGAAGCTATCACTTGCAGTTAGGCTGGGTTGTCTCCGAGTGCTAACACTGGAGCTTGATAGTGCCGCGCTGCTGCCTGTGCTGATGGAAGTGGGGGGAAGCCAGCTGCAAGGTCCAAGAGCTGGGAGAGGGGGAGCCGCGATCCTCTCAGCTCAAGAGACAGCCAAGAAGAGGGGCAGGACTTCTGTGTCCACGGCTTTTATGCCCTGGAAGTCCCGCGCAAATTGGTGTCTCCTTCCCGGCCAAGCGGTCTTCTAATTGGCTGGCAGAGCTGGGCTCCACCTCTCTTTCGGGATCTGGGACTCTGAGCAAAATGGCGGTTCCCACTGAAACCCACATGGTCAAGGTCTGGGGTGCCATTAGCCACTGGCTGTGGGGCACTCGCCACCCGCGGGAACCAGCCACTGCACACCTGCTGCCCCAAAGACCCCACAGGAGGGATCCCCAGGCCAACAGGACTGCTCATGGCCATCCAGAGGGGCTCGNGCCATCCAGAGTGGCTGCCATGTGGCCGCCCCCTCCAGTTGCCTTGGGCGAGGCTGCAGGCCCCCTGCCGGGCTCCCACCAGCTGCCCACTGCAGCCAGGACCCACATGGACCCCAGCCAGGGCACCGCCCACAAGGGAGGGCTGGTGGGCAATCCGTGCTACTGCGCGTGACTCCCGCCAGCCATCACCAGCACTGCCAGAAACTACTGCAGGTAACGGGAACTGGGGCCACCTGGGAACCAGCCAGAGCTGCACTCCCTCACGGCAGCGTGGGGCCAACAGTGCCTGCTGCAGCCTAGCCGTGCTGGGACAGCATCGCCCGCATCTCCCCCCAGCCCTGGGGAGAGACTGGGGAGGAGCAAGGGCTGTCTCGGTCCCAGCCCG
>VXBA01001284.1:74229-160227 GCA_013399895.1 Serilophus lunatus
TCCAGCCAGTTCCTAACCCAGCAAAGAGTCCTCCTTTCCAAGCCACAAGCTGCCAGCTTTTCCAGGAGTATGTTGTGGGAGACAGTATCAAAGGCCTTGCTGAAGTCCAAATAGACAACATCCACAGCCTTACCCACATTCACCAGGCGGGTCACCTGGTCGTAAAACAAGATCAGGTTGGTCAAACACGACCTACCCCTAGTAAACCCATGCTGGCTGGGTCTGATACCCTGGCCATCCTGTAAGTGCTGTGTGATGACACTCAATATGAACCTTTCCATTACCTTACCCGGTACTGAAGTCAGGCTAACTGGCCTGTAATTACCAGGATCCTCCTTCCTACCCTTTTTGTAAATAGGTGTCACATTGGCCAGCTTCCAGTCATCCGGAACCTCACCAGTGAGCCACGACTGGTGATAAATGATGGAAAGCGGCTGTTTCTTTGCAAGTTCTTTGTTGCAGCTTGTGCCATGTTCTCTCCAGGCATCCTGGTAAACTGAAAGCTGTGAAAATGGTCTATTTCTGTTGTTTCCCTGCCTTATTGAGCCTGCAACACCTGGGAGGTCCACAGATCTTAAATATAGAATGATTTTTTATTAATACTCTCCAAAGATAATAAATGAGGACTCTCAGTTCAGCCCAGAGAAAGGATAGACAAAAGGAAGTATTCATTATCGAAGAAATAGACAATCTGAACATACTATTCTTTACCTGAATAAAGGATTGGATGGTAGGTATGTACCAAACTCAGCAGAAGTCTTTGTCTAAGGATACATGCAGGAGATCTATCTGGAGAAAAATCTTTTTTAGATTCCCCAGTGATTCATTCTCATCTTTTTCTGAATACAGCTGGGTAAGTGCCCCTTCTGGACTTGACAATCCAGAGCTGTTCTACGCAGATGAATCATGATGGAGAAACTAAGTTATCCCATGTCCAGAGAGAACAGAGCACAGTTGCTTTGCAGAGCCTCTGTCAGAAGCAATAAGCAGTTGCAGCTGATGCCAACAGTAAAAACATTTTAAACAGTGAATACAGCTGTTTTCCACCTTCTGCTTAAGTTGAAAACTGAAAATTGCCATTCTAAATCAAACCTTGTGGAACAAACAAAATGTATAAACTGATATATAAAAGCATGACACAGATTTTCAGTGTATTGCAAGAAATTTCTTGAGGCTCAGATATTTCTCTCTGCCCAGCTGATTGTGGATATGCTCAGCCTCTTAATCAACCCTGAAGTTTAGAGTCAGAAAAAAAAAGAGAATACCTGTATAATTCTCTTAACTGTGAATTATTGTCAAAGTCCATCAGAGATTTAACTGAAATTTCATCTATATTCTGTTGTTCAGGCAACTGCATCTTACATGTTTGGGATTTTTTTGATAGAAATTATAGTAGCAATTGTCTTTATCCCCATGTATATTTTAATGACTCACAGTAGAGTGCTACAATATAAGAAAGATATTAAGGTTTAGAGAGCATCCAAGAAGGAAAATGATGATGGTGAAGGGCCTTGAGGGGAAGCCATATGAGGAGTGGCTGAGGTCACTTGGTTTGTTCAGCCTGGAGGAGACTGAGGGGAGACCTCATTGCAGTTACAACTTCCTCATGAGGGGAAGAGGAGGAGCAGGCACTGATCTCTTCTCTCAGGTGACCAGTGACAAGACCCAAGGGAATGGCCTGAAGTTGTGTCAAAGGAGGCTTCATTTGGATATGTGAAAAATGTGCTTTACCAAAAGAGTGGTTGGGCCCTGGAACAGGCTCCCCAGGGAAGTGGTCACGGCACCAAGCGTGACAGAGTTCAAGAAACATTTGGACAATACTCTTGGGCATATGGTGTGACTCTTGGGAATGATCCTGTACAGCGCCAGTAGTTGGATCCTTGGGGATCCCTGAAAACTGAGGATATGCTGTGATTTTGTGAGTTTGTTATCTCCAGCTTCAATAGATACTCGTGTTTTGGCTACTGAACCCTGTGCCTGGAGAGTGATCCAGTTCCAGGTTGCACCACCTGAACTGTGGATATCTGTATTTCCAGGAGTTGAATGTTCCCTAGTGCCTGCGCTGAACTGGGCTTTGGGATCTGGAGGGCAACACAGAAACCCATCAGTTGCCTGGTGGCATCTGTGGGCCTCAATGTCTCTAATCAGCCCTATCTGGATCCCCTAATCCTGTACATGGACCCAGGAATCCCATTTTATTTCAGCCATAGGCATAAGTTACATCATAGGCTCATCCCAATGCCTAGGGGATCCATGTTTCAGGTGCATCTTTGACTGCTCACATCTAGATCTCTCAGACAGACCCTGAATCTGGTTCAAACCCCTGCTATGTCAGGGAGCTGTCAGTGTAGCCTTTTACCAGTCCCTGGCTCTGCCCATTTGTCCCACACTGTGCAGGATGTCACCTATCGCTGAAGGTATAGCCTGCACTGCGGTAATTTGTGCCTCCTGGTATAGACCCACCAACTGCTGTGAGGGTTATGAGTCAATTTCATATATCTATTTGACTATTCTTAAACCTACCTTATGTCCTCCTCTTTGACATCCCTCATTTTACTGGTCTCGTACATGGTCTTGAGATGGATAAAAGAATCCAGGTAATAAACAAAAATTGTGAACTTTAAAATTACTCTGGATAGGAGACACTATTTCTCCTTAGCTGATAGTCAGATTTTTTGGTTATCTGTAGAATCTCATACTAAACTGCAAGGGATTCTTGGTACTTGCAGCATATTATGTGTTCAATACAGTTCTGTCCATAGGAGATTCCTTTCCTAAACAAAGATGAAGCCAAGTAATTTTCCCAGGTAGATATTCTGAAGTAAAAGAGAAAATCCAGTTTAGACTAGTGGAACAGTGCTTTTATCTGCAAGACAAATGTTTGCATTCAGGGGGATTACGTCTGACAGAGGCAGTTGGGGCAGTCCAGAATTGTATTTCAGATACTGGATGATCAGTAAGACAAATACAAGCTATAAAATGTGCAAAATATTTTGGGGTTATGGGAGGGATTTCTCTGGGATTACCATTCCATCCTGAAATGTATGTTTAATCTTATGTATGAAGGACCATTTTTCACTAGACAAGAAGAAACATAGTATATCACTGTATCTCATCTCAACCTCATTAATTTCCAGTCAGGCAGGATATGCAGGAAGGTAAGGCCCTTTTTTTCATGCTACAAAATTATTTTTGCAGGGGCAGCCAAGATCCATTCCAATTTATTCCTAACTTCAAAGGAGAGAGCGGCTCATCTGATGTTTCCCCTTTTTGATTTTGCCTATTGATTGCTCCAAATCTAAAGTCTAAACCATGGTCACACTGTTCTGGTTTTGATTGCCCCTTAGTTATAAAATATTATGCCTCTGCAGCTTTAGTAACTGTGCAAATTGTCTTCTCCAGGCAGTGCAGTTGAATGTTCAAGTTATTTCTGACTATTTTTAATGGAGACTGGTGTATGTTTCTTCAGGAGCAATTTGGAATAACTGACCTTGAGGCTAGTCGACATAGCCCAGCTCTGGGATTTAACACATAGACTGAACATGATGCAGTTCACAACAAGCAATTCTGGACAGTTTTCTACCAGATCTGTTAATACATAGCTTATATATGTTGTTTACAAATTTAGTTATGGATATGCAGCTATAGGCATAAAGACAGGCCCAATTACATGTTCAGAAATTTTTAAATGCATATAGATTACTTTTAGCCATAGGACCCATTGACTCTGCACTTGCTGGTTTTGCTGATCCCAGATTTTCATTAAAACCATTAATTTTGGCCCTACTTTGAGGACATGAATATACATGTAGGAAGATTGTTATAGGTTAGATTCCTTTTTGGGAAGTTTTCCACCAGATGTTGCAAACTGAGGAAGGGAAAAAGGTAACCCAATTAAGCTAAGGATAGAATTCCTCATCAGGTTTGGGAGTGGAACACCATTGTCTTTCAAACTGAAAGCTAATGACCTTTTGATACCAGGAGGACTCCCGCCCTTGGAATGGGCTTCCCCGCGCCAGCAGAACTCACTTGTTTTCAGCTGCAATGCTGGGAGAAGGCCTAGTGCTGCCCTGCTGGTGCAGCTTCTCCCATCTGCTGCCCCAGGACCAGACCGTCTCTTGCTGCTCCCTCTGCCTAGCCCAGCTCCTCTGTCCAGGTGGACCCTGCATCAGCTCTTGGAGAGAGAGAGGAGAGCCCTGCCTACAGCAGCCCCAGCTCGGGGCCAGCCTGTCTGTCCTTCCTCATCTCCTGCTGTTCCTGTATCACACAAGAGACTCACTGTGAAATGTAATGCTGATAGAGTTTTGCTTTTGCTAATGAATAGAATCCATATTGTAAGCAGTTTTAGAGTTATGCTTTGATTAAATGAATAGGATTCATATTATAGTGTTTAGATATGTTAGCAGTGTAATGTAAGATATGGTGAGCTCTAATGAGCCCTTCCTGCTGAAGGCCATTAGAACAAGGACACATTGTTCACTCCCTGAAACTCTGAAGGAACATAGACACCTTTCTGCAGTAAATCTCTCCAGGATCTCCTGGGTAGGCCATAAATTGGTCCACCAGAAGATAACACCACCTTCAGAGCCAATCAAGGAAGGCTCATGCCAGTTTTTCCAGGAGAGTTGAAAAGTGAGGAAGAGTGTTCTACTTCAGTCTCAAGACCCTCAAAAAGCAATAAAATCCCCCAGACCCAAATTCCCGAGGGGAGGAGAAAGGGGANNNNCCCCTTGTGTGTGTGGTGAATCTGTAGGACCTGATTGTTTCCTCTACAGCTGTGACCATGTTGTGAGAAACTGGCCCACAATTGTTTTATAATAAATTGCTTTTGAAAATTAAAATAAAGGCAACCAGCGCTGGGTGCGTGACCCGACAGGTTTCCAAGTCAGAGGCACAAAGGACTTCGGAAACGGTCGGTTTTTATAACAAATTTGTCACAGGAGCAGGATGGATTTTGAGACTATGTGACATCAGGAATGTGTCTGAATGTAGTTCAAGGCAGACATGCATCTGAAAGAGATAGGACACATCCCAGGACAAAAGAGCTTCGGTGTCTGCTCCCAACGCCCTGATAAGAGTGGCACCATCCATCTGTTAAGCTGTGAAGAAATACCAGCTCTTGCTAACTTTACCAAATCTTCAGAGAATCATCATTCATCCAAATAAAATCCCATTTTGGTACTTGCAGCATATTATGTGTTCAATACAGTACTGTACATAGGAGATTCCTTTACTAAATAAAGATGAAGCCAAGTATTTTCCTAGGTAGATATATATACTACTAGTATATTTAAACACCACAATATAAATCAAAGCATAACTCCAAGACTGCTTACAACATGAATTTCAATCATTAGTGAAAGCAAAACTCTATCAACCACTGTATTTCACAACCACACCCAGGAAAAATACATGGAGGAAGCAAGGGGGCTGGGGTTTGTTGGAGTGATTTTTCTTCTTGAGGCAAGGTTGGAATTTCATTGAAGGTGAGTGCCAGATATTTCCTCTTCAGTCCTGATCTGAAACAGAAACCAATGGTTCAGTAGAAGGGTTAGTTAGTTTAGTGTCCCTGCAGGCAAAGAGCTTTTTCAGCTGCCTATTGGGAGTCACTCCTAACACAAGGCAAAGCTCCCTAGTTCTCACCATTAGAGTTAATTATTTTTTGATTAATCTAAGTCATCTGAGAAGCCTGTTTGATTTGATGCAGTTTACTTCATCATGTTACTTAATAACTAGAACAATGAAATTTGTACTTTTACACACAAAATTACACAGAATTAACACGGTTGGAAAAGACCATAGAGATCATCAAGTCCAACCTTTTACCTAACATAACAACCTATCCAACACCAATCTAGACCTTCTCAGTGGCTGGGCCACAAATCTGGTGCTGTCCTGGAACATACTGGGATGCCTTAAAATTCTGTGTTTCCAGAGAAGGTTGCCAACCCAACTTTTTTCAAGTGATGGACTAGACAAATATTTTAAACCATGAATCTCTTACAGCTTGTAGGAAGAGAAAAGAAGAAATCTATTTATTTAAGAAAAAGATTCCAAAATTTGGGAGACAGTTCTAGGAACTATAAGAAACTTCTAGTAACTGTTTTGCGGAATCAAACTTCAGAACTTGTGAAAGTTATGAAGCAGGTAGGTTTATTAGCAGCTGCGAAGCAAGGGGGATAAATCCAAACCAAACTTGCTTACTTCCCTCTCCATTGCAGTGCCTTAAGTACATACAAACCTGTATTTCCCAAAATAGGCGGAGTAAATGCAGATGAATTTCAGAAACAGACTGCCCAGTCTCCACCCCAAGTTTCACCCAGCCAGGTGTGTCCCTGATTTGATCAATGTGTGATACCCAGGCCCATCTCCTTTGATGGGCAATCAAGCTGGTCCCATCTTCTCAAAAGCAGGTGTGTCCTTGATTATAGGTGGGTGATATCCAGGCCTGTCTTCGGCGATTAGCAGGCTGATTTTTGGCATCCTGTTAATGATTGCTGTTGGTTCTGTCTTCATAGTTTCCAAAGGTCTTTGTTCTCAACTCAGAACTTTAGTTCTAGGAACCTGATAAATGGTAAACTGGGGTACTCTGGTAGGCAAATAGGTTTCATACTAAATTTGTCCAAAAAGCCTCTTATTTGGTTCAGTTTATCTTAATGTAATAGTCCTTTTCATTCACATTTTGGAGTTCCCTAAAAGACCTGCCAGTAAACAGTACTTAGTGTTTATGAACAGAGAGACAGACACTGTTTGGCATTGTGGCAGGTAACAGCACATTACAATAAAGAATGTCTTCCCCATAATATAGAAAATGCCTTCTTTTCAGCTATTTCCCCAATGTCTTCATTGGGGATTCCATTGTCTTCACAGTGGAATGATAAAATTCCAGTATTAGAGCTGCATTAATAATTATCATTTTTCTATGGGGCTTGTAATTAATTAAGCAATGCTCCAGGTTCAACATTCACAATGCTCTTGACTCTCACTAAATTGTTTTTTGTACCAAGCACACGCTGTGCTGAACTTTCCTGTAGAGATGTATTGTGTTTACATCCTGTGTGTGACATGATAGAAAAATCAAACTTTTCTGTTCTGATTGAAATAATAAAAAAATGGAAAATCGTATATAAACCTCTGTAAATAAATTATTCCTGGGAAATAGGCCATCCACTTCCAACTTTTTTGGTGGAAGGCAGACTTTGATTTCTGAACGGATTAACCATTTTTTTAATGCATCAGGAGGAAAAGCTAATAAGACAGAAACGGTGTTTTCTATGGTTTTAATAATAAACTTTTTTAAACTCTTGTCAGTCTCACAGCCAATCGTTTTTTAAACGTTTTTTAAAACCTGTTCGTCACAGTTTGCACAGATGTGCGTAGCCAACAATGCAGTATTTTCATCCTGTGAATATCAATTAGTCTGGTAAGTAGTAAAAGTATATCTATCTTCACTAATAGTGAGTATACTATAGAAAATGTGTAGACCAGAGGCACATTTTGCAGAATTCACAGGGCTGAGGATTTTTGATGCTGATTTTTGTTTCTGGTACTTTTAGAAAGGTCTAATTCTGTTGCCATTGAAACTGGGAGATTATCTCTCATTCAGTGGGAGCTGGTCCTTGCTCATGGATGCTTTAATGTCATGTCACACAGCATTTGCCAACATTTGGCTTTATCAAGCTTAGATCTTTCAGTGGTTTGTGGTCTGGACTGGAGGAGATGCATAATTAAAGTGTTCTTTTGAATGAAGTGTCAGAACTCATAACAGCACATATGGCAAAATATTTGCATCATGTTTTACTACTTTGACTTTTTCTTACGCATTTTCCTGAGCAGTGGTTGCTAGTGATGAATGACACTACACAAACACAATAGATCTCATAGTCATAAAGCTGCACAGCAATATAGTTATAAACATAGTGTTTGAGCAGCATTTCCCTGACATACCATTTGTGGTGTGCTAGTTAATCCTAGTAGCAAAACTGCACATATATGAGTAAATATGGACATTTTGCTGGACATGAGGTCAGCTGGGAATGTTCTCAACATTCCAGCTGTGGTTTGCTGCTCCTGAAGCATCAGAAATTCTTTAATAGCTAAAAATTGTTATTGTATGGGCACCTGTTCATCTGGATCACAATGAAGAACTAAGTTACTGTCTCTTCCATTTTTACCACAAGCACTCAGGCCAAGGAAGGTATGAAATGGAAAGATAATTTCTATACCTTCATGTGACTTCTCAGGGTAACAGGGATCCTCTTAGGAGGAGACTGACATGCATAAATGGGGAAATTCCCTTCACTTTCTGCCAAATGTCTGTTGATACACCCTTCAGACACAATTGAGAAATTTGCTCCTGGGTACAATCTCCTCTGTGGCAACACTGCTCACTTAATACCTTGGTCAATGCAAAGCAGACAATTTCTGTCATCCCTTTGCCTTCCTTTCTAGCACAAAATGAAGCAGAAAGAGGTCAGCTTCTACTGTGTTATGTAGGATGATACAATATGCTGTAATGATGTGTTAGGGTAGTACTTTCTGCTAGGCAGTATTAAGATTTGCATGTATATCTTTTCTAAAGGACACATCAAACTACTACTTAAGAACTTCCTGTTGTTTTATAAGTAATTAAGCCTGAGGTTTAATCCACTGATACTCAATGTGCTCCTGTCTGGCCTTTTTCTGTGATGTGTAGCTTTGATCACTGAGGGAGTGAGGTAGCAGGTAGTGTTAATCCCATTCTGAAGGTCTTCAGCTCCCTTCAGGAAGCTGGGAGAAGCAAGTAAGTTTGGTGGATGTAATCTGTATTGCAATGTGTGTACTGGTGAGGCAAGTATTTTCCAGAACCACAATTTGGATTTGACATGGCTGAAGGTAGATGGATAACCCCTTTCAACCTGAATTTCTTACGATCCTCTGTGTCTGAATGCTCTGATCATTGCAGTTGCTGATGAGTGGTTTCCAGTGAAAGTGCACTTCGGTTATACTTCTCTGTGTTTCAGGCTAGGCCACTAGCCAGACTGACTTGAACTGGACCTTGGCCATAAAATATACCTGTCTTTCTTTGGGTAGAAATACTCCCTGTGCAGATGAGCAATGAAATAAACTGATAAATTCTGGCCTAGACAGTCACGATGCATAGCATCTTTGCCAGGCCTCCTTTTCTGTAACAATCTGTGTGCTTGTAACATGTGATACTATTCCTCAGATAACTCCTGAAATTGCTTTTTGTTGTTAAGTTGGACATACTGCATTCGTGTTTCAGGTCATTAAACATAACTAAAATGTGTTTTCCCTTCCTTTTTTTTTTTTTTTTTTTTTTTTTTCTTTTCCAGGCAGAGGGTTCCAGGCTTCAGAGAGAACTGAGAGGATATTTAACAGCCATTAAAGGTGATTTTTAGGTTTTTCATCATGCTTTCATAAAGCAAACTTTTTAAAAAGTTGAGACAAATAGGCTTGTGTAAGATATACAAAGACAAATACATGTAAGATTCTCTTTAGCCTGTTGCTAGGTAGATTTTGGGGTACCTATTCACAAAAGCATAGGGAACTCCCACATTTAGGCAGTGAAGTGGTATTTTACACCAAACACATCAGAGCCTTGGAACTGCGCTGTCATCGGGGGTTCATTTTGCAAGAAAAAATGCCAATCATACAATTACATATATTGGAATTACTGGAAAATAATGCTCTTGACATCCTTATACTCTTAGAGGTACGAGAGAACCAAATAATTTTAAAGTATTTCAGGAATTGGTTCCAGTAATAAGCTTCATTTTGCTGCATGACTTTTGTGTGACTTGATATTGGAAGTTGAAAGTGCAAATCCATGCACGATTTCATAGAATCATAGAATGGTTTGGGTTGGAATGGACCCTATAGATGACCTGGTTCCATCATACCTGCCATGGAGAGGGATGCCATCTGCTAGACCAGGTTGCTCCAAACCTCATCCAACCTGACCTTGAATACTTCCAGAGAGGGTGCATCCACAGCTTTACTGGGCTACCTGTTCCAGTGCCTCACTACCAGTTAAGTAAAGAATTTCTTCATAGCATCTAATCTAAAGCTCTCCGCTTTTAGTTTTGAACTATTCATTCCCCTTTGACGTACCACTCTCTGCATGTGTAAAAAGTTGTTCTCCCTCTTTTTTTATAAGCCCCCTTTAAGTGCTGTCAGGCCACAACGAGGTCTCCGCAGAGCCTTCTCTTCTCTAGGCTGAACAACCCCAGCCCTCTCAGCCTGTTTTGGTAGGAGAGGTTCTCCATTCCTATGAGTGTCTTTGTGGCCTACTCTGAACCTCCTCTAACAGGTCCTCATCTTTCTTGTGCTGAGGACTCCAGACCTGGCCACAGTACTCCAGGTGGGAATCTAAGCAAGGAATGGTCAATTGAATCTTATTATGACCCTCTGTCCATTTATTTTAATATACTTGACAATTTGAGGTTTAGTATCACACATTCTTAAAAGAATTTTTGCTGTATTCAGACTCCTTTTGTTCATCAGAGCTTCTTAGTCTTAGCTGGACCTTGAGCTTTCCTGTGGGTTATTCAAGGACACAGGGGAACCAGGTCATAAAGCTGCTGAACTTGTCAAAGGCTTTTATGTGACTTATTATTTTACCTGTATGATAGTTTAATATCTGCTGTGTGTCACTGGTGTTTGTCCTGGCAAGATGGTGTACTTTCCCCCCATAGCTTTAGTCATCTAATGCCTCAGTATTCTGTTTTTTCCAGTCTCCTTGGCAATATATATCTGGATTCTCTACTTCATGATTTATTTTTAAGATTTTGAGAGCTGTAAATTACTTGAATGGTTTTAAAGACCAATGGTTTTAGAAACACTAAATCAGTTTCCTGTTCTCTACCCTGAACTCTTTGGAAATACCAGTGCAGATGGAGAGATATAAACCTGGATCTTTATGCAGGTGGCAAGGTGACAGAGGTAAAAAGGAATCCTGCATGATTAAAAAGAAGCACCTTTCAGGTGGCTTAATAGAGTGAGAAATAGCAACTGGTCTAGAAGGAGGACAGGGGAGATTTTGGAGGTCTGTAAGCAGTGTTGCTGCCTAGTTGCCAGTCTGTGCCTAACAGAACTGCACATATCCTCCAGACACACAAATCTTAAAATCAGTCATGAAATTTCTTAAAAGCAATAAAGCTATTCATCATCTTTCTGTAAAATTTATTCCTTAATCGTGAAATCATTGAGTAGTTCCAGTGGAAACTCTAATGGGTTACTAGGAATAACAATATAGCTACTGAATAGGTCAAGTCTGCTCTCCTTAAAGTTCGTTTCAACCCTTATGGCAGGTTAGTAATTTCCCTGAAGAACCACATAATTAATTAAATATTAAGAACCAGACCAAGATGCCTCACCCCACCAGGGAAATGGAAGTTCCTCCATGATTCAACCTAGATTACCCTGCAGAGAAGTGAGGAGACCCCACAGTATATGGGTTCTATAGCCACTATGCTGTCCCAGGCCAATCTCAACCTCCATGGGAGCTTGAGTACATTGAAATTGTGATGGTAAAGAGTTGCTTACCCTCTACCACCTCTAGGATGCTTAAAGGGAATGTCTCTGCACTGCAATCCCCAGAATCCCTATCACAGGAGGACCTCTAGAAGTTTTTTAGGGTTCCAGGGACAGAGGCTTTTTCCAAGAGAAAGAGGGAAGATTTAATCTGAGAGGCTCTGACTTCAGCAACTGGGTTTTTTAGCCACATTTTTCCTAAGCAATTCAAATATTTTGGGATTTTTAGATATTGAATAAATGACCCAATTACCAAGAAGCAGTACTGAATGAAACAATTGATATTAAATATAAATTTCTAACTGTTCATCAGCAGTAAAAATTCTTGTCGTGTTTCTTAGTATTTCAATGACTTGCTTTTAACAATTTCTCAGTGATAGCAGTTAAAAACAGCAGAGACAGTCTGCAGTCTGACTGAAACACTAATCCTCTTAAGTTATCAGTGCATAAGAAATAATTCTTTATGAAAACAAGCCAAATAGAAAGAAAATTAGACATTGTAAGTTTATACCCACAGGCCTAAAAAAGAATGGGAATTCACTCAACTGATATTAGTATGCACTCATTTGGGGTATTGTACTAAACCTGATACAGATACAATTGGAGGGAAGTGGGATGGATGATCTGGAAATTTCAGACTGAAGCCCCTGACTGAAGAAGCTATGTACTGTAATGTCCACTTTCCTCACGCTGGATCTGGATTTGACTAATGTTTTTTACAGGAATGTGGTGGAATGGAGCATTACCAGTTTCAGAAATGAAAAGAAATGTGTTGAAGTTGATGCAGTTTTGATAGGACTCAAGCATGGCATATTAAGTGTCTTTTACTTATTCTCTTAAGCAAGTATATGTCTGAGTCCTGTAGTACTTAAAGAAGAAAGCCTGCATAGGAAAGGTGCGCTGTGTTAGCCTAGTCCATGACAGAGCTGAGTGCAAGCTGCAAGAGGGATTACTCCACAGCTGTGCCAGCCTGCCTGCTGCAGGAACCTACATGACAGGTTTATCACACAGAGTGCTCAATGGCAGAAGTTCAGGTATCATAAAGGTTCAAACATGAGCAGAGATGAACAAACCCTCCTCGTTTGTATGTTCATTCTGAGTGGAGAGAAGCAGCCTTTTTAAACATGGTGGTACTATGCTGGCTTCGTCTTACCTCTTGAGTTGATTAATTTGCAATGCCATTAAAGACTTTAAGTAAGTTCTGACTGGAAAAATATGTGAAGACCATCTGTATTTTAATGTGCTTTGGCATCTCTTAGGGCAAAAAAAATAGTCCCCTTTATTCAGGAACCCTTTTTCAGCTGCGGGTACATCATCCTAAGTATTAACCATGAAAGAGAAAAGGAAGAAATGCATCTTAAATTCTTGTGCTATCCTAGTTCTCTGAGCTGAGCTCTGTCATTAAAAAGCACCCCCAAGACAATCCCTGAAGAGAGCATATGGCTCAGTATCTTTCCATTTAGGGAGGAAAGCTTGTACCACCACTTTCTTTGTACTTATTCTCCCATGCCATTCTCCCTTTCAACCGAGGAACTGAAAACAGGCATGTAGTTTCAGCTTTTTCAGTATCTCTTTCCCATCCTACCTGTTCTATACACCACTGTTTTTATAATAGGAAATGTGCATTATTGCATTTATTTTCCTGTCATATCTCAAGCATGTATTCTGGAATGCATGGTGGATTAGCTACTGACTAGGTCAAGTCTGCTCTTCTAAACATTTATTTCAAATTAATTCTTCTCTTCCAGTGTTTTCTCTGTGTAGAAAACAAATATTAATGTTATTCATAAATTCAGCCACTGAACAGTTAAACCTGAAGATCATGCTAGAGATATTTTCAAGACAGCACAGATGTGCTGCAGCAAACAGATTTTGGCTACAGAAAAACATGTACATTTTTTTTAAAAAATATTAATGCTAAGTGAAAAAATTAGCAGTATTGTTCAGATTTTTCAAAGCAGTTGGAATAAAAATGGTCTTTTTAAAATTACTGATTCTGAACTCTTATCAAGTTGGGTAAAATCAGTTTGGTTTCACTGGATTCAGAACCATATTCAACATCCAATGGATTGGTGCTGCATCAAAATAGAAAGTCAAGGCCTTTACTGAAAGTGTTTTTTTTTTATTCTCTGGAGTCAAACAAATCTTGCTGGAGATAGATTTAGGCTCTTTCTTATAATGTCATTGAAGCTGTTTCATATTTAATCCAGCTCCTCTTTATATTGCAGAGTGATAGCCATCAATAATCCCTGTTCTTGTTTTACCTGTAGTAGCAAGAGCTCCAAAAGTGATGGCTTGGTTTGGCTTAGCACTTAGTGTTTCTCTGCAAGCACACTGCAAGCATAAATAAGCACTGGGCTCCACGAACTTGTAAACCTACTAGGTAAGCATACAAGTTTCTTCATAAAACCAGGTCCATTACAGCAATCTCTGCAACTTCAAGCATCTCTTTTCTAAATTTGCCGGAAGGAATAAAATAGTAGGTATATGTGGGTGAAAAAAAAAGATATTTAGCAACACTTCCCTGTATTCCTTGCAGTTATATGTTTCTCCTTCTGTCTAATTGCAGGGATGCAAGATGCCTCAAAGAAGCTCACAGAGTCTCTCCATGAAGTGTATGAACCAGATTGGTACGGACGTGAAGATGTGAAAATGATTGGTGAGGTAAGATGTATGGGAAGAAGAAAAAAGTACTTCAGCTGCAAATGGATTAATCTGAGCTGGTGAGAAGTGTGCATCTGAAATTCACCTTAATTCTTCGCTGCATGTTAAATCCTGTTTTCTCAGCTTATAAATTATTGGTCTTTTGAAATGTAGCTCCTGCAGATCAGATACATGATGGTGGACAGATGACATGGACTCACTCTCGTGGGGTGTGGAAAGTGAGACATTTATTGGAAGGGGACAAGGGTTTATATAGGATACAGAACTCAGGGGATGCTGGTGTTTGACAATCTAGGGTTAACAGGTTATCTGTTTTCTTGGGCTGGGATCTCCTTATGCATGGCCACCGTTGTCTAAGCTTCGGGCCTCCCTGGCAGCCTCAGACTTCTTGTCTGGGGATGAGCATTCCTTTCAAGGTTTTAACCCTATCAGTCTTAGGATCTCTTTTAGATCTTGGTCAGTAATCTGCACGCTTTGGTCTTCCCCGACGACAGATACAGAACTTGCAGTATCTGTTTTGCAAACTAGATGATATAAGCTTCCACTGAGGTCAATGTCAGTGTGAGCAGAATTGGTTCTAATAGCATCTGATTGACAAGTTTGTACAAAGGTTTCTTACTTGCAGTTCTACAGTTAGGA
The DNA here is from genome assembly GCA_013399895.1 of Serilophus lunatus. Classification (NCBI taxonomy): domain Eukaryota; kingdom Metazoa; phylum Chordata; class Aves; order Passeriformes; family Eurylaimidae; genus Serilophus; species Serilophus lunatus. Next base: position 89,068 of record VXBA01001284.1, read on the forward strand.
TTCTCAGTTCAAAAGAATGTTAAAAATTATCAAATCTGCTTATCCTTATATGCTGTGTAACAGCTATTGAGCCAGTGGCACTAAACAGGACATCTGATGAGACACCTGTCTCTGACAAGATTATGGAATTTAAAGGTAAATTAGGCTGCAAGACTATTCATTTTTACCTTTTTATCTTCCTCCAGTGATTAGGGAAGAACAGGTTTTTCAAGATAATATTACAGGAATTTGACTTGAGGTGCTCTGAATTGCTTGCTTAAACAGCCTTAATTCAGGAGGAAGTCTGTCAGCAAATGTGCTGGTGGTGACAAGAAAGTGCAAGTGGTTGTCAGTGAAGCTTTTAGCCACCCAGCATTCAGTTTGAAAAGCCTCCTCAATAATACAGTTAACAAGAAACTGGAATACAGAACAGTCTTTCCAAATCTGTACAGATTGCATTGCTTCTCTATGGCTGCCTCCTTCTCCCCTTCCCTGCTGCTGAAGGCACAACATGTTTTTGATTTTAAGAGCACTCAACTTCCAAACTGTATAATTTAAGATACCATACCATTTACAGTGTTTGAGGTTAAACAGCTGGAAAAAATCTCATGCTGCGTCTTACTGTAGCACCTCATCTTGTATCTGTAGACTGTTAGTTTTTCATACACTCAGAAATTTGTAGTTGTGTGTGAAAAGACCAAAATTTGGCTTTAAGTTCTACTAGACGTCAAGACAAATGTTAGATGTGTCTTCTGAATAAGAGCCTTTTGGGCAATATTACAAAATCTCCTGATTTTTTTACCTACATAATCACAAATGTAGATTTACTCTAACAAGAGTAAAATAGAATTATGTATCTGTTTGGTCTAGGATATAAATGATCATTCCAAAAGGGATCCACCTAAATGACCTTATTCTGCATGGCAGGAAAAATGATGGCTTAAAGGACCCTTCAGCAATGTTGTTTGAGTCCATTAACCTTTGGAAAACCTTCGCTATTTTAATTTGTCCAAAATAAGTATCAGCAAGGTGTTCTGCGGAATACGACTCCACAACGCCATAGTTATGAAGTAGGTATGTTTTATTCTGGCCAGAGACGCACGGGGTAGTTCCCAAATCGTGCGTGCACTGCTTGGCATCCTGTCGGCTTATCAATACACAAATCGTACATATTCATGACCTGATCCTTCCCTCCGCCCCATTTTTGGCACGAACTTGTCCCTGCTATTTACAGTCTGTGGTCAGTAGGGGTCGCGCTAGGATTGCATATTGCCGTTTTTATTTGCGGGCGAGGGTCTTTGGTGGTCTTTGAGGCTGAAGTCAGATGTCTTCCTCTTTAAACTTCCCGTAACCCTCAGCCTTTGTCAGCCTTCCCATCCTCAAAGCTGGTTCTAACCAGTCCTTAATTGGATCTTAGGTGTCTTTTCTATCTTGTTTTTCAAGCCATATATCACAATATCTTGTTGTATCCGTCCTCCCAAATCTCCTTCGACCTTGTACTTTGCTGTGGAATGTTGTACCTAATTGTCTCATACAATGGCTAAAATAATGTTTTCCACTTGGCTTTAAAATTCACAAGCTAATATTCTACTAATTCTCTTATCCTAATAATTCCATCAATCCTATTACTATTAAACCTATCAACTCTACTAATACCACTTTTATTAGTATTACTTCTTACCGATATCACTTCTATGTCCAAAGTTCATTGATTTTATGTTTTATTGGTTTATTCTTTCCCTCTCTATCAAAGGTACAAAGGCAAAGGCACAAGACTGGCAGTTGCTTGCTGTGACTAATGCTGTACTGCTCTGTAGACCACTGTGATTAATAGTGTTAATAAATAATGTATTTCTTTTAAGCATGTTTGATAGATTGTAAAGATTCATTAGAGTAGGAAATAAATGAACTGAAGGCTGGCATCACACAGTATTTATAGTATGCTCTGTAGTGTTTTATGATAAAACAAACACTAGGGAATAGCTTTCCAGACTTGTCAGTGAGTATAACAGCTCTGCAGAGAAGTGCTCACACCCTTAATCTCCCTCCCATCAAAGGAGGATGTTAAGTGATTTTTGAAATGTACAAAGAAAGATGGAATCAGTATGTTTAACATGTGCTAATGACTTGTTCAGTTGAGAACCCAGGACCTCAAGCACTATGTCTCTATGTGACAAGGATTTACTGCTGATAAGGAATCTCACCCTTCTCCTCACCAGGTCCTTGTCACATGAACTGCATTACCATGCATTACCAAAAAACAGAAAGCTAAAAGGAATGTATCTTGGCAACTACCCAAGTGGTCCAAAGGGGACTGGAGCAAAACACTGTACCTTCAATGCTGGGATGGCAGGGAGGAAGAATGGATATTATTTATTTTGCCTGCTGATGTTTGGATATTTCATGTCTGTCATCCCGGTTCTTCAGAAGTGCAAAGTAGAATTCTTGTCTGTGCATCACCCATTTAATCATATGTACCTTAATGGCACAAAAAATATGAGATGGAAAGACCTTTCTCTTTAGTTTATTTACTCTTCTATTTTTAGTTGTACTTCCTTTCTCTGTAAGAGGATTCATCATCAGCAAACATATTTAGATTCAAGAACTAGGTCTGATTCAGATTCTGCGTCACTGACTCTCAGGAATCCTCAGGAAACCCTAAGGAACACTTTGAACCTGTGATATTCTTATTTTCACATAGCAGTTACTATTTGAATTAATGAAAACACTAATTATTAAGCTAAATTTTATTGTGTTGTGAATTAAACTTGCAATGTCAAGGTAATTCCTTTTCATTCACCTTATGACTGTGGTCTGATTTATTGCCATAAAGAACAATTTAAAGCTTCAGAAAGATTGCTCTTTGCAATTACACTTTTTATTTCTCCTAGGCTTAAAGTGGCGTTAAACTATTGAGCATATTTTTCTCTTTTTTACCTTTTCAGAAATGTGATGAACTTTGGGAAGACTTCCATCAAAAATTGGTGGATGGGTCATTATTAACCTTGGATACGTATCTAGGACAATTTCCTGATATCAAAGTAATGATTTTCTATAAATACTGATTTGTAAAATTACCGTTGAGTTGCAAAATGAGAAAAATTAAAACGGGAGGGATGTGGTAATCATTTTCTCCTGTAATGTATAAGATGTTGTTCTGTAAGTAAATCCCTGATATTAGGCTGTGCCCATTTTCCAAGTGAACAAAAATATTTTTCATGCAGTAGTTCTCACAAGTAAATTAGCCTTTTTGGAGGAAACTTTTCTATTGTTTCTGCTCTTGTTTCTTTGGTATGAAGTAATTTTCACTGACTTAAATAGAGACACATTAAGCTCTTCAGCTTAAATGTTAAAATGCCAGACAAATTGCATGAAAAGCAGACCTTTTATTACTGGCTGGATACCTGACCAGATATCTGTGAGTATCTTTCTCTTATCTAAACCATGTTTCCTGTCTTTTACTTAGTTATAAAAAGATTTTGTAATACACATCAGGACAGAATTTTGTGCAGATTCTAACCTCTGCCTGTCTGGTGTACAGTCCAGAGAAATGACTGCTAAATGAAATGCGTGGGGATAAAGAATAGATATAGGTGACAGGTACTTCTGTATTTGAATATGACTGTACAGATATAGCTGGACATTTTTTGTGATGGTTTATGATTGAATAGGTATCACAGAGTCATCTCCTTTGTCACTTACATCAGGGTCTAATGAAAAATTAATTTATGATGTATAGTCCTAAACTTGATTTTAAACCAAACTATGCTTAAGCACTCTCAGCATGTAGAATTTACATATAACATATAGCTTCGTAAAGTCTCTATCAAAGTGTATATATATGTTAAACTCCACTTATCTTAGTTATGTGTCAGAGCAACTTAACTGACAAGTGTACCCTGGGAATAGCTTAGTTGGTTAGAGCATGATGCTAATAATGCCAAGGTTGTGGGCTCAGTCCATGTATGGGCCATTCACTTAAGAGCTGCACTTGATGATCCTTGTGGGTCCATTCCTATTTAGAATATTCTGTGCTAATATTTTAGCATTTTTCCAACTCTAGAAAAAAATGCATTGATTGCTAAATTTTCAAACTGTATATAAGGGGGAAAGATTATGTTACTATGAGTTTAATAGGTTCACTTATTCTGGAGAATGTGATAAGTCTTACATAATATTGGTATTTCAATTCTGAGACCTGTAAGCCCTATGCCCACAAAACCCCCTTTCAAACTATCTGTAAATTGATTCCATATTTAAAATAAGGTGATTAGTTTGTCTTTTTTACCATTTCCATGTTCCTGCATGATTCAGGCAGCTCAGGGAATTAATAAGTAAGGTCCTCTGGAAAAATGTTTTTGCAGGTGCTGAGGTTCATCAGTGTTGGTCACTTTTCAAACATCACCTCCTGAGGACACAGGAGCAGGCAATTCCCAAATGTCAGGAGACAAGCAGGCGAGGCAGAGGGTGGCTTGGCTGAACAGGAATTTTCTCTTGGTAATAAAGCAAAAAAGGAAGGTGTATGCCCAGTGGAAGCAGGGTCAAGTGACCCTGGGGAGAATTCACAGCTACTACTTGCTGCCATAGGTAGGAAATTTGTGCAGACAAATCTCAAGTGGAGGGAAAGCTGGCCACAAATTTGGGAGACAATAAAAAGAGTTTTTCAAAGATATTAATGGCAAAGGGCAGTATAGAAATATCATAGGCCTGTTCCAGGATGAGGATGGTCACCTCACAAAGAGGGACAGAGACAAGGTAGAGATGTTCAATGCTTTCTTTGCCTCTGTGTTCAACATGGATGATGGACCAAGGGAATCTCAGCGCTCTGAGCTGGAGGACCATGACCGTGAGAATGATCAACCCCCAGGCAACCCTGAAATTATGTGGGATCCCTACAAATCTCTGGAACTTGATGAGACTCATCCAAGAATCCCCAAAGAGCTGGCTGGTACCATCACAAAAACTCTTTCAATGATTTTTGAGTGATCTTGAGAATCCAAACATGTCCCAGCTGACTGGAAGCTGGCAAACATTGTCCCACTTTTCAAGAAGAGCAAGAAGCAGGACCCTGGAAACTACAGGCCAATCAGTCTCACTTCAGTGACTGATAAAGTTATAGAGAAGATTATTCTGGGAACTATTGAAAAACACATGAAAGACACTGCAGACACTGGTCACAGCCAGCCTGGCTTCATGAGAGGAAAGTCCTGCCTATCAAACCTGATTTCCTTTTATGATAAGTGACCCACCTAGTTGATCAAGGGAAGCCAGTAGATGTAATCTTTTTGGATTTCAGTAAAGCTTTTGATACTAGATCCTTCTGGACAAAATGTCCAGCACACAGCTGGATAAACACATCATGGAGTGGGTGAGCAATTGGCTCATGGGTCAAGCACAGAGGGTAATAGTGAATGGGGTAACATCAGACTGTCAACCTGTCATTACTGGGGTTTCACAGGGCTCCATCCTCAGCCCTGCAATCTTCATAAATGACTTGGGTGCAAGAGTGAAAGGGATATTGAGCAATTTTGCAGATGACACAAAATTGGGAGGAGCTGATGACTCCCTCAAAGGCAGGGAGGCTCTTAAGAGAGACCTCAACAATTTAGAAGACTGGGCAATCACCAACCACATGAAGTTCAACAAGAGAAAGTGCCAGATTCTGCACCTAGGATGGGACAGCCCTGAATATATGTACAAACAGAAGGGTGAGATGCTGGAAAGCAGCGCCATGGAAAGGGACCTGGGGGTCCTGGTCAATGACAAACTGAATATGAGTCAGCAGTACCCTGGCAGCCAGGAGGGCCAACTGTGTCCTGCGGGGCATCAGCCAGCCAATCAAGGGAGGTGATTGTCCCACTCTGCTCTGCACTGGTACAGACTCACTTTGAATATTGTGAGCAGATTTGGGTGCTACAATATAAGAAAGATGTTAAGCTATTAGAGAGCATCCAGGAAGGAAAATGGTGATGGTGGAGGGCCTTGAGGGGAAGCCATATGAGGAGTGGCTGAGGTCACTTGGTTTGTTCAGCCTGGAGGAGACTGAGGGGAGACCTCATTGCAGTTACAACTTCCTCATGAGAGGAAGAGGAGGAGCAGGCACTGATCTCTTCTCTCAGGTGACCAGTGACAGGACCCAAGGGAATGGCCTGAAGTTGTGTCAAGGGAGGCTTCATTTGGATATGTGAAAAATGTGCTTTACTAAAAGAGTGGTTGGGCCCTGGAACAGGCTCCCCAGGGAAGTGGTCACGGCACCAAGCGTGACAGAGTTCAAGAAACATTTGGACAATACTCTTGGGCATATGTTGTGACTCTCAGGAATGGTCTTGTGCAGGGCCAGGAGTTGGACTTGGTGATCCTTGTGGGTCTTTTCCAACTCAGCATATTCTGTGATTCTTTGATAATAATTCAGATATAAACAGCAGATAAGGGAAAATAAAAATTTGTCTAAAACTTAATTGACAACGTAAGTAAAACAACTTTTTAAAAAGTGTTCTTCATCCTTGCTTTCATTTCTATTCCTGCACAGACTCGCATTGCAAAACGAAGCAGAAAACTAGTGGACTACGACAGTGCAAGGCATCATCTAGAAGCCCTACAGAGCTCAAAAAGAAAAGACGAAGGCAGAATTACCAAGGTAGCACAAACAGAAACATGCTGGCAGAACACTTAAGGAATTTGGGTGGCATTTGTTTCTGTGCAGACAGAGCACAAAGTTTCTCTTCTTTTTGGTGTCTTAGAAATGGAAATATCTTGAGGCATAAATGTATATTGAGTACTTTGGTGCATGTGTTGGGCATGCTCAACATATTATACAAATGAGTCCCATCTGAGCCCTAACTTTCTGTCTTCATGAGACTGAGGGAATAGCAAATCCCATGTTGCCCTCCATGGAATGGGCTGAGTCACACCATTGGTTAACAACACTTTTAAGAGGCCCACCAAATAAACCCACACAAAAACAATTTTGACAAGTTTTGCTGTTTCAGTGATTGCAGAAGTAACACTTTTCATTTTGGTTTAGGCAGAAGAAGAATTTCAAAAAGCACAGAAAGTGTTTGAAGAGTTTAACACTGACTTACAGGAAGAGTTGCCATCTCTGTGGTCACGGTAAGCATAGACGGATATTGTCTGCAAGGCCTAAATGAGGAATAAGGAAAGGGAATGGGGGAATTTTAATGCGATAATGGAAAATGGATTGCTGGATTCTTGAAAATTCCATCTAGTATCTTTTTGAAATAATAAAGGGGAAAATTAATGCAAGTGTTCCAAAATATACTTATCCTAAGTGTATCTATTTTCATTCTAACATGCAGAAAGATCTATGTTTTATGAGTAAATAACTATGCTAGAGCACAGATTTGGGTCTACTTACTGGTCATTTTTTTCTTATAACTACACCAGAACATGTGCCATACTTTTGCACTGATTATGTCTGTGATGTAAAAGGATTTGATAGCATAGGTCATTCCTTCAAATATTTAATCATTACTTGTGTTTATATAGAAAATGCAGACAATATGAGTGAGAGAACAAAAGCAGTAGAAAAATAAACATTTCATTGGTGTGCTATGTTCTTTAACAATTGACAACCTGGAGTGGAAATATATTGTGAGTCACTAAAGTATCCTTTGTCTTCTATGCCTTCTAAATTAAATCCTGTTAAATTTCAGTCAGTAGAGGATTTTCCTGCTGTGTTTCTGCCTACTTCAGTTGAAAACCTTTTTAACACTAAGATATTTGTTTTATGGGCCTACTAAAACTAAAACTGCATACGAATGATTTAGAGTAAAGGCCCTTTTATTTCAGTATGTGTGTTGCCCACTAACCAGTCTCAGGGAAAGGTACCATTTACTTTGAGCAATACACATAATTTAAAGAGCAATTGCTTTCAGCGTCCTTTATTTTAGTTATTATAATATTTCAGGAAGAAAATTATCTAGACAGTTAACATTTTTCAGGCTTATTGTCATTCAAAAGATGATTTTTTTTAATAAAAGTGGGAAGAAATTACACATGAAAATTTTAAATAGGAAAAAGAATAATGCAAACCTAGGAAACCACCTTCTACTTTTTGAGATTTTTGACTACATATGCAAAAATGCCTGCTCTATATTTCATTATTTCTCTTACATACATGTGCATGTGTTTCACGACTGATTTCTTTAAGGAGGGCTGATCATGGGACATCCACCTCTGGGCTGTACTGAGCTGTGTACATTAAAGCTGACCCCTAGCACAATTACATCACCTTGGTGCTGCAATAGCATCTAGAGCACAGGCACTCACAGTGCTGGAGTGGTTCCTCTCTCCTTTGAGGAAATGCTTGTGTGCAGTGTGATAGGAGATGGTGTGCCGAGAGCACCTTGCCTCCCATTTGCTCACGCTGCACTTGTGACCATCCTTTTCCACTCTTCCCTTCTCTAAAACAAGCTGAAGTCCCCCAGTGTGGAGTAGTCTCAACTTGGTTCACCGTCTAGTGGGAAATACAATGTTTCTTAACACGAATAGAAATAACCGTGAACAAACTTTGACGTTTCATCCAATTATTAGCATTGCTGAGAGTAATAGTCAAGAATGTTGCTTGTAGTCAAGAAAACAATTACTTAATTTGCCTTTGTGGCCCCCCCACTCATATCCTTTATTCTCTTTTTCCTTTCTTTGTGCCATCCTTCATAGACGAATTGGCTTCTATGTGAACACCTTCAAAAATGTATCCAGCCTTGAAGCCAAGTTTCACAAGGAAATAGCTTTAGTGAGTAAAAATTACTGTTTCATGTATAATGGAAAATGATATGCATGATAGCAGAAAAATGTCTTGTAGTAAAAAATCTAGCAGAGGCACACATGAGAATTTGCTGAAGATCCAGATCTGTAGTATAACAGCCATATTAATTTCTGCTTAACATATTTGTTCTGTTCTTAAGGGAAGAGCAGACCTTACAATTTTGGATTCTAGTGCATTATCAGTTTTACTAAATTCACTTTCTATTTTGATAATTTACTGTTGCCATGTCCAATTTCTAAACACCTCTTTGCTTTAATCAGTACAAGAAAAACATGTTGAGCATTCCCTTCAAGTCTGCTATAAGCAAGACAAGCAATGCAACATTATATCTGTGACTGTTAGGCAAATCAGAAAGTTTCAGTGAAGACCTTTTGAGTGTATCTAGTCAAGTGGTGGTGTATTATCTATAGTAACCCACTAATTGGAACTAAAATTTTGTTTGAAAATTCGCTTTACTGAAGTCATGTGTAAATTTGGATTAGACTTTTAAGGGCAAAATGTGAATATTCCCACCCATGTTGCTTTAAACTTCAGGCAGCCTCCTTCATCAGCCCTTGCGTAGCAGTCAGTCACACTTTTTTTCTGAAAAATAGCTCATTTTTTAAGAACTGCTATTATATTTGATTCTATGGATTTTGCTATGTTTCTAGGATTTTGCTATGCATGGCACTGAGAATTTTTGGAAAAATTTATACTGTAGCATAAAGTTATCAGATTATGTATTATCAGATTATCAGTTACTAGACCAGATTTATCACCTGTGTTTTTAATTATAGTAAGTCACATAGTATATAGTAAGTCACATAAACTCAGGCAAGTGTTTTGTTTTCACAGCTATTTCACAAACTATATGAAGTGATGACAAAGCTGGGGGATCAGCATGCAGACAAGGCCTTCACTATTCAAGGGGCACCAAGGTGAATTTACTGGATTTTTTTAATGAATTGCATTGCAGTAGGCTTTGTGGGTTTCAGTATATGTAGCTACACCATGTGTAGCGATTGACGCACAACACGGTAACAAGTGTTTTTTCTTCAGGATGGTAGATGAAGACACTTGGATGAAGTTCTTTTCAACAGGAGTAAAGGTGCAAAGTACACTTTCTCAACAACTTTTTTCAAAAAAAAAAAAAAAGCAGGCTGTTTGCATTTAGTCTAATTCATTGTAGGCTGTTACACTGATTTGCACCAACTAAATGCATAGCTCATTTATTCTTAGATGCTTATTTTACAGTAGTGTTGCAAGGTCTCATATTTTTTAAAGCCTTGAAATATCTAGATGTGTTTTCAGCTCCTGTTATTAGATGAGAATCCCAATCTTTGAAAGTCAACTTTTCTATCTCCTGCTCACAGGAAAACTTAAGATCTGAGGGTGTATTATAAAAGCAGAAATGCTGAACTGAAGAGAATTCATGAAATACCATATTTTTAAAGACTTCAAAGAAAATCTTGCGTTAAAGCACAAAACTAAAATAGAGTGTAAAATCAGATAGTGCTTTCCTAAGGTCAGTGAATGCCAGTAGAGTATTTCTGATTTTTGCTTTCAACAAATATAGCCTTTCTGGTATAATTTGATCTCTCAGTACTCTTAATACTGATATGCAGAAAAGGTTGAAATTGTAAAACAGTGAGGCTTACCAAGACAGAATGATATTTACAGTTAATACATAAAACCTGAATTTCCATTCGATCCCAGCTAATCAGAAGCAATCAGAACAGCATTATAGCTACTCCTAATTTGCCCTCAAGGTGGACTTAGATAAGCAACAATTAAGACTGACTGAACAGCATAATATCTGCCTCAAACATATGGCATACATTCCTAGATTTGTTTTAATCTCACTTTGGAAGAACAAAGAATGAAATATTGACCCTTCTGCCCTAATGCAAAATTTCAGAACTACTTTATAAGCACATAACCAAAATTTGTATTTTAGATTACTTCAGTAATAATCCATGCTCACTAATCCTAGAGCTGTTAACTCATGCATCACCACTTCCAGCCCCTTTAGGCTGGATTTGCAAACTGAACTATGAGAACTGAACTATCCTTCCATGGAGGATTTGTAAAATACTTTTATGGGATGTAAAATAATGTAGTGCTGGAAGATTTCAAGCATTTTTTGTAAAAAACAGATCTTTTCTCCACCTATGTCTCCTAGACCATGTCCAGTAGGCACATGGTTGTTCCCAGTGAATTATTTAGTCCATTAATGAGAAAATATATACTATTTCTTCTGCAAATGACTAGACATATGTTAATACAGTGTGATTTTATCTTACTTTAAAAATGCTTTTTAAAAATACATTTATTATTTTTTCAGTTTCTATGTTACTTTCTTTTGCTGTATTATTCACAGGGCCTTGGGTGAAAATCTGAATATATTTTGACTTCCATTATTAGTGGTGATGCTCTAAAAGACTGCTCATGGGTGGTCATGACATAAAACGGCTTTCCTTTTTGCATGTATGAGATATAGGTACTAGACAAGTACAGTATCTAATCTTTCCTTTAAAGAACTGTATAAGAAGAAACATCTTAAAAACATATATGCTTCTGAATATCCTGAAGGCAAATATTGTACCTGTGAAAAAAAATTTCATAACTGCTTATTTTTTCTCTTTTAATATTTCCACAGAAAGAGGTGGTGAGTGTGAGCTATGTTTGCCCTTCCAAAGAACAATTTTTCTTGTCTTAGCATTAGGATCATGTTTATGCTGTGGTCTCAAGCAATGTAGTGCTTCTGCTCTCCCTGAAAATGTGTAGGAGTCACTTTTACTGAGTACTGTGGTCATTGAGTGCTGTAGTTTATAGCCTCCCTGAGTGTAAGCTTTCAGCATTTCTAGATAGCTGAATATTATCTCAGTGTTTGCACCAGGTCCTTTCATGAGAAGGGCAGATGCTTTCTAAGACTTCATCAGACCTTTTCTTAGTATCAACAGAGCTCTGTTGAAGTCACTTGACTGCTGCTTGTTTACAGTTTTGCTGAGTTGTTCTTCTAAATAGTGATATCTTTATAATAATCTTGGCTGTGTTCTTTTTCAATTGAAACCTTTCTGAAGTTGCTGAGTTTTAAAATTATTTGCATTATTCATTGTTATGGCTTCCTGTGGGATTTTTTATCGTTAGGGCCTTTGATTTTGAGAACTGTGTAAGACGAAGATAATAAATCCATCTGATATTTTATGATAGTTATAAACTTCTAAGTTAAACGGTATTTCAAGTACAGAATCTGAAAAAATGCTGGTACTCTTTTTCCTTCAAGTCATAATGATCAAGTAAATAGATATTCCAAAACTCAAGATAATTCAAAATTAAAGCTTACATTGATACTGTAGATCACTGTATTTTAATTACATTTAATTGCAATTTTAGTGTTATGTCATGGATTAGTTTATCTCGAGTGTGTAGTGTCTTTTGTGGTCACTGGCATTACATCAGAATGGAGTTAAACTGTTGCATCAAATTGTCAAGGTAATAAGTCAGGAAGATATATGTATGTCCTCACCATTGCATTGCTTCTTTCTAGTGATTCAGGTCCACTCCGCTTTGCAAAAACACCATCACCACCAGAGGAGGTCTCTCCCCTGCCTAGCCCAACTGCTAGTCCCAATCATATGCTGGCACCAGCATCTCCAGCACCAGCCCGACCTAAGTCACCCACGCAGGTAAGCAGATACCCAACAGGAAAAACTGGCCTGTTGTGCAGCTGAGATGATGTACATTGTGGATTTTTCATCTAGGCTGTGACCAAGTAATGGCAGGGAGGCCTCTGGTTCTGTTGTACTCTGTTCTGTTCATTAGTTGTTCATCCCTGTCTCATGACATGAATGGAAAATGGTTTTGAAATTAGCAGGAATGAAGAAATTTTAAGGTGCCTGGTGAATTGTTGAGACTTGCAGTGAAAATGCAAAATAATTTTTAAAAAGTTGCATTGTCTCTAAGGACCCATATCCCAGCAGTGATAGTTTGAAAAGCCTGTTTCTAAATCCTCCTTGTGAATTTCTGTACATTATATATTTCTACTCTTCATTCATTTTTGAATTTATTCTTACTGTGGGAAAAGTTAGCCAATGAGTGTCACTGATCTGGCCAAACTCTAAGACAGTAAATAATAAAGATAATTAAAGAATTATTTTTGCTATTAACACTGGACTGAGAAGTTTGACACTGTTAAAATTGCTATTCTCACCAATACTGGTAAAATAAGAATCAGTTCCATCCATCAGTTTTATCTGTAGCATAACAGTTATATGTGATGCTTTGTGAGCACATCAAAGACTTGTGTTGATGTTAAAGACATTTTTGGAATTGGGATAGCTTCTGTGCTTATTGCTATTTCTATGCTCAGCACACACATCAGAAGACATTTAGTTTTGTATTTAGTGAAAATGCTTATTTTCTCTCATCTCCCAGAATATGACACCTCACTGCTTGAATATTCGTCTGGTAGGACTCAGTCTCATTGGTGACTGTGGTATGTCACTATACCACCTAAGGAATTTTTGTGGATTTATTTTCTTATATTTTGATAGATTTAAAAACTATCCAATACTATTAGGCATTATTCCAAACAGTTAGTTTGTCATAGTTATGCAAATCTCTGGAGAACCAGTGGAAATAGTAAACTAAGTCTTTGAGATGCTTTGGTTCCAAGAAATTATATGGCCTTAGCATGAAGTATACTTTAAAGGTAGGAACAGGCGTGCAGGGACAAAATCCCAAAACTAAACATGAGTGAACTCAAGAAGCCAAAAAGCTGCAAAAACTTAATTCTGTGCAGTATCCCCCTTCCAACTATGGGCTACATAGGAGGGCAACTGTCTTGCACTGTGTGCCTGTTGCAGCAGGGGAAAAAAAAAAAAAAGCCAAGAATTGCTTTTGTATGAAATCTGAAACCTTGAGTTTGAATGAGTTTGCAACATAGAGTGGTTTTGCTCTTCCCATGTTGTTCATTTCAAAGCATTTGATGGTGAGCAACTAAATAGTTCCTTTCAATGTTTGGTTTATTTCCATGGCTTATTTAGGGTGAAGCAGTGGAGACAAAAACCTAACACCATTTGTTTAGGCCTAGCTTAAAGCTTTTCTTTTATCCTTGAACTGTCTGTGACATTTTTGCTGTCTGCCTAGCTGAGGAAAGGTCCACCAGTCCCACCACTGCCTAAGCTCACCCCCACGAAGGAATTGCAACAGGAGAACATCATAAACTTATTTGATGACAACTTTGTCCCAGAAATCAATGTGACAACCCCATCACAGGTAAACTTCAGTGGATGGTTTTCAAGTCCAACTTTGTAATCACACTAAGCTTTCCAAGTGTCCATGGGGCTGCTCTTCATGGGGAGGGAGGAGGAGGGTGCAGGTAGAAGACAGAGGCACAATCACTATATTCTCTTATCTTGAAATAGTGTTTTTGCCATACAGTGCTTTACTTTTTAACAAGTCACACATTAATACTCAAAAGGGCTAACACCACTAACATATCAAAAAAAGAGAGATTTCCTGAGAGACCTGACTAAAAATACTGTGAAAGAGTCATGTTTGAGATTTAAATGCATCCAGGTTGCATTACGTGCCGAGAGTAAATCTAAGATGCTTTCTTCTAATCCTAAACTTATCAAGTGGAACTTTACAGTGATCCTGCATTTTTTGTTTTCTTCATCGAAATAATTTTTTCTTTTGAATCATTTTTAAAAAATGAAATTTGGCTGAGTTTTACAGGTATAGAAGGCTACTTCACTGGATTACTCATAGTTTTATTATTATGAAATTTTAAAAAGTTGCATATAACAAACAGAAAAGCCAGAGTTATGTAAAATAAGTCTGTAAAATTTGTATTCTCCTATTCAGCTTTTACATAGTTATGGTAATTGCAACTCTGAAATCTGAATGTGTGTCTGATAAACTGGGGAGAAATATGTAGATCTGAAGCTTAGGCAGAAATTTTATTAATTTTTGTTTTCATGTCAATCACTAGCTTTGTACTAATTCATTTGACAACACAGGAGATGAAAAAGTTATTTTATACAATTTGAATATGTAATGCTGTGTTTTCTTGTGGTGGTGAGAAACAGGCAAGAAATACGTATCCATTTGGAAGAGTAAAGAGTTATTTATAGTTAAGTTCCCATGCAATTAAAGAATTAAAGGCTAATCCCAGAATGCAGCCGCTTCTAGGCCCTCCTTCTGAAGGGAAATGGCAGGTCTGTTGCACTCCTATGAAGTTAGCCACTTCATAGGAATTAATCACTCTGGTAGCATGAGCCTTGACATCAGTGGTAAGAGTTTGTGTAACTGGTGCTAGATGTGGCACTCTGCATTAAATACTGTATCCAACTAGCCTTCGTATGTCATGCCAGCCAAGGAAGCAGAATTGGAACAGGTTTTCTTTTCCATTAAGAGATGACACTAGAAGAGGGCTTTAAATGAGTGTAAGTTACATTTCCAGATCTTTGCATCTTTTCTATGAGACATTGGCATAAAAAATGGAATGGCATAATAAACGTGGACTATGCTTCTGAGAACTGAAATCTTTTCTTTGTCTCTCAAAGAAAAATGTATCTCACTTCAGTGAGTGATTTATGTCCCTCTGCAGTCAATGACCTGGGAATGACCCTGGCCACCTTCTCATGAATCATCTGCATGTCTCCCTCCAGAAACCCCACCTCCATCACTAAAGCATCCTTACTGTATCTGAGATCCCTGAATATATGTAAACATACCCAAATAATGTGATGTATAGGTTTTGTATCCTTCTGTAAGAGAACTGGCTATTGAAAATATACAGCATGAAATCCCCAATAAAAATGGACAGATCCCTTTTGATGCTTATTTTTGTTTTGGTGCTTCTCCTATATTCCCAGTATGGAGGAAGCTATCAAGCCTACAGAGCCCACTAATGGTGCAGGACTTCCCAAAGGACCATTACTGGTGTTTTGGACACTGGTAACACAGAGGCACAAAACCAACATGCTGACAAATAGAATTTTGCTGCTTTAATCTAGTGTTTCAGAGAGAATTACAAACAAGCCAAATACTTTTCCTCTCTGGAACACAAATATCCTGTCATTGTCATTGTTCTTCCTCCTTTACTGAGCAGTGCTAATGCATTCACTGTTGTACAAAATGTTCGAAAACAGTTCTACTTGATGCTGTTGAATTTTTTTGCACTGATTCAACAAAGTAGCTCACATGTCCAGGTTATTCATTGTCAAGAATGGGCTTCATTACTGCTAAGTAAAAGAAAGAGGTGAGAAGATGAGATATCTGGGTGATCTGATGAAACAATCATTTAGAAATAAGTGTTCCTTGTTTTATTTCTCATTTTCTTCACATCACAGTCAAACAATATATATATTTATGTTGAGCACAGAGGCCTTTGCTAATTTATTAATTGCAAACAGAAAAAGACTCCATTATGTAATCCAGTTTAGTGAGAGCGTATCATAGAATGGTTTGTTTTGGAAGGGACCTTTAAGATCCTCTAGTTCCAACCCCTTGCAGGGACACCTTTCACTCAATCATATTGCTCAGAGCTCCATCCAACCTAGCCTTGAACACTTCTAGGGATCCACAACTTCTTTGGGCAACCTGTTCCAGTGCCTCACTATCAGATATTTCCTAAAGTTTAGAATTAAGGGCAGCATTAAAAGTAAATTTGTCTTCATGTTCAGAATTGAGACTTAATTCAAATACATTTATGTCCTTTATTATTGGCTTTTTATTAATGTTTGTGTTTGGGGAGAGGTTCACTTATTAGAATATATGGATATTGTGTGCTAATTATGTAGTCTTTAATTTTAGTTTCTGTCTCAAAGCATTTTAAAAGGGCCTTCATAATCAAATGGTGTATACTCAGCACTTTTTCAAAAGGGCTGTGATTGTTTAGCCTGAAAAGGCAAAGCTGCACTATAGAGAAATCAAAGGCATCATAAGACTGAGTCTACTAAAATTAAAACTTTTACTAAAGGTCAGGAAAATCTTCAGAGCTTCCTCGCCTCCCGGAATGCATCACAGCTAGTAACTCTGTGATACAATCTTTTTTCTTGCACCTTTTATTACTTTACTGCTCAGATCAGATTTGAAATATAAGGTTTTCAAGCGTTACATCTCTCTTCTAACAGAATGAAGTACCCAAAGCTAAGAAAGAGGAATCTTTGCTAGATTTGGACTTCGACCCTTTCAAGCCAGAAGCTGTGCCAACAGGAGTTAGTCATTCACCCATATCTCAGGTATCTCTTTGTCCTGAGGTAGGCAAAGTATATGAATGCAACATGCTGTGTTTGATAGCAAAGATTTGCCTTGTGTGTTAATGAACAGTGTATCTGCAGTGTCTGAAAAACTTTATCTTCCTGAGAAGGTATGGTCAGCCATCAGTAAAGTAACCCTATACTTGATGATACACTGGAAATTGTCAGGTGATAAAATGAGTTGTCTACCAATGAGAATGCTGGCTGGTACCTTGGCCTTGATTTTGGCATGCTGTTATTTTCCATAATGTTTTAGTTTTAATTTCTGATTAATTTTGTTCTCATACTGTCATGCAGAGAGAGGCTGGGAGGAGGACTGAGAGGTGGTTACCCCCTCCATTTTGGCAGCCCTGAATTCTGAGGGCTGGGAGGGTGTAGGAAAAGTGGAGGAAGGGACAGGGGAGAAGCGAAATCATGAAGTTGAAGACTACAAAAGACCCTTGCAGTGAAATCTGTCTTCTTGCTTCTCTGAGAGCTGACATGTCTGGACTTGGCCATTTTGTCATGCTGACCTGGCATCTCTCCTATCCTCTGTTCCTTGCCTGCCTGTGCCCTGCCTTGCGGGCTCCATATGTCTGCCACCCAGTCCCCTTACGTCATGGACTGCCTCCGCTACTGCTGTGAGGAGGATCCCTATTTCTTAGCCAATGCCCCATGACCAAGGAGCCACTGCTTCAGCAGCTGGGGATAAGCCATGGCTGCTGCCTCCTTGAAGAACTGTTGTTCCTTTTTCTATATTTTACCTGAAAGCCATAATTAGAGGGAGGGTTTTCCACTCCAGTAGGCCTACCATTTGGAATACTTTATCTTAAAACCAAGACACATCTTTAGAATAACTCAGTGTAAACATTAAAATTCTCCAGTGCTTGTTTTTCTGACACTTTCTTGATCCGGCTTTGATTTTTTATGTTGAGAGAGATGCCTCAGAGGACCTAGGTCTTGTGGAGTCAGCAAGTGATCACTTTGCTTTGATGAAGCTTCTGTACCAGGCAGTGGAATGATCTGAGTGAATTGCTATAAATCTATTTTAGACCTATCTTCAAGGAAAATGAGAATATGGAATAGAGTGTTTCCTTGTAGAATGTTGTGTTATAGAAATTCTGCATTCAGTAATAATGTTTGCCTTGGTAGTTTCTTGCAGCAATATGAAAAAAATGGGTGAAAATGAAAAAAAGAAAAAGGCTGATATATCAAATTCCTGATATACATTGGCTTACCCTACAGGACCTGCTATTTTTAAATCCAGAATTCACCCTCACTACCCAGAATGCAGTTACATAGGGAAGATTTCCTAGTCAGTGTATCTGTATCCCTGTCTTTCACATAAAAGAACCCAATAGAAATAGCAAGACCTGTCATCCCTGTGGCTATCACTAGTCTGGCATGTTCTGTGAGACATGAAAGGACTAATCAGGTGTTCAGGAATGCAGCACTGGGAAATGAGTGAGAAGACAAGAAGGTTTAAGGCTGAGATAGTTCTGATTCTCTGCTGATCTCTTCCTCACGTAATTAATTTCTTATTTGGTGTGTAAGTTACATGTTTCTTATTTGGTGTGCAAGTTATGTAATACAGCATTCCAAATGTTATTTGAAATTTCTCACTGAGATTTGCTAGAAGTGTTTCATTTTAGCAGAAGCTCTGTATTTTACTTGGTTTTTTTTGCTCCCTTTAAACAGGAGAGAGGAAGGGCAAGGGGAAAGAGAGGGAGAATAAAATTCCTTGGTATTCAGCAGTGACAGAAAACTCTAGATGTGGCTTTGCTAACTACTCTTTCATCATGTTTTGTAATAATGCTGATTAGAGCATTAAACGAGGGTTACTTAATTTTTGTAACAGAACACATTTGTTCTGACATCATATTGTACAGACTGTAGAAGAGTTTATTAGTTTACTGAAAGAAATTATTTTTGATTAAACTGTACCATGAAATACAGCATATAATTCTGTGTAGAAAAGTACATTGTAAGTTTTCATTTAGATTCATAGGAAGCATTCACTGAGCACGTTCAGTCTCTCTTCTGCTTTCACCTTTCATCATAACATATGTATATGAGAAAGGATAATCCACATCCACAAGAGCATGTAGATGAGTCAGAGCATCATGTTTTTGGAAGGAAAGACAGCCCTGTGTCCGGGTCGTTGTCTCACTGGATTTGACAGTCATTGGTATGGCAAGATAGACATAATGTTTCAGTCTTTGGAGAGCCTTGTGTTTGTAGGAAGATTAACAAGAGAGCCTTAAGTGATGTTTATATCTGTGTATAACTTTTGCCTCAGTTGTGGATATTTTCCCTTCAGCAAATTGCTGAAGTAGTGATGTGAAGACAAGAGTAGTCATCTGTGCATAATTCCTTGGGAGTCCTGGCATGACTTCTCTATTAACAATTTGATTAATTATCTCCCTCCACTGCTCTACTACTCGGTAAGTGAGCCCTGGTCTGCCCTTCCTCAATTGCTTTTCTGTTCCTATGGCTGCTTCAGAAGCGACCCTTCTAAGCCTCTCCATTTTTTAGCTGAGGTCTGTCTAAACTTTCCTCAGTTTATTCCTTCCTCAAGCTCAAAGTTGAAAAGAAAATGAAAAAATGGAAAATAAGCAATCTCTCCTTTCATGGAATACAGTAGTATATTTAGGGTTTGTGCCAGTTGTAAGAACACACCTGTCATTTTTCCTTAAATCTTGAATTCTCAGCTAATAATGTTACTGCGCACTAAGAACATACACTTAGGAATTACATCCACAGAAGCGGCACATACCTGGACTTAAATCAAATTACAATGAATGCGAAATGGCTCTTGATGTTAATTTGCTGTAAATTTGAGTAGTGAGTTATTACTTTGTCTTTTGCTTATCAAAGCAGAAATTGTTCAAAGAAGTTGTCTGTCCTTACAAAATATGAAGCGAGCAAAAAAAGAAGTTAAATGCATCAATCCTTTCTCTCACACAAATGTTGGATGTCACATTTAACATTTGCAAATGTTTCAATTTCACATTTTACTTTACGAACATCTTTAGGTTTTGGGGTTTTGTGGACTTTAACCTAGGTGTGAATATAGTCAATACATTTTGAAGCATCTCACACAGCTTTTGAAGCCAAACAGCAGACGATTTTCTCATATGGTGGTCTATAAATATTTAGCATGAAGTCTGCTGCTTTTCTTTCATCTGTCTGTTTAGCTGTTCTGTTAAAAGGTCACTAACATTTATTAACAGACTGGACAAGAAAAAGAAAATATTGGACAACTTGCTTGTTTTCTTTTCCGTTGTGAGAAAGCCCACTTAGTCTCAGTGGATATCGTTCTGTAACTGGCTAGAATACCTGACCTATATAAGCTCTTTAAAACTGACACCTTGCAGGCACTCCAATACCTATTGAAAGTTTTTCTGTCACCAGCTCAGAATCTGACCATTATCATGTGGCAATGTGGGTTTGCTGGAAAGCAATAACTACTTTGAAGCGAGAAATAACAAAATGCATTGTATACTGCCCATCCCATATAATAAAAAACAGCATCATGCAGATACATGAGTACACACACACATATGCACATGTGCTAATATATAAAATATGTATGTGTTATAAATATGTGTATAAATAAATTCTATCTTAGTTAATATACATTGTTTGGACATAGAGTATATGAACGGTATTTTTTTGACAGCCTTTTTTCCACTCCTTTTTTTCAGACATTGCCATGGGATCTATGGACGGTAAGCCTAATATATATAATTATATTTCTGTGGCTCTTGATTTTGTAATAACCTAAACTCAGATTTACAATGCTTTTACTGAAAGCCAAGATAAAGAATTTACAGACCATGACAAACACTTTCAATCAGATGCAATGATCTGCAGTAAGAAAACAACTCCTTTTTGTGAGCTTTCTTTTGACTTAATGTCATGGAGCTAGCTGGATTGATTTGACATGGAGCCTGGTACATTCCTTTTTGACCTTTTGTAGCTTCAGCCAGCACAAAAATCTGTGAATACTTGTATTCAGATTTGCAGTATTGTTTTGTGAACATACCATAAATGATGGATATTAAATGTCCATCTCCTTCTATTGAGTAAGGTTAAATAAAGCCTGAAAAAACTAGTGACAGATGTAGACTACCCAAAATCTCAAGGCTGCAAATATCTAGACCAGCTCAAATAACCCAGAAGTGTTGTAAATGTATTGCTCTAAACTTAGAGTAGCTAGCTTTATCAACATCTTTTTGCACAGTTTTATTTATAGCTTTTTAATATTTTATATATATATTCTGGATTATTATTATTTTTGTCTTTGCTCTAGTTTTAAAAAAAGCTATGTAGTGAGCTTCACAGCTAAAAGTTTGAAATTAGGGATACTCAACCTTTTACTAAGTTTCTCTTAATAAGTTGAGTTCAGAGTAGTTGTTGAACTTCCTTAAAACATTTGAATCTATTCAAAGTGGCAGTGTAGACAGCAGGTGTATGACTCGATGCCTTACTCTGTGTGGATGTAAATGCCTCTACAGCATGTCAGATAATGAGAGCTGCAAGCTCAGGGTCCTCTGCATTGCCTGAGTGATGCAATGATGCCTGATTGTAAATACAAGTAAGCCCCACAGCCACTTGCATTATTTCCTTCCTTGTGAGTATCTCATAGAGCAACTTCTCTTTTCAACAGAGTTGTAATAGGATTCCTGTGATAAAAATATCAGTGGCTTATGAGTAGGACAGCAAGATGTTACTTTTTTTATAATGTAGTGCAGAGGCTTAAAATTCAATGGCCTGGGATTACTCTTCTGTGGAATGGTAGGAAAGGACCTCCTGCTGCTTCCCCACACTGATTTGGTAACTGCTGCTGGTTAGAGAACTGCTAACTAATGAACTGCTACTAGAACAGAGTGCATCATGTTCTTTTTCTGTAAATGTACATATTTAAATGTATGTCTTTATTTGTATGACTTTATATGTATGACTTTCTTCTATACAGACAAGCAGCGAATTGGTGCAGCCGGTAAGACCTCCTCCCAAAATCACAACCACTCTAGAGACATCTTTAACCAGTGTGGTGTAATATATAGTTTTCTGGTTTTGTCTATCAGTGCTGCTCTTTTGCATTATAATCTATTGCCTCCAAATGTTGCAAATCACATAGCTTTTCCTTAAATACCTTAAGTTAGTCACTTCATTCTTTAAATTAAAACTGTTCTTGTAAAATATGAATTTTGTGTTTTCTCATCAAGTCCACCTTTATCTTTTTCATCTTGTGTTTTTTCTTTGCTTTTCTGTCTGCTTAAAGCCTGATTCTTCAAAAAGTCTTTCCCTGTGTAACCTGGTCATGGAGGAAACCCCAAACAATGGGTCATCAGAAGATATTAACAGATCTCAAACTGATCTAGGTTCATTCAGCTGGGGCCTAGATGTTAGCACACTCAGTGTCAGCCAGGAAATTACTGCAGGTGGTTCTTTGCTTTTCCCTGGGACAGAGCAAACCTCAAGCAAATCCACAGGTGCTCTGCCTGCTAGTATTTGGCCTGCAGTAGGTGATCAGGAGGATGCTGCACCAGGGTCAGCTTCTGTAAATGAAAACCAGAGGACTTCACTGGAGGATCAGTTGGATGCCAAAAATGTCCTGTGGGAAGATGTGGTGACCAATCATCCTTTAGAGAATGCAACCAGTTTTGAGACACCTGACCTGGGAACTGATAGCTTGTTGGATGAACCCCTCCCATCTGATGTGCAAAAGGCAGAGGAAGAGCATGAGGAAGACAAGTGGGCAGGTGTCAAGCCAAGTGAAAAGGTAGAGACCAGAGCTAACTATAAGGAGGTAGAAGGTACAGAGGAACTGGAAGAGCAAGGTTGTGAAACCAAAGGATACAATGAGGCAGAACTTCATAAGGGCTTAGCAAACTTAGATTGTGACATTTTAGTCAGTAGAGAGGTAAAAAATGCACATGAGTTTGAAGATGATGATGGGGATACTGGGAGAGCCAATGATGCTAACCTAGAAAATCCTAGAGAAGAAGAATTTGAACAGGTCAGTGTCATTGCAGAGACAGTTGGAGAAATACCGTTGTTGAGCACAGGGATGGAAAGTGGTGACAAAATAGTAGTTCACAACTGTGAAACTATAGAAAGCACTGGCACTGAAGCTGAGGGATTCCTTGGTAACTGGGATCAGGACCATGAAAGAATATTTGAGGATGCCTTAGACCAAACTGACAGTGGTACTGGAGAGAGTACATCCGTAGACTGTATAAATATGAAGGCACATGTTGACCTAGAGATAACTGACCACACAGGAAAGTACCCTACAGAAACTGGAAGCAATATGTGTCATACTGAATTATTCAGTGCAGAAGAATCTGGTAAAGGAACTGAAGACAATGGCATCAGTTACCTCCCAAATGGTAGTACTGGTACTGAAAGTCAAGCTGCTGCTGAAAAACACTGGGCATTGCTGCCCAAGACAGCGGATGCTGCTGGCACAAACTGTGGTAATCCTTGCCTAGAGAATGCAGAAGAGCAAGTGACAGGTAGGACAGCAGCAGCAGTAGCTGAAGAGCATCCTAGTAGCAGTGGTGTTCCTGAACCCTTGGAAACAGACCCCTGGCTGGCAAACTGGGATCCAACAGTTACTAATGATTCCTGGGGTTTTTCTAATCTGTCAGATAGCCAAACCAATGGACTGGATAATTGGCCTTTTTTACCCAAGCAGCAAGAGGAAGGTAATATAGAAAATGTTTGGTTAGGTATTAGTAGTAAATGGTCTACAGAAAACCTAGGAAGTATTGATAACAGCTGGGGAGAAGTAGGTGCAAGCACAAGCAATAAAATTCAGGAGACACCAGTGAAACAAGGTTTGACTGGGGAGCAGGCAGGTGTTAGCAATCTTGGACCAAGCAAGGAGATAGCTAGACCCTTGGCTCTGTTTCAAATGGGAAATTCCAGAAATACTAGCACCGAGAGTTCAACTAGTCCTAAAGACAATGAAACCAACAACTCAGATTTATCTGAAGATGAAATTGCTAACCGGAGATATGGATGGTTGTACCAGGAAATTGAGGCTGATAAAGAAGAGGTACCTACCCCAGTGTGTAGCCTAGTCTAAACAAAGAGTTCCTTAGGCCGTGCATAACCTTGTCGGTTAAAAACATTCCATTTGTGTGTTTCCCACTGCCCTTCCTAAGCCCATGCTCTTTTATTGAAAAATTGCCATGCAACTTTTCATAGTGTGGTGCCCTTCAGCCATGTAATGAAGCAGGCTGACAAAAATGCATTTCAAAATGGTGAATGAAGCTTTGAACTGTGAAGGCACGTTGTGGCTCACAGCTTTTATGTCTTATCTGTTTATCTTTAAATGCACCTAGTCTTTTTATATTATTGTTTTGTAAGAATACTTAAGTTATTCTGCTTTTTCTTTTTTCTTTTTGTTGTTTTCTTTAAGCCTGATTATCAAATAGCACTGTTAAACTTCTTGCTGCCTTATCCTTTTTTTTTTTATGTCTGGCCTACATTTTTATTTTGCAAATAAAAATGTTTTGACTCATGTTCTGATCTAGTAAACAAAAGTTAAATCGTTCTGATCTTCACTTCTACTTAGGCATCCACTACAGCATTTAATGGATTTGCGCAGGTAAGAAATAAACAGGTTTTGAGACAATTTTTTTTCAGTGTTATTAGGAAGGGATTAGGATTGGCTATACAAATTCAGGTAAACTGTTCTACAAACAAGCTGCATAGCAATGTCTCAAATCCAGACCTCGTTTGTTTGCAGAAATTCTTCTTGAATATTACTAGAATGATTCTAATACTTTTAAGACTCTTGGAGTGACTGAATTTAATAACAAAAGATATGACTACCTTAATGGGACTGATTTTTCCTCCTAAAAGGACTGGTTTAACTTTTTTATTGTGCTCTTTTTCTCTCATGCAAATCGCATGTATTAAATGAAGGATTTTTCACTGCCTCTAGTGAGGTGAAAAACTTCTCAGTTTAGAAGGATTGAACATATAGTTGAGAAAGGAATGTCTTTAATATTAATAGTACTTAGATAATCTTAGTAAGTGTTAAGAATAATTGTTAGTTAAGTTGTATTTGTCATCTTATTCTATGTGAACGTATTTTGATAGACACTGGCAAATATCCTGCCTCAAATATTTTGCATTGATTTTTTTATTTCTGTATCTAGGATATCTCTGCAGTTACAGTGCAATCAAATGAGAATGTGACAGAGCCTTTGGTAAGTGGTGGCTTTTGGTTCCTTTTTAAATGCCTTGTAAAAAAGGGAATTTTTTACTTTTCCTTTGTGCAAAGAGAGTTTCTCCTTTTTGTGTTTTCCATACTTTGTATCACAACACCTTTTATAGCTCTTTTACCTCAAAGAGCTGGTAGGTGATATCATTGTAGTGGTAAATCCATACTCACTGAATCAGTCTTTTGCAAGGATAGTACAGAGTAAAAGAAAAGAAAACCAGAATATTCTAAGATATGTTTCCTTTAAAAAGGTGTAGTCAAAGTGTTTGTTCATTTATTGCATTTAAGAAATTACCAGAGTGGGTACTGTGGTCCAGTGTACAGTGCAGAGGTGATAGTACGGGATAACTGTATATCTTCAAAATTGCCATAGTTTTACCCACTGTCAGCATATTAACAGTAAGCACAGTCTACTTTTAAGGAGTGGACAATTTTTTTGAAAGTCATCATGCATGGGCAGTTTCTTAGCTCCTCTTATAGTCTTTGTTTAGCCTGGACTAAGGGTGTGAATAGCAGCATTGCCGGGTGAGTGCTATAGCTACTTAGTAGAAGAAGAGTGATTTTCAGCATTATTTAATGTGGGTTTTGTATAATGCCTCTAGGTGGTGTTTGTGTTCATGATCGTTACTGAATATGGTGAAAGTACTTTTACTTGTAGCTGAAATGTGATAACTAGACTGAAGTCTGCTTGTTAACAAGTGACTTCACAAGCACATCAATGCAATCTGCTTTATAACATATTACTATGATTTTAAGCCTAAAGAATCTTCCAGCATTAAATCTCAGGAAACAGTAATCTTACCTGGGATAAATTTACTTTGTGTTTCTCATTTCAGCCCCATCTTTTCTTTGTGAAATTCTCTAGAGCTGTCATTACTATACTGCACAGAGATTTTTGCACAGTGTGAATATAGTGAATGCTTCTTTACGCTATGCCAAATCCTGAAGGTCTTGCCTAGGCAAACTTCTCTGTACCTCCTTAAAAATTAATCTGCTTAAGAAGCAAAGAATTGAGAGGCTATGAGTTTTTTCCTGAAAAATATTCAGGAAGAGAATATTTTAGTATCTTAAAGAAGTTCATGGAAGCTATCCCTTCTTGTCTCACAGGAGACATCGCATTCTAGCCACCTGCTGCTTATCGAATGCAAAGCAATTGCTTTTGAGCTTCATATTATGCTAAGAAATGTGTGCATGGTAAACTAATCTATTTGGGTTATTTTATCTGGTTGAGTCAGTCACCTTCATAAATGGAATATGCTGAGCATTGCTTGGCGCTCTCCCCTTGTACATGCATACATTTGCAAGGTGATGTTTCCATTGGAGATTGCACTTCTGCAGTCAACTATTTTGCCACAAAACTGAATGTATTTCAAGGCTGGTGATACTTAATAAATCCTCTTGTTAAAAAACAAGCTGAGGCAAGAATTTAAAATAATGGGTTGTTAAAGAAATTGACAGCTCAAGAGAAAATGGATTTTAATAAGAAACAAGGGATAATTTTCACATTGCTAGAATTCAGTCAGTCATTGTTTGCCCTTGTGCATATAAAAACTGTCTTTGCTTCTTACCCTCCCTGGAGGAGGGACTGTGTTGTCCAAGAACAGACAGAACTAGGGAGCAGGAGATAATTTTTAAAGTTCATATTTGAAGACCAGGATTGGTACACATGGCTGCCAGTTTCAACCTCTGGTCTTGGCATTAGATTCTGGATCATTTTTGTGCAAACTATCACTGTAACTCAGGAAGCTTGTGAGAGAGGGACAAAAATGCCCTTTAGATGGTGTCCTTTGCCAGAGGCAAAGTTCCCTTCCCCCTTTTCCCTACCCACTATTATGTACTTCTCAACAATTTTTCCACTATCTACTTAAAAATCAACAAAAGTCTGAGGCTGAAGAAGTGTCACCTGGGGAACCTAAGGTCGAGGAAACCCCTGCTGCTGTTGTGGAAAAGGAGGCCGTCCCTGGTGATCCTTCTGAGCCAGCAGAGCAGGCTGTGGTAAGTGATCTGTCCCCTATGTCACCTTCTGGGTCTCATCTGAGGCACCTTCCATCATGGTGGATGTGCCTGCTGCATCAAGCCATCCTTTCCATCTTCACCCTCTGTGGCTGGTTTCCCCAGTGCCCAGCTGTGCCACAGCATGCCTCTCCAATGCCTGACCTTCCTTCCGCCCAAAAATGTCATTCTTCTGTGTTTGGCACTTTAGACTGAGGTTAAGCTGAGTGATTGTGGTTTCACAGGTTGTTTGATTCCAGATGGCTTTCAGAAGGGCAAAGAATTGATGCTACTTTTTAATTACTTTATTAGTAGTTTTCTCATTTCATTTCAAGCACTAAGCCAATGTACATCTTGTTTGATCCTTACTTAGAGCATGAAAATTCCGGGAAAAAAGTGATTGTAATATAAATGTCTGCAAGGCTCATGGTTTTGGAAGCCAGTTATGAGACAAACTGGGAACTCCAAACACCATTTTGGAGATTTTCTACATGCTAGCATTTAGGAAATAATGAGAAGGAGAAGGAACTACAGGTCTGCATGAAGAACAAAGCAGGGAACAAACTAAGAGGAGGTCTGAGAGAGTAGGTATGGGATTTAACTGCTGACTAACATCCCTTTTTTACAGGTATCTCAGTGAATATCCTTTTTATCTAAGGTTTCTCTTCCACATACTACTTTCAGAAGAACTTGGTGGTGGATGACACCCATAGGCTAAGAAACCTTGTAAGAAAAATGTACTTGCTTTTGTAGTCTGAGAACTTACATGTTTTCCTCAAGACAACAACATGTTCAAAAGCTCTAATAGTTGCTTGTCACTTGTAGAATATGCAGATTACTACTGGAAAACTGGATGGAAGAAAAGGAGTTGGTTTTGGGTCAGTTCCTCTGCCACAGAAGCTGGTAGAAGATGAAAAGCTGTGCTTTTTGATGACAGCACGGTTTGGTGCTATAGGTGTTCTTAGAAGAACAAGGTTTAAGCTTCCTCAGCTGCACTTGGTCCTGGGGGAGTCCTGTTGTGTCTTCAACTGATGAGCAGGGACGATGATATCCA
This sequence comes from Serilophus lunatus, assembly GCA_013399895.1. Classification (NCBI taxonomy): domain Eukaryota; kingdom Metazoa; phylum Chordata; class Aves; order Passeriformes; family Eurylaimidae; genus Serilophus; species Serilophus lunatus. Next base: position 117,357 of record VXBA01001284.1, read on the forward strand.
ATTCACCATGTTGTCACATGGAAAGCAGTATTAAACTAACGTTGATGCAAGTTAGCTGAAGAAAGTGTAAGTAGCTATAGATGCACCTATACATGTGGCAGCAGAGAGCATGGATAGATATCTACTCATCAGATATGAAGCTACTATAACATCCCACAGAGCATCTCTGGAGCTCATTTGTATTAATGGCAATGTCTCAGACACCACAAGCCTAATGGTGACATTTATTGATGACTCCAGGTTGGGTAGTGTCATTGACTTAGAAAGATAGCATTAAGACCACCAGCTCTACCTGCTTAAGACAGCCTGGTTGCCTGCTGGCAGTGTTAGACCTGCGCAAAATCCACAGGTGGTATTACAGAAAGTGTCTTCAGCAGTAAGAATTAAGAATTGGCATGCAACACTGTGGAATGCAAAAATACTTTATTAAAGATGAATTGATGAGTTTACCTGAGTGCTTCCAGCTGCCTGTACCACAGGATTAAAAAATGGTATCCAGCACAAATGATAGAAGGAGACAAGTTAAACTTTAACTATAGGACCTGCCTAATTCATTCGTCTCTTCCTCCCATCTTCCTAACTTACTATGTGAGGAATGGTGAGCAGTGCTACATGGGCTGTTCTGCAGGACTTTTGGGGAAAGGGCAGACAAATACCTGTCCCTGCCCAACACTACCCATTCTCGGTGGACTCCTAGCAGCATTGCACCTATGGAAGGAAGTAGTCTCAAACTATGTTTAGGATTTAATTATGATTACACTTGCATGAACTTTGAGTATTTGTTCTATATTTTTAATTCACTTTTGCTTACCCCATGGTACACACTTGAGCAAAGCAGTTCAGGATCATCCCCTCCTAGTAACGTAACCTCATGGCCTGTAGAAACCAGGGTCTCCCCTCCTGTCTTTTTTCTTTTTTAGTTGATATATATCACAGTAATAACTTGTCAACTCCATAGTAAGGCAAAGAATGAAATTACCTATCTGAGGCACATTGTTTTTGTCAAACTGTTGTGCAGAGTGCCTTGTGTAATTTTGAGGATTTGGAATAAAGAGGGAGAGAAGGTGTAGAGAGAAGGGATAGGAAATCAGTTATTGATCTGGAGCTCTTCTCTTCCTGTGAATGAATGGCAGGGAATAATTAATGAAGCTGAGAAGATGGTTTTATTATCTGTAAGAATTTAAGGGAGGTAAAAGAAATTCCCAATTTTTCTAAAAGGAATCCAGCTCCATTTTGTCTTGCAATGCTCTGAAGCTGTTGCACATTTTAAGCACTTAATAAACAGGCTGTGGCTGCAGCACCATGCATTTGCTTGTTGACTGGCATGACCTTTTCAGATTATCTCATTTTGCTACTGAGGAGTTCTGGGTTCATGGTCTGTCATCAGACAGCTCTGAGCTCTCAGCTCTGGCTGAGTCACAGGGCTGCAGAGGTGTTGGGAGAGGCATGGAGAAACACAGTGCAGGACATGGGCAATTTAAGAGCAATCCAGGAGGAAGAACATAGGCATTAAATAGAACTTAAACAATTTTGATTAGTTTTGTTCTTGGATTTTTGTTGCTTATTGAATGAAGTTGTCCTTGGAACAATTTGGGAAAATAAACTAAAAGTGTTGATTTAAAAAATGCCTGAAATGGATTAATTCTGCATTTGGATCTGAAAGGTTGTTATTTCAGGAAGGGCTTTCCAGGACTTGCAAAGAAGAGTTTTGAAGTTTAGGATTAATGACATGATTAATGATCAAAGCTAAGGAAAAGTACACTTAGTTGCAAAAGATGAAAACATCATTTCTCAGCAGCAGTTCTGCATTTGTTTGCTTTGAGTGACAGTTTACTTTGGAAGTGGAATTGTAAAATATTGATAGATACTGCCTTATTGGGAATATTTTGCTTCCAGTTTGGAGTGACAGCCAATACTCGGTTTAATATTTCTGTGGTAAGCTTCCTGTCACTTCCCATTGATCCAGAAAATTTATGGCATGTATTCTTCATTGTAGGAACTTTTCTGATAGGGTAATTTTCTGATAGGGTGTTCATTTAAATTATGGAGAAAATGGTCCAGGGGATAGAGTACCACTTGCCTCTCGGGGCATTTTGGATTCAGTTACTTGCTATTTCATACTCTACCTGATCAAGATAGCCCAAACTTCATTAGAAGAACTGCCTGTGATCTCACTACATGGTTTTGTCTTGGTCCTTCAGATCTCAAATGCCATAGAAAAAATAAAATTTTTATTAGTAGCTGTCAACAGTTGATCCCTTTTGGGGAATAAAACTGTTTGGTAATTAAAGGAACAGGATGCCTATGTGCACCAATAGAAAAAGAATAAACATGGTAAAAAGCTCATGCATGGAATTCTGCATACAGAAACAATTGTTCCCCTGTTTCCATATCCTCAAAGGCAGCCATAACATCCAAAGGATAGTCTAAAGGATATAATGCATTAACCACTAACTTACTGCTTTTTCAAATAATCCTACCCCTCTCACCACGTGATATTTCACATTCAAGCAAAGATGACATGAGGACATTATAACAAGGTGAAAACTTACGAAATGATATTTCCCTTTCTTCTTCTCCTAGATGTGAGACAGTGCTTGCAGCTCAGAGCACTGCTCAGAGTTCAGCTGTTCTTCTTGCAATGTTCATTAGTTTGGAAAGAGCCTCTCAGTGCTTTGGGTCTGATGGCTGCCTGGACTTTGATGTTCTCCTATTAAAGCAGTCAGACATTCAGCTAAATACTGAGTTTTTCAAAGCTACATATAAGCATACGTGAAACTACCTCCTGATAAGCTCTTTGCAGACACAGAGCAAGTACAGCAGAGGCCAGGAAACACACTGCAACTTCAAGAGTATCTAATTATGATTGAATCCCACTGTAGGTATAATTCATGGTCCCCAAATAGTTGAGCATGTAGTCTGGGAGAGCAATACAATGGTTAGATACGGAACAGTGGTCAACTGTATCCAGATTCTGAGTGTGAAGCTAACTGCAAGTGCAAAATTGGAGCATAAGGCCATTAAAAAGATATGTCTTTCATATAGAGAAGAGTACTGATATAGGATAGTGTCATTCTGTTGAAGTCTGCAACAGATTTTTTTTTCTAGAACCAGGGTGTTAATTTACTAACATATTATTTCAGTCATCCTTTTTACTAGGCCTGCATGCTCTAAAAATGATAAAGTTTATGCTACCATGCCTCTCTTCTCAAACTCCATGATCCACAAAATCTCAATTTCCATCTAATCAGACAAGCAAAAGGCTATTAGTGTGACTGGTACACAGTAGTCAAATGAGCTTCAGGAAAGACCAAGCTTTGGGGAGGAAGAGAAGATACCCTTATTTTTATTTGGCAAAGGCTGTTCCTGGCTTAGAAGTTCTAGATGGTGATAATTTCTGAATGTATACTGTAAATAAGCTGATGGCAGATATTCATCACTTTTTAATAGTACAAGTAGAGAAGGCACCTCTCTTGTGACTTGCAGCAGAATATAAAGCCTTTACTGCAACAGTACATCTCTGCTGTACAAAAGAAAAAGATTTCTCTGGATGACTGTGTGCATGCATGCATCACTAGAGATGAACTATTTATATTTTGCTGTTGATATTTATTTCATTCTATTTAAGAACCTCTACAGTCTCCTGAAACTTACTGTAAAATTGAGGACCACATGGTAGAGGCTTGGCATCTTCGAAAAAATGGAATTAATAATTTAAAAAGAAGTTACATAACACAGCAATTTTAATGGTAATAATACTGTAAGAGGTTTCTATGACAACACCACTGTCAGCAGCTGCCTTTCCCTGGCATCTGGGCATGTTTGGGTCTTATGAGGTGACAACAAGCAATATTAGAAGATTAGAGTAGGGAAAAAAAATAAGTGATACAAAGTTTGCATATAACACAGCATCCTTTTATTAAAAAAGAAACATACTGCTATTTCAGCTGAAACTTTCAGAAATTTTTGAGCAACAGTTGTGGGTGTATGAAGGCAGGTAGCTGGAACTGAGTAGTCGAAGTCTCCTGGTTTCTGATTGCTAAAGCAGACAGTCCAATCTATCATGCCTCCACATATCTTTGCGTAACTTCTCTTCACTGTTACAGCTCTTTAGAAAAATCTGACCTAGCTGTGTTTGCAAAGTAGCCTCAAAATTTATTAGCAAAGTGGGTTTCCATAACAGAGCTTTGACTTAGCAGAGCATCTTTAGAAATAGTCTGTATCTGCAGAGTCAAACATGAACAGCAAAATGTACTTCCAGCTGTTCCAAACCAAGCCTTAATTTTAGAGATTTTGACTGTTGACCTTCTGTAGAAAAAGACTAGTGCTGGATCGCATCTGTGCATAACAAATACTGTCTGGCGGGGAGGTAGTTACCATTCAGTGCATTCAAGCTTTTGAACACACAAATGGGTGTCACATTTGGAAAACACTACATTTTTTAAGTGTAAAGCACCTGGTGCATGTACCACTGAATATGGACCTAAAGAAAAGTGATTCGGCAAAAAAATTACAAACTTTGTAACCCACCTTTTTTAAATAGCCCCCTTACATAAGTTGATGACTAACATGAATGGAAGCATGAAGTGTTTTACAAAATTTACCTTAAAGCTCTGGTGAGTTACAGGAGCAGAGCAGGTGATAATGAAAACAGTTTGAGTCATGGGTGTGAGAAGTTTGAGCTTGTTGCAAACGTCAAGATTGTTTATTAAAAAATTCTTCAAAGCTAGTGCTATTATGAGAATACTGATAATAAAAGAAAATATAATTGTCCTTAGCTCTTACAATATGATGATACTGACATACTTAAAGGTTTTATTTGTTTAGCATATAACTTTCTATTTCAGATTATATGTGGCAGAAAGAATCTTTCTGTTTGCTGTATGCTACTGCATTTAGCTATTAATTTCATTGCATTCCTTGTATGCTCTGCTTTCATTAGCTTGATTAATACCCATTTCTCTGCAGCCATTTCCTCAGCGTGACTAAGGTGATGACCATATTTCCTCTTTATACAGGAAAGTGTCGAGGCAGGGGATAAGGAGACAACTGGAGTTGCTGAGAAAGAAAGCAAGGTACATATGAATAGCCTCAAGAGTGTGATTGTGCTTTATTATCTTCAAGAGAATCGTGACAAAAAAATTAGTCATCATTTGCATGTCGTCAACAGGCATGCCAATATAATGCAACTGGGACCTAGCTGGGACCTAGTCTAACACTGCACAGATATATCTATAACCACAACACATACTCTAATATCAGATCACCTCTTATTCAATGCAGGATTTGCCTTAGAAACTGCCTGTTGCACCAGTATAGAGTGATAAATATTTCAGTGCAGTAAACAAAGCAGTTTCATGGCAGACAGAGGTATAATGCTATTTCTATTGACATTTGAAAATACACTGCATAGAGTCCCAGCAATGTTTATAATTTCCACAGATTTGCCTAGACTTCCTACAAACTTCTTTATAAAAAAGAAAGTAAAAAACCCTTTGACTAATCTTTTTTTTTTTTTTTTTAGCACAATATGCCCTGAGCTAAAACAGATACTTGAAAATAATCATGTTATGAGTTGATTTGCTAAAGCACGAGTTAGATACAGTTAAAATCAAATTACAAAGTAAATGAAAAGCTCAGTAACATGCTTTAAGCTGTGCATGTGTGGCCGTGAATGATTGCATTTTGCTTATATTTCTTCAGGGGTCGTAATAGTACTTAACCTGAATCCCTTTATACCAAAGTACAATGTGTCCAAATGTGCACAGAGGGCAGCACAAGAGGAATGGCTGCATATTAAAGAAAGGAATAGAAATAAGGACTGCAAAAGAGATTGTAAGTCCTAGTTATTAATCATTCAGGACTTGTGTCTCAAGTTGCTGGCAGCCTCCTTTATTGTTGTTATTCATTCTGGTGCCACAGTATATACAAGAGTATAATGAACTGCTCTCCATTCACTGTTTTCAGAACATGCTAAGTTCAGCTGACAAAGCTTAGGTTTGTTTTCCTGTTGCAAGACACCATTAACTCTGATAGAGCCGAGGATTTGTCTGTGCCTCTAGGATATACCAATGCCAGTGGGAAGTGAATCTGGGACTCATTGATGTCATACTGCTCACTTGCACTGCCACATCCACACAGAAAACAGTAGAACTGCATAGTAAGGAAGTCTCAAGTGAGAATGGTAGATCAGTGATGTTGACACAGTGCAAGAGAGTATTGCATTGCTCCTCTGGGATCAGCCTGCCACTCTCTACAAATCTGTTCCAAGAGGAAACATGAAAGAAATGCCTCACTGTTCTGTGAACACCAAGGCTAAGCCTTTGAAATCTTTTTTATTCTGATACTACTTGTTCTTATAAAGTTGAGGTCTCTTATCTGAGAATATTTTATCTTGTGTTCTGTTAAAATCGCTGTTTAAAACTGTGTTACTGTATGCAGAAGAGCTGCCATAAGAGATCAAGCTATTTGCTAAGAAAATACCTGACTGCCAGTGGAGGGTGGTCTCTTTGATACTCTAAGTTGCATAACAAAATCTTGAGTACTACCCCAAAATCTTCAAAGACTTTGCAAATGATGCATTCCCTAAAGCATGATGATTGGTTCCTCTTGACATAAACTAGCTTAGCTGTGATTATAACCAGCAGTCATAAAAATTACCCATTCCTCTTCTAAATCCAGCCATGGGCCAGAACTTCAGCTCTGCAAGACTAGCCTAGCTCAGAGAGCTCCTCTGGCAGACCTCAGTGGTAGGCCTAATGCCCCTCCTTCTCCTCACCCTGGGCTTGTTCTTGCTGCTGCTGAATTTGTGGCATTGTGTTGAGTTGACCGCTATGTTAATGAGAGCACAATAGTGTGAATTGGCTGCAACCTGGCTAAAGAAGGATTCACATCTGTGCAGTTGAAACAATCGAGTGGTTCTATCACAACCCTCATTGTAATGGGTGATCCTTTCTTTGTCCCCTGTTTGATTGGTATAATGGGACAACTGTCCAAATTTCAATAATACTGCTAGAGATAGCTAACTTGAAATACTATTAGACTGTCTAATGTTATTTATGACCTATACAAAGATTTGTAGGATTGGTTTTCAGTATGAAGTAAGGTAATACAGATATCTGCAAGTATGTGGTTCAATATAGCTGGGTATGAATTCGGCCTCCCTCTTTTTTTTTCTTTTCTGTACTTATCAAATGTTTGAGGCTGATAGTGAGGTTCATCCTGTGCTACCTCACATGCCTTTTTGTAAAGGATTTTTTTAATCATCTAGATTGCATTGTTTTTGTACTCTAAGACACAAGAACAAATGACTATGCGATCATGAGCTGTGGTATACATTTAGTGACTCATGGCTACAGGCTGTGAGAGTGACAATGCAGGGCATTTGTAAGCTGATTCATGTAAATTAGTATTCTCCTCCTTAGTGAAATAAAATTGGCTATACAAATCCAGTGGCAGACTTGCATGCCTTACAGGAGAAGATGCCAAAATCTGTCCATGCCTTTTTTACAATAGATCATCCTTCATCAGCAGCATTTTCAGTTTAAGTTGAAGTTTCACAATGATTTGTACAAATCTGTATAGTATTTTCTGCCTTCAAGGACTCCAGGAGAATTTCTTTATCGCATCAAATAATAGCAGCAAATAGGATTAGTGCTGAATATTACATATTACTAAAATAGTGCCTGAAGAGTGCCCATGGAGAGTTGCTGAGTTCAGGTAGCAGAGTTACCTTTATATATGGGAAAAAGTCTGAGGAAACAAAGTATCTAAGCATCAAACTGTTAACTGGCAATCAAAGAGATGAAGCTAATTGTGGCTTGACATTGGTACCTCGGAAACAGTTTTCCTTCAGTGTTTTTCCTGGAGGTACGTGCTGTAAGTTAAAAACTCCACCTAGAGGTTAATTAGATTAAAAGAATGAGTTTTGTCATTTACCTTCCACCCTTCAAACCTTAAGATTAATTCTTTATAAGTAGATATCCAATATTCTACTGTAAGCAGTATATAGCAATAGGAATGTTACATAAATTACAATAACAGGTGTGCTTCTGCTGGATGAACATTGATCTAGTAGGCAGGTATTTTTCTATCCAGCTTTCTGGAAGAAACCACGCATTAATGTTTCAACGCAGACTGATCAGAAATAGTTCAGTCATATCCAGACTGAATAGGTTTTTATTTATCTTATAAAATAACATAACTATAGATCTTTGCAGTTAGATTTTTTCTGATCTTTATCCAGCTGTAGAATATATTTATTTTTCTTGATATAGCCTGATTTGTAAGTCTCCCTGTTAGAAAGGACTGTAATTGAAATTACAAGATTTTTGAAGCCAGTCCATGCCTAGAGGTACCTGAACTACCTGGAGAAGGCTTGCAGCCTCTTCCCAAGGGCAGATTCCATTAGCAGGGTCCTGCAGACCCCTTGGACAGCTTGCAAGCTCCTCCTACTCAGCAGAAACCAGTGGTAAAATCCTCCCACAATACAGCTGGAAGACAAGAGAAGAAAAAATACTACAGCCTTGGCAAACAGTTACTCCTCTAGTAACTAGCCCACCTGAGGAGACTCTGCTATGTGTTGCCTAGTGAGTTTTCATAAATGTCTCTCTCCTGCCTATTACTTGTATCATGAAAGGTCCCTTCCTCCTGTTGTTTTTAGGTGGTACCTGTTGGTGAGAGTTCTGTGGCATCAGAAAACAGTGTGACCATGGCAGCAGGGGCTGATGATGGCACTGCTACCACTGAGCAGGAGGATGTTGCTGAAGGTGACAAACCTCAAGGAGAAGAAAAGGAGTCTGATCTGTCTCAGGTGACTAATGTCAGTACATGAAAGAGTGTGTTAGGGGAATTTGGACAGATTCAGCAGCCCGAGAGAGTCAAGGCTACTGCATTTCTGTGCCCCCAGGTCAAACCAGAAGCAAGGCTGATATTCTCCTGGGATAGCCCTAGGAGGGGCCCATATAGGGTATCCCCTCTTCTAAATCCTTAATTTGGGTTGTACTTGCCTGTGTGCCCCTGTGCTCCTGGGGGCTTGTGGCAATGGGATATGATGGGCTGTGTTGGACCCAGGAGCAGCATGGACAGTATATTGTTTGGGCTCCCCCTCTTGCTGTTGTCACTGTGCCCCTCTGTGGAGATGAGATTTATCACATAACATAACAGAGCTTTCTGGAGAAATAGACGACAAAAAAGATTGGATTTGTCTTGTCTCCTGGCACCATGTCCTACCCAATACCATTACTTTGTTTTATGTAAGTCATAGTGGTCAAGCCACCAATCTGTATCTGGCCTGCCAATTTTTATTCTACAACCTCTGAGGAGCTGGCAAACAGCTACTAGAGCAGACTCTGCAGTTTAGTGGCCAGTTGCCACCTGCTGTCCTTGTGTGTTTTATTTCTTCTGTGCTTCAGAATAAGATGATCTGGCAGGGGGTCAGCGAAAATATTTTTTTCAGGTTGGATACTCCAACAATTTTATTAAATGCTTTTTGTACTAGGCTTCATTATTGGTCAGAGCATATCCACTTAGCCTTTTTGCTTTCTCTGCTCCCAGTTACATTGCTGTAAATCAGGAGAAATCATAACAGTCAAAGAAATAGGTCATGTTTCCTTCCTTCATCACCTTTGTATCCTGCTGCCTTGAATTTCCAAAGAAATGCAGGACAGTGACTTCTGGAACTAGTGGCTTTACCCAAACCTGCCCAAAATTAAGAACAGAGTAGAGGAGAAAAGTCTATGAATTTTCTTGCACACTGAAAAAAACCCCCAAACTATCTGCAGAGCATTTTTATTATTTATTGCAATACATAGTGGTAATGTAGAAAGTAGACTTAGGAGGACTAAGAGGAATGGTGAAAACAAGGAAGGGATTACTCCTTTACATTCTTGCACAAATGTTGTTTTCTATCTTAAGAATCTACTGTGGAGAAAAAAGAAATTTCCATTCTGATATATGTCTCATGCAATAAACGAAAAATAGTGGTTTTCTGCTTGAAATAAAGTACTAAATAGTCTTGCATTTCTTTTTGGGGTGGGGGGTCGGTTTGTTTGTTTTTCTTCAGGAAAAGGTCAGCAGCATCCCTTCAGTAGTAATAGAGCCAGCATCAAACAATGAGGGGGAGGGAGAAGAACATGAGGTCATCGTGAATGAGTTCAAAGATGCCACAGCAGAAATGGGCACTCAGGGCATTGACACTTCTCCCAGTGAAATTTCTAAAGTTGGAAGTGATCAGAAACGTGCTGAAGAAGTCCAGTCTGTACCTTCTAAAGACCAGCCTGTTCCAGAAGAAGAGGCAGCTTCTGCGATGCCACCTGGCTTTCTCTATAAGGTCTGCTTCCTCATTCTTCTTTTAGATATCCCTTCAGACCTAGCTTCTGTGGATGTGTCGGTCTGCACAGGTAATATGATAATTTCTGGAGGCAAAAGGATACTTAATTTATCAGCCAGACAAATGCATGCACAAATGCACACAAACACAACTCTAATATTGTGATATTGTTTCAAAAATGAAATCTGGGAAGGTACATTTTCTGTACATTGTTGTTGTACATATCCATATATAGCTAAAAGACTCACTGAAATGCAAGAATCCTTTAATCTCACCAAATTACTGCTGTAAATTAATATATTGAATAAAACTGCACTGCCACAGAGTCAGGAATATTGTTGATATATGCTGATGATATGTCTAATATGTTACCAATATATTTGATGTCTAAGGTCCCTTCCAAATCCAAGCCATTCTATGATTCTATGAACATTAAAAAATGGCATTTATCTGGCCTGAAAATCCATAGTGGAAGTATTGGTCCTATTGAAACCCATAGGATTTCTACAATTCATGGTAATGAAGCCAAAAGGTCATTCTGTAAATTAAGTAATATTACGAACTGTTAGGGTAATAAAACAGAAAAGTTTAATGAGGCATAAGAGAAATTCATTCCTTGGCTGGCAAGAGCCCCAGGGTTTCCTGATTCACAAGGTTCTTTGATAATGCTTCTCACTTCAGAATCACTGAGCAGCAGAAAAGCTCCTTAAGGATAGATGAACTTTACAGGCTTGCTATTATAATTTGCATAGTTCAGACGAATTAGTCCCATAGCACTTCATAAGTAAGCCAATCTTCTTGGTCTATTCTCATTGCTCAAATATTTTTTTGAGAATAACATTAAGGTCAGGGTGAACAGTATCATGTAGCTCTGACTCAGACATGCTGACATAGTCTGTCTTTTGTTTTTCATCACACTCTCTTGGGTCAGACATAAATTAGGAGATGAATATATGCTTGCCATCAGGTTCTCAATGTGGCTTTCTTTCATAATTGCAGAGTTACCATAGAACTGTCTGTGCTTTGAGACAATTAGACTGGCTATTTCTTTAAGAGATAAAACCATTTACTTAAAATGGTCTGTTCATAATGACATGCTGATCATGCCAATATTTTAATAATCACCCTTTTGAAAGGCAGGTGTTTTTGGTATAACCATCTGCCAGTAAGTAGAAGGTCCTTCCAGGACAACCATTAAATAGGGTTCCCATTAATTACCTCTTTGAAGACCCATTGCAATGGATGCTGTACTACCAACTCAAATTTCCAGGGATGTTCACAATAGGGATAATATCAGTGTCCACAACAAGAGAATGAGAGAAGCTGAAGTATCAGTTCCTGGGAGTCTTTCTCAATTTTATTTGCAAAATCCTGTCAGCTCCTCTCTCAGATATCATAATGATAGTGGAGAATGAAAGGAAATTCCTTACACAAGAGGAATGATGGTGGCAGGACTTGTCCAAAAGGCAGAACTTGTGAGATGTTGAAGTACCATCTGTCCTCAAGATCTTGTAACCTTGGGAAAGGATCTTATTTTTCCTTGATAGTCTCAGGAATAATTAAGCTGTCCCTGCTTCCAAGAAAATGCCTAGAAAGCTGTAACATGAATCAATGACAACATTAACAATTCATGCCAGGTCAAAGCAGGTAATTATACCCCTCCAGTCTGCTCTTGTGAGACCCCACTTGGAGTACTGTGTACAGTTCTGGTGTCCCCAATGTAAGGAGGACATAGAACTGCTGGAGCAAGCCCAGAGGATGGCCACAAAGTTGCTAAGAAGACAGAACCACCTACCCTACAAAGACAGGCTGAGAAAGTTGGGGCTAGTCAGCCTGGAGAAGATAAGTTTGTGTGGAGATGTCATAGCAACCTTCCAGTATTTGAAGGGGGCCTACAGGGAAGTCAAAGAAAGACTCTTTGCCAGGAACTGTAGTGATAGGAAAATGCATAATGGGTACAAACTGAATGAGAGGAAATCTAGTTTAGATATTAAGAAGAAATTTTTTACTGTGAGATTGATAAGACACTGGAGCAGGATTCCCAAGGAGGTTGTGGATGCCCCATCTCTACAGGTGTTCAAAGCCAAGCTGGATAAGGCTTTGAGCAACCTGGTCTAGTGGGAGGTGTCCCTGCCCATGGCAGTGGGGGCTGAGACTAGATGATCATTAAGGTCCATTCCAACCCCTTAACATTTTGTGATTTTGTGATAATTGCAACGGACCTGTCTATAGCCATATGTGTGCATAAAGGTGGATCCTTTTGGTGTGCTTTTTTTCAGTCAAGATTTAAGAGGTAATTTTGTTGAGAATATATCTTTCCCTTTAAATCACATCTGTATGTTTGGCCTTATTTTCTTCAGGTTGAAGTTCTACATGATTTTGAGGCAGCTAACAGCGATGAGCTCAATTTAAAAAGAGGAGATATTGTACTAGTAATTCCTTCTGAGACCACAGCTGATCAGGTAAAAACATGGGGTTCTTGTTTTTGTTTGTCTCAACTTCTTTTCTTACAGATTATAGTTAATGAGAATTTGTATTCAAGATGTCATTACTGTAAGAAAACACAAAGATTTGAATTTTTTTTGGTTTTTGTACTTGGTTCCATTTGAGACTAAATGGCACAGGTGACTACAACTGATGTCCTACATATATGTTATTAGCAGGATCTGACCTCAGCATATTTTCTAGGGGATTTTTTTATGCTACATTATAATGGGTTTTATCAGACAGACATGTACACAGACTTAATGCAGAGGATGACCTACAAAATGTGCGTAAAGTTGTTCTATATAATTTTGTCTTAACATTGCAGTAGAATTAATTACATGCTCCCTAAATGTTCAGAGTTTTTCTGTGTAGATTTGGAGAAATCATATAAATTTGCCACATAGAGAACACTGAGAATGCACACAAATTCTGCTGTCGTTTAATCTAAAGGTATGGAGATGCTTTTATGTGTGCTAGATGCCTCTGATAAAGACAACCTTGCCCTCTGGAAGCCTGAACCTGAATGAAAAAACAGTTTGATTTCATTTAAGGCATCTAATCTTGTTTTAACGATGCATTTCAGGTGAATTTTTATACAATTGTATTCCATGTATTAAATTGAATTGCAGTGAAATGTATTGATTTTGGCCACTTCTTAAGAGAGAAGTCTGCTACACACTATTAGCATCAGCCACCCCATGGACGTCTGTTAGTGCTTGTAGTGTTGGTGAAAAGCCTTCCATTGGTTTGGGCCTTGAGAAGTGGGAAGTGGGGGGGACTGAATTCAGTCTAACCAGGTAGACAAGAGCACTACTCTGAATGAAGAATATTTCTTAAAATAGACCTAAATACTAATGCCCTAAGCACATATGAATGCTGGAGACTGTGGTTGAAATTGTTTTGCTGATTGATGCTGTCCAAAGGTAAGTAATAATCAACATTCATCATCTCAGCTGAGCTTTCTTTTAATTCAAGAAATAGTTTTTTTGTGAGTGCAATTTTTACTTATTACAGAACAAAACATTTTTATTTCAGCAGGCACTTAGGTCTTTTAATAAAGTCTATAATCTTTACTCAAATTATGCCATGTCTTAACTCATCAGCAGTTCAATTGATTTCATTATTGGTGTTCGCAGAATAGGACACTACTCTAATGATAATAAAATATGCTCTCTGTCTTCAGACTGTTTTTCCTAAGATATTAGGTGTTAAATATGCTTAATCTTCACCTGGTGAGTCCATGAAGTATACTCATCTTCTGATGTGCATCAAAATTCAATTAGCATTAATTGAAGTAAATTGTGTCCAATGATGGAGAAAATAAACATTTATGTATTCATGTTTCTAAAATCATTCTGTTCCTATCTTTATTACTCAGTACAACTTTGCTGTTCATGTTTAAGATCACCATAAAGCTTAATTTTTTTTTTGTCCTTTGCCATGTACATTGTTAATTTATCTTCATTATTCTTTGTTAGTCTTTATTCTCCTTCAGAACTCACCTGTCATAATTCTAATACAGCTGGTAACATCAGCTTATATTCTGCATTTGAAGCAAACCAGTCCCATCCACTGTCTTTTTCCACTAATCTTTAGTTGAAGTTATTATCCAGTAAAACTGGGTATTCCTTCATACAATCTATGCTGCCCATTCTAGAAAGCTGCTGTTCCGCTCTCTCTCAGATATTTCATATGCTTCAAAAACAGGTCCCCAGTTATTTGCACCCAGGCAATGACATATGTATCTCCTTTAATGATCTGCTTATCTGGGGGGAGACAGCCAATATACCTGCTCATGCAGCCACTGAGCAATCATGACGCGATGGTGTATGTCGTTATCTGTTGAAGCTACTCAGTGTCCATGTGTACTGTTTATGCAATAATAATGTAGCATTACAAGTTCTGTTTGCTCTGGCTCGTGTTCTTAAAAGGAAAAAGGTATGGAGTTACTGAATTAGTAAGATGAGAATAGGTTAATTTTTTTTTTTTTTAAACAATTGATTTTATTTCAGGTTGATTTTATCATGCTTCAGAGAACCCAGTGATTTGTTGACAAATTTGCTTGCCAAATTCTGGTTTAGGTTTCCAGGAGTTTTTTTAAAAATTACTGCATATTTTCTAGAGATATTAACACTGGAGACTGCAAGAACTATTACTTTTTCTGACTGCCTACATGTGAATGAGGGGAAAAAAACCCTCAAGGGAAAAAATTAAGATTCAAAATTATTTTTCCCCATCTGTGATATTAAGTCCTTCTAGGAGTTAGATGGGCTAGAGGCTATACCATGGTGCTCACAATCACTTGGTCTCACAAACCTGTGGTCTGGCAGAATAGAGAAAATGGTCTGCAAAATCAGAGGCTGCTTTTTAACCAAAGCACCAAATCTTTTAGCCATGTAACTGAAGTGTCTTCAGGTCTGAAGCTCATAGTAAGGAATGGAGGAGACATGAAATTTAAGAGACTATCTTTTTCTTTGCAGGAGGCTGGCTGGTTGACTGGCATTAAGGAATCCGAGTGGCTTCAGTACAGAGATGCATGTAGTTATAAAGGACTTTTCCCAGAGAACTTCACACGCCATCTGGAGTAGTTCTCCCAGGTTCTTTCATCTCCCAGATGAAAGTGGTATGAAGCTCAGTCAGTAGGTTTTTAACCTCTTTGAAACACAGGAGCCCATCTTCTTGTAGTTTAAGCTGTTAATGGTTTACAGACAGGTGCCAGACAAAGCTTGTTGGAATATATCAAAATGAGCATGAATGCAAACAGTTAAGCTAGCAATTTCTGAAGCACTACATGGGGGTAAAAAAAAAATCAAATAAAAGAGAAATGTCCTTATTTGTTTAAAAGTATGTGGCGACAGGTTTGTTTGTGTTTTGTCAGAGCTACAGTGATCCTATATTTGGTCTTTTCCCATGGAATCTGAAATTAGCTTCCTCAATACCAGAACCTTAACTTCTCTGCACTAAGTGTATTGTATTGAGTTGCACTGCAGAAGATTTAATTAATTATCCTGTAGTTATGAGATCAAACTATTATAAGTTTCATGTGTTTAAAAAAATAATTAACTACTGCAACATTTTTCAATGTTATTTTTGGACATGCATAATATATATATACACAAGAACTTATATGTGTATATAGAAATGCATATGGCTATATATGCATTTTCACAACTTCATTGTAGTTCTTTGCCTGTGTAGTATCATCCAGTATATGCATTGCTCTTTCACTGTCTGGCATTACGAAAAGTTTTGTTTCAAAGCAAAACTAGCTGCTCCATTGCCAAAACATGATACAGTATCAGTGTTTGTAGTGTGAAATTTTCATTCTTAGATAATGAATAACATCATGTTCAAAGCTGCTAACCTTTGAGAAGGCATGGCTCAGTCTCCTCCTCCAGCTGCAATAGTTACAATGAGAAAATATGGAGGGGGATGCTAATCTATCCTTTTTTAATTTAATTGGTTGAATACATTTAAAAAAAGAAACAGAATTAGTCTCTGAGAATAGACAGAATATATTTTCACTATATGTATTTATGCAGCTTACCTTCACAGAACCTTTTAAAATAAGACATATAATGTATCCTGTATCAAAAAGTCATCTGTAAGTTACGTTTTCCAGTGCTGTATTATTAAAAATAAACCTCTGATCCAAAGAAGCTGTTTCATCTGTGATGCTTTTGAAGCTTTGTAACACTGAAGTCTGTATAGTTTATACATTGTATTATATGATCTGATCTTAATTTAATACTCTTTTTTCAAAGAAATACAGTATAACAGGTGTATAACAGGTGCACCATCTAAATTCTTGTTCCCAACCCTAGTTGTGACCAGAGTCCCAAAAGGTCTGAACCCCGGAACAGCTGCTACTCCTCCTGTTCCAGACTCTGAATGCCAGCTAATGTCATTCCACTAAAGAAAGGAGCTTGTCTGTGCTTGAGCATCACTCAACTGAAGAGCTCTACCTCTTAGCAATTACTCACTTGTTCATTTATTTTATGTGGAAAGTAAGTTTTCCATGAATCTGTTCTGTTGTGTTTGCTGAGGAATGGAAGCTGCAAATATTTTTGCCTAAGAGAGCATACACCACTAACCTTGTAGAACAGATGTGTGGTGGTTTAAGACCACTGTTTTCACTAGGGGCACGCTCAACAGTGACGAGAAGACTGAATAGAATTTAAATGACAGGGAAACAGTTTATTCATCTGGGGCTCAACCAAAGAAAGCGAAAACAGTTTAAGGGAACCCCAGACTTAACACAGAAATTACACCCGACAAAAAAACGCAAAAAGGGAAAAGGGAATAAACAAACTGCTTTTCAAAGGCCAGGCAGGCTGGACAAGGAAAAGCAGGGAGAAGGGAAAGCCGCTCCTCTCCTCTCTATCTCTGGTGGTAGTCACTCCTAGCCCTTGAAGTCTCTGCAAAACACAACACAGTGAAAAGCACTCCCCCAACCCAGGGATGCTATCTGGGGAAGCTTCCCACTTGCGGTTGTGCTGGCTTGGCTCTGGTGCTGATGGAGGTGGGCAGAGTCAAGCTGCGGGGCCTGGAAGTTGGAGGAGAGGG
Source organism: Serilophus lunatus (assembly GCA_013399895.1). NCBI lineage: Eukaryota > Metazoa > Chordata > Aves > Passeriformes > Eurylaimidae > Serilophus > Serilophus lunatus. The sequence goes on from VXBA01001284.1 coordinate 134,740, forward strand.
GCCGTGCTGCTGCTCTTCAGCTTGCAGGAAGCTGAAGAGAGAGACATTCCGTTTTTCAGGCTTTTTAAGCCCTCCAAGTCCCGCATGAATCTCACTGTCTTCTTCCTGGCTTCGCCTCTTCGGATTGGCCAGCAGTCTGGGCTCCACCCCTCTTTCTGATATCTTCGGTTCCAGCAAAATGGCGGTTCCCGCCAAAAACCATGAGCCTGCCGCTTGCTGGCGTCATGTTTTTTTACCAACTGCGGGCTGGCTGCAGCCTACCCTGGGCACCCGCCATCCGCAGGAACCCCCAAAAGGGGTCCCTGAGGCCACCAGGGCCTCAGGAGCCACCCAGAGCAGCCACCATGCCCACATGGCTGCGCGGGGCCACCCCTGGGGCTGCTGAGACTGCAGGACCCCTTGCCGGGCTCTTTCATAGCGGTGTGGGGCCGGTGCAGCCGCTGCCGACAGCCAGCCGCCACCCGGGGGGGACAGGGAGCCACCATCTCTCCCCGGTGCCGTGACCATGCCCTGGGCAGCAGCAGCGCTGATCCGAGACCTGGCGTCACGACCGGCGCTCCACAGCAGCCGCCCCCAGCTGGTGCCTCCCACCTGCAGCTGCCGTGAAGGGAACCCGCATCTTCGCTGCTGCCTGCATGGCCGAGCCGGGTCCACGCGCACCCCGCGCTGCACCAGCGCAGGAACTAGACCCGCCACACATGCCAACCACGGATGCAGCCGCCGGCAGTGGCACCTCTCCCGTCTCTGCTCCTCCGCCACTGCCTGTCTGCATTTCAATGAGTCCCTGCCTCGGTTCCCCCCTAACCTTGGAGGTTGGCAGGGGAAGGAGCTTGGGCTTTTCTTAAGGGAACAAAAAAACCCAGGATTTACAGAACCAGGGAGCCAGCGAACAGTTTAAAATGAAACACCCCCCTTTCCTCCCCCCTCCCTCTAAGACCCCTCAATACCCTCCCTCCAGAGGATGCAGCACCCCCCACCCTCCCTCTCCCAAACCTCCACAAGATGTAATTTCTAATTCTAGATAAACCCTTGAAAGATTTAGGGATTCAATCTCCTGATCCTGCAGACTGATTATGCATGGTGTGGCCTTGAAATAAAGACAAAATAACTGAAGATAGAGAACATCTCATGTGAGTGAATTAACAAGTTTTGTATTTGCAGCTCACCTGTCTGGTTTACAAACTTTCATCAATAATGAAAAATACATAAGCTGAACAACACTTCTGTCCCTTCTCACATCCTCCTCTGCCTCTTCCCCTCCATACCTTGCTCCATCTCTTCTATGAGGTGTATCTGTCCCTGCCACAAGAGGAGGGAGAGGAGACTGGGGAGTACAGTCCTACTCAGATGGCATGGCATTTGATTCCAGAATGCTCTGAATGTGTAAATTTATTTCATTACCTTGCTAACCAGAGGATCCTAAAGTAAGACCCAGGTGGAAACACAGAAGTGTTAGGCTCAGTCCATCTTAGCAGGTGGTGGACCTGCTGTTTCCACCCGTTTATCAAGGGTCTGTGTATGCATATTTTACCACCATGGTGTGATTTCCTCTATGCTTTTTATGATCTCTGAGCTTTGATCTTCTCTCTCACAAAACAGGGAGTTCAAGCATGCCCATGAGAGTACTTCGAAGTCTCTCAAAACACCTATGTTAGCTCTACACAGAAATTCTACCTCTCAAAACAGAGAGAGGATAAGAAGCAGTAGGCATAATATATGGGGTTTCCGACACTGTTACTCTCCAGGCTTTGGCATTACCAGCTGCAAGGTCACTTCAGTGAATCTACCACCCTTCTTGACATTCTTCCACTTTTGACCCTTTCCTCTCCACAGTCTTCACATGATTTCAGCTCTGATGCTATCTTAGTGCACCATGTTTCTGACAGCATTTCAATTACATCTGTGTTTCTCTTTCACTCTGACCTGTTTAATCAGCATGGAAGCATCATATGGGGGAAACTGTAGCACTTTGCAAATGGTGCCTCCTATAACCAAAAGGAAGACCTTGTAAGTAGCATTAATTTGGAAAAACTGAAATTATCCCGAAGAGAATTGTGCTCCACATTCAGATGCTTGACAACAGTTAAAGAAAACTTTGGTGAAGGAAAATACCCAGAGAGTAGTAAAAGTACCACTTTGTATGTATGCAGGATTTCTGTCCTAACACAGGCAAAGCAAAGAACAACAAAGTACCACGTAGCCACCAAAACTTGAGTCTTCAGGAGTCAGTGGACCCACATCTCCTGAAGAAAATCAACAAGTGCAAAATCCTCTATATCCTCAACCTGATTTCAGAGGACAAAAGAGGATTTCTTTTGGTGCTATCACAGTGGCTTTGTTGTGAACCAGGCTAACCCCAGGTCACTAACAGTGCCTCTGTATTTGCCTAGAGAGACTACTTGTAGTACAAGGTATAATTGGAACAAGAACATAAAGCACCAGAAAGGTAAGTAGTTATCTTCTTAAATTATTACATTTCCAGGGTACGTGCTATGAAGGAGAAGGTGAATTTCCTATACTTTGTTTAATTCAGGTAATTATTCATAAGAAAGCCAAATTCTCTATATGAAAATTTTTAAATTTAAACACATTGAGATGCAATGGAAGGAAGAATCTTGCTGTGTGTCAGAGAATGAAAAAAAAAAACAAAACATGTAATCTTGAAGAACAAACTGTGTGGGTTAACACGCAATTGCTAAATGACAAGGTCATGCAAAATTCTCTGAGTGGCTGAAATCTGACAGACCCCATACCTGGCATGGTGCTGTGACTCCCAAGGTATTAGAGCTATACATGAAAGTCGAATTTGTCCAGAGTCATAGGCAGAGATAGAGATCCTTGCATTTTAAGTCTATAATGTGTTTCACAGGAGAGGCTGTATAAATACTGAAGATCATGTGGTATCTCCCAGTCCAAAAGAGAATATCACACTACTGTCCACCTGAAAAGAACTCAGGAAAATTAAAATGACCCATGTTCAAAGGTTTTAGTTAAAAATTTCAGAGTACCGTAGGAATTCTTAGCATCCATCCATGCATATGTATGATACACAGATCACATAGTGGCTCACAAAGGGCTTCTGAAGGTTTTACTCAGAAGGTGGTAGATGCTAGAATTTAGGATGTCAGGCTCCTATATGTGGCCTGTCATCAGTCTTTGCTCTGCATCAGCCTAAGAACACTGCTAGACAGTGGGCAGCAAGTTTTATCAGCGCAGGAAAGGACAGTCTGATGGATTAACTTGCTTTCCAGAGTTAAATGCCCCTGGTAGAGTTTAGCAGCTTTAGTGGTTTGCAACTTGTACTACTTTTTGACAGATTTCAAACTTTTTCTAATTAAAAAAGGGAAATGAATGAGTTTGAAGTTTTATCTAATCATATTTGCATCATGAATGAGCAGATGAAAACAGCATCTGTTCTACATAATTCTTTGGCTATTCAAAAATTATACTCCTTGGAAATTACCTTCTTTTGAGCAAACCTTCATGCCCTGTGAGAGTACTGAAAGCCTTTTTTGTGTGGTCAGTTGCTTTGAGTCTCAATACGAGTTGGTCATCAAATGCAATGACTGGAGGTAAATGCAGGGAGTACACATTATTATAGAATGCTGTGGTAGTTTCTCATTAACAAGACAGATTTCCAAATTGATTGTTTCCTTTCATCCAGTTGGAATGCTTTAAGGCTGCAGAAGTTTGTGCTCACTTTGAAGAGTTAAATATCTTTGCTTTCAGTGCTGTTGAAGAAGTTGGCAGTAATGTTATAGTCATGATTGCTCATAGCTCTAAATGAGCCCACATTAGCATAAGATGCCAGTGTCTTTCCCTGCAGCTATGAATGTGACTGGAAATACGTACAAAAGATTTTGTTATACCCTTTTACATGCTTTAAGGTGTATTTTTCCTACATCAAAGTGAGTAAGTAGCACATGAACAGATCAGATATTTTATTTAGTCCTGAAAATGTCTAAATTTTGCTTTCCTAAACATATTTTTTCAATCAATGAAAATAAGTTTTTCTTTATGTTCCATCTGATCCTTTACCCTGCTAGAAGCAGTCTAATTACCAGTACTCCAGGCAGAAACCACACTGTTCTCCAAGCAAAACAGAGGACCACTTTCTTAATCAGTAACCCCCATGGTTAGTAAATTGAACACTTAGCAGGAAATTAATTCATTTATTGTGACTGCTGTCCTGGTTATGTCTCTTTGTGAGTGATCCATTGCTGTGTTAGGTGCTTCAGAAGTAACCTCTGTGAAACCATCCTTACCCCTGGGGAGTAATGCTCCCAGTCAATAAGTGAAATAGATGAAGCCTAAGGAAAGGGTGAAGAATTACTCTTCTTTTTTTCAAGTCAGGCACTTCAACACAGAGAGGTTTCTGTCTGGGTATCATCAAGCATTTATGTGCTGGCTGAGCTCGTGCACGGATGGGCATTCTCTACCACTGCAAGACTAAGCTTTTGCTACTGGCCTGCGACTGGGCAGAGGGAGAGGAGGCTGAGGTCAGGCTCCAGCAGCGCTCTTTCACCAGGCTGTTCATGGACATGCTTGTTCCAGCAGGGAGGAAGCAGCCAGAGCATGAAGCCGTTCCTTAGGAGAAGGGAGTTGTCTGGAGAACCATCCCTATGCAACACATGGAGTGGCAAGATCACAGTTACACAGTGTGCGTGAACCCCTCCCCAGTTTTTTTGCTGTAAAAATGTAAAAAATCTCTGACCCGTAAAAAATGTTTTACTGCGCAGTAAAACGCCATTTAGGCCTTACTGGTTGATGTCCCAGACACTGGGTGGCGCTGCAGCTTTACTGGAGTCGGGGAAAGCTATGCCTGCTTATTGTGCTATGCTTTATTTGGTAAAACGGGAGGAATATTGACCGTCTGGAGCTGTGTCCTCCCTGTCCATGATGAAGCAGTATGCATAGAAAGAGGTGAAATGGTATTGTGGAAAAAGAGAAGATCCTCGGAAAAAAACTTGTCTTACCGCTGTTATGTTATCACACTTGATGTCAGAGCGATCTGTAAATGTGTTAAGTATGTTAAAAAATGCCTAGGCTAGCTGTCTGTATGTCTGAGCACTCACAATCTCAGGCAGCACAACAAGCAAAGGCCAGGGGACAGGGAGGAAGATGGTGTTCATACAAAGGTGCATGTAGCCAGATTTGTTTTGAGAAGGTCTGGTGGCTGGATACAGGAGAAGAGAGCACACCTCTGCCCAGTGATGCCCGTGTGGGTACTCTCCAGATCCTAAAAATCTGTCCCTCGATCACTTGTCTGTAATTATCCAGGGAAGTCATGAGGGAGCTCAGTATTAGCAATACTCTGGCACAGAGGAGCAAACCAGGGAAAGTTGGAGATGCCTGGTAGGCAGGACCGCAGCAGAGTAGCTTGATCTGGCTGGAGTCTTCCAGGCACAAGCAGCACTTGTGAAAGCCATCACCAAGCCTTCTCATTAACACGCCCCTCTCTGTCTCCTTTTTTAACAGGAAATTAAGCCAGCATGGTAAAAACAAGTTCATTTGCGTTCACCAGTTCATTTGCTCTTTTTGAGGGGGCAAGGTCTATGTTTGGGGAGGGGGGGTTATCTCATTAGAGTTGAACCTAGAGATGCTGATCCCAGCATCTCTGAATTTCCTTTTTTGAGGAGTGACAGGAGCACTAGAAAAAATTATGGGCTTCTTGAAAACCTTCCAAGCTTGTCTTTTGCCTTGTAACTATGTTGTATTTATTAGCTACTCTTAATGGTGTCAGAATATATTTCTTCTTGGTTCCATATCACACTTCCATTTGTCCTCCAGCCCACTCATTTCAGTATCTGCAGTGTCCTATTACCCATGTTCCAAGCTCAACTTGGCAGAGATCTCATGCATAAATATCTTGACACCCTATGTTGATGGCTGAGAAATGTGTGCAATTTAATCCACAAGATTCTCTTCTTCAAATTGTGCATCACTCTGTGCCTTTACCAGCAGAAGCGGTAGGTAAAGCTCAGACACTATTCTTCATGGATGGGGTCCCTGTGATTTAAGGATGCCCCTGTGAAACCAGGGATGAGGATTTCTTAATGCGATCTCATCCCTGCTATGTTCTCTCTGCTCTCCCTCCAGATGTGTTTCTGTTCCAGAAGCAGCCTCCATCACACTGCCCAATCACTGCTAGAAGACACTGTCAAATTTATCTGCAAAGTAACTGGTGGTCACAGTTCACCTAGCTCCATTGGTACCAAATGTCATCTTGGTCCCATCCCCAACCACCCTGGGTCTGTATCACCTTTCTGGGTCTGATATTAACTGGGGTCATAGGTTTCCTACAAAAGAAATATCTCATCTAGCCACACAAAGACACCAGCATGCTGCTGGTGCATGAGCTGGACAACAGAGTCAGCAGATGTCATCACTGCATAGTGTGGGACTGCATCCACAACCATTTACTCTGCATTTATTGCAGTAGTACTGTGTTTGCAGATTCATCACACAATGCCATGAACTTTTTGTGTGGAGAAATGCCAGTTCCTTTGTTTGCACGTGGGAGAACAGCAGGCAAAAAGAAGTGCTTAATATGGAACTAGGGACGTCCAAGATGGGGGCGAAGGAGGAAGGGAGAAGAGTTATCCTAAATGACTAAGAAGGAGGGGATTTTTGATGAAATTGCTGAGTTTACATATCCTATGGCAGTTTCCAAGTTTTGCACCAGGATAAGGAACTTTACAGATACAAAATTCAGAGAGATGAAAAAAGAAAATTACGTCCAATGTGAATTGAGAAGGGCAAAGTAAATGCTGGGAAATCTTTATGAGAGAAGCCCACCTCTATTTGAGAGTCTTTCACAAACTATCTTCAGTTGAAGACTTGGGCAGGAGACTGAAGGGACTGCATAGTGCCTGTGATTTCTGAGGGGCTATTCTAGAAAACTTGTAGCACTGCCTGCTGCAGCCCGCCTTGTTACTCCAGAGCAATTCAGTGTAAGTGTTAAGATAAAAGGTATCTTAGGAAGTATACTACTTTGCCCAATCCTTTCTTTCCTTCCTAGGTTGTTGACTCTTCCCTCCTGGGCTGTTAAGTGGATAAGCCACACAGCTGTTAAGTAGCTGGGAGATGCTGCTGAGCTATGGTTTGTTTATCACATAAAAGTCTGGACAAAGAAGAGCTATTTACAGAAATATGGGACCTAAATGTACACTTTCAGTAGTATTCATGAATTTGTATCAAAGCCTTCTAGAAATGAAAGTGAAATTTTAGGGCACTAGTCAGATCCTGCAGTCCATCTTGTTTTCCATATAGGATTATTTCTTACATTGTTTCTATGATAATCTAGTTTTAGCAGTCCTTAAGGAATGCCATCATCTCCCAGGGGAACTGATGGGCTACAGCCTGGATAATCTCAAGGTCAGGACATTGTTTTGATTAACGGCTTTAATTTGCTGTATCAACAAGGGCTAGTGACACTGAGTTCACTTACTCTTCCACAGAAGAAAAGATTTACCATTTTTTCCTGTAAGAGCTAAAGAATGCAAAACACTTAGTGAGATTAAAAAAGAGGTCCTTGTTTGAATATTTCTTATACCTAACACTAATGAGAAACAAAGAAAGTCAGTACTTTTGGATTTGTTCAGGGCTATATAGATTTAGACTTTCTGAACAAAGCACTCAGTACTTCATTGCATATTAGTTTATAAAGCAAAATTTAAAGAAAAATTATTCTTTACATCACAATGTGAATATTTTTCAGATGCTGAATTGTAAAGAACTCTATTCTCAGCTGTACCCTGTGTTTGTCTACACAAACCAGCAAGAGCCAAAGGGTAGACCAGGATCTTCACAGGATCTTCATTTTCCAGCCTCTTACACATCACATTTAAGGTAAGAAACTTCTAACGTGTATGTCTCCAGCATCAGTGATGCACAAGCCCTGGACCAATGCAGCAGTGCTGTTGATCTTACAGCCCTTTGTAGTCTTACAAAATAAACCTACACAAATTGGTTTGGGATTTCTTCCATCCCAGTCAGTGAGCCACAAACATTGTTTCCAGTTGCAACAGGCCTCCACTTTTGGCTATTTTGTCATTTAGTCAGGAAACCAGCAAAATGTTCTTTAAAGAGTTAACAACTATGTAAGCCAAGTGCTACATCATGAAACAATAAACAGTTATCTTGATGCAGTTGTGTCAAACATGAAATGGTTGCACTTGTAACAGGTACTTTTCCCAAACTTTTCATTGATAATGGGATTTTAATTGTTGATAAGAGGTAGAGTCCCTTCTTGTTACTTGTGTTTGACTTGCTGTCAGTGAGAGTGTTCAGCACATTGCAAGGTGAACCATTCAGCCAAAGTCCAGCAGAAATGAGAGGAAGAGCCCCTTACCTCAGTAGGATTTGCAGTAAGCCAGAAGACAGCCATAACACTCTCCCACTTGGTTCAGTTCCTGCTGGAGTGGAAATGACCAACTCTCCCTGCACCTTGGCTGTTTTATGCTCTTAATAAAGGTCTGGGTTGACTGCTGAAGTCAGTAGTGTCTTGAGTGCTGAAGTGAACAGCAGCAGACACACATAATTGAAAGGAAGAAGAGAAATAAAGAGAGGAAGCAAAGTCACAGTCAAAGAACGGGGGAAGGTGCAAACCGTCCCCATTGTAGCAGGGAGCAATGAGATAGGGAGATTGAGGTGTGGTGTAGACTCTATACTTATTTGAGATGCCTGTGGTGTTACAGATAGGCCAAAAGTCTCTTGAAACTTGAAGAATGCACTCATGCTTTTCTTTGCAGTTTCTTTCTTCAATGCAGATCTCCCTGTCTTGTTAGCCTTGGTGAAACAGCTGATGTCATTTTCATGTCACCTCAACAAGTTGTAAGTGATACACCTATCAAATGTATCAATGCAGAAAGTACCATTAAATTGTTGACTTAAAATTTTCTAGCTGAAATCAGAGCAACAGCCAACACTGAATTCAGTTGCACTTGTTACAGACTTCAGATGTCTCAAAAAAGGCTCTAATAGGCTCATCCAAACCATGTGCTGGTTCTCTACTCTGAGCTGAATTAAGCTTTTCAAAGTCAGACTTGCTTGTTGACAAACTTGTACCTAATATGTCATTTAACATTATGAGCTGTATGGAGCTCCATACCTTATGGATTTTGTGTTTTGCTTTTTGCTTGTTTGTTTGTTTTTGTGTTGGTGTTGTTTTGTTTTAAATGGTTGATTTGTTGCTTTCCTTAGCACAAAGTCTTTCATTTCTAAGAAGCTGATTAACAGTTATACAAGGCTGAAAAAAAATCTGTATGTAAGTTGTCTCCAGTTATTTGAGTCTGTTTGAAATCCTACTGAGACATGCAGGAAGACTTCATGGATTTCCAGTGTTAAATCAATTTTGGGGCAGAAGTAGGAAGTGTGGAAGTGTGGGAATTACTTCATGGTGCTGGGAAAACGATATGTTGCCTCAAACAACTGATTTTTACTTTAAAAACAAAGAACTCCAATAGAACCAGTATCAGTAAACTGTCACTATACATTTGGGTGTATAATGGATGAGATAGCAGCATAGATGGGAGATAACTGTGGAAGAGAACTGTTCATCAGTAGGTTTTCAGATCTCAGTATTGACCTTTTTTTTTAGAAGAGATTTTGGTTTGCTTCATTAATGCCAGCTGATATAAAAATATTTAGGCCCACGTGCTGCATTTGGTTTGGAAAGTGTACATTATTTTGATTAAAAAATCAGTAAACTATGGGATATGCATAAATAGCATGTTCTAAAAAGGGCTCTCTTGCCAGTTTGAGAACATAATAACATGAAAATGAGCTCATTACTACTGAGGATATGCAGATGTCATATAAATTTATACTACAAAACATCTCCATTTAAGCTAAATATCTAAATATACATTCCTGCCTACTAAAATTTTTAAGACCATAGGAAAGCCTAAGTGCGAAGACAGTAGCCCTGACAGGCAGTACTGTGAGAACCAGTGACTGTAGGGCCAGGTAATGGAAAACGTTTTGGGGTCAGGCATAGTTTTGATGTGTATTTCTTGATTTTTTTTAGCTGCTGGAGTCACCAGTAAAAGTTTGAAAACACTGCTGTATTGGGTGACTCCAAATGTTGACTGTAGGAACAAGGATTTCAGATAGAAGCTATATTACAGGATCTCATTTGATGTTGAAAATGAATGAAGTAAGAAGAAGATCTTCAGAGGTATTGTCATGGGATGAGAAATTATCCTACACTTGGAGCCTCTTGGAGAGTTAAGTATTGAAGCAGATCTCTGTCTAGTACCTTATCTGGGGAATACAGCTTGCAGAACAGGGATCCCACTATAGCAAGAAAAGAAATTTTTAAAAAGTGACTCTACTTACCATCCAAGCAAATTCCCTGTGGAGGAAAACAAGGGGAAAAAAAATGTTTTTCTCAGTAGTGTGCTTTCTTTTTACAAGGATGGGGTTTGGATTTTTTTTTCCTTTCTATTTAAGCATTAAGCAAAGGAAATGGCTTGTGAGTCATTATTTAACACACTTGCAGCTGGCACTGCCTCATTGGATGGTTTTTTGCCACTCAGATCTGCTTTACCCCCTCCTGAGGCTGGCCCTGACCCTGACGCTGACCCTGTCCTTGTCCTTGTAAGACTTAAGAAGAGCAGTGACAATGTGGTTGCTGAGCATTTTCTTCCTGGCAGCTGTTTTTTCTTGTATGTGCCCTGCACATCCTACTGCCTGCACATCCACCAGTGGCAAAGGGGATACTCTCTTACCTCACTTTCATGCCCCTAATTTTTCTCTTTTTTTTTACCACAGGTGGCTCTGCACAAGACTTGCTGCAAACCCCCCTATCCATCACTAAGCCAGAAGGCAAAACAGTGCTAATCAAGTGCCACATCTCAAATCCTGATTTTAGCAACATTTTCATTCATTGGTACCAAAAAAGGGCCAATGCAACTCCCAGGCGTGTTGCCTACATGTCCTCCAGGCCCTTCCTTGAAGACTGGTTTGATAATGGGAAGTTTGCTATTGAGAAGGATCTCAGCAAATCTGTCTGCACCCTGACAGTGAGCAGAATAACTCTACAAGACTCTGCCACCTACTACTGCGCTAGGTGGGATGCACAGCAATAGAAAGCCATAAGGGACCTGCACAAAGACATGCTGTGCTTTCCAAATCAGAACCTGAAGTGTTTGGCAACACAGAGGAACATCATCACCCTACTTTTCCCACCAGCTTTGAATGAGATTGTACAGGTAGCCAGATGCCAAAGATGCTGCTGAGCTTTGCAGGTACACACTTCTGCCAGTACTAGCAGAGCTGTTACTTCTCTTTACCAAAAAGAAGGGCATTTTTATAGGTCTGGATGGATTTCCTCTGAATGAATTTACAGGTGGGCAGGGAGGGCTACCTAAAGGCAGGAGAATCCTTTCTATTCCCATTATTCTTTGAGCTACATCTTAGGAATAAATACCCAGTTAAATCATTTGTGTGGCATAACAGAAGGATTTATTTTCACAGAAGTGAAAATAAATTTGAAGTGCCGCTCAAGACTTCAGATATAATACACCCATTTTGTACTTCTCTATCAGTAGAAAATCTGGTTTTATTTTCTCTTTATTTTCTGCTTGGAGTTGATCAAACCTTCAATTAGGTTAGAACACAAGTCTCCTAAATTACTTCAGTGGGGCTTCTCATCCTACAGGGCAGCAAGACTTTAACTATAGAACTGATATTTTTATTTTTGCAAACATAAAGACATTCATAGAAGTTATTTCAACTCTTTCTGTTTGTGGAAAAACAACAGATGAATAAAGTCACAGGACCATTGTGTTCTGATCCCGAAGGACCCAATATTGCCAATCTCCAGTATGGGGTCTCCAGAGCACACTGACCACTAGGGTAGCAATTGCATTTCAGAGAAGATTGGATGATCAAATTCCTGTCACAACTGTAGGATATCAGTTACTGAATCTGTGTGAAAATTCTTGGAAAAAAAAGAAAAAACTGGCTAACATAAAGTAAAATAAGATTACGACAACTGGGAAAGGGGAATTGTTTTAGTTTTCTTTCCAAGGTAACCAGCAGTGACCTTGCTTCTGAAGAATGACTTTAAATTGCGCAAAATAATTTCTATATTTTGCTTGCCCTAATTGTCTTTATTTTAAACTAGGTTTATGGGGGCTGCAAAGCATTTGGAGAAGCCACCCGGCAGTGTTGCATTTCACCTTATGTGACAAGAAGCAGTCACAAACACATTATTCTGCTTTTGAGCTCCCAAATGTCTACTATGTATTTGCTTGGTCTTCTGCATTCAATCTGTGTTATAAGCATTAATTTCAGACCCTTCCAATGCATTAAACTCCATGATTTGTAGGGGTTTTTTCCCATTTTACTGGCAGTGGACCTGAGGAAAATTCCATTTCCTTGGTCCAAAAGACTAAGGAAAAGTCCAGGCATTTCTGAAAGTCTAGTCTAAAAGCAGTACTTCAGACTACAAAATTAGTTTGTAAATGAGTTAAGGTAATTGGGGAAAGGGAGGGAAGGAGAGGGTTTGTGTCAGTTGTGTAAAACCTATAATCCGACTGTTAACATTTAGCAGAATTCAATCAGGCTGCTTAGTCTCAACACCCATCTGCTGTCAGGGCAGCCTTTCCAGATGATGCCCAAGTGAGTCATTCACTTCCTTTTCTCAGCCACAGCCCTCCACCCCTGCCAGGAGTGCTGTTACCTTCCTCCAAGAGGCAGACACCGGCAAGAACCCTCGGGATGCTGCTGCTTCCTCTCCTGACCCTGGCTGCAGCCTGGTCTTGTAAGTTCCCCTTGTCACCATGGCACAGGGCAGATGCAGGAAGCATTCCACGCTTGTGTGTGAATGAATAGCAAACGAATATATTTGTTCTGTTTTCTCTCCCTCTTCCTAGATGGACAAGCACAAGTGCGTCTGAAGCAGAGTCAAGCATCCATTACCAAAGGGCCCACTACCACTGCATCAATGGACTGTATAGCTGAGGGTATACCTGATCTCCAGAGCGCGTATATACATTGGTACCAACATGTACCCTCCAAAGCTCCTGAACGGATTCTCTATATCAGATCAGGTTCAATTTCTTATGATGACAATTCCTATAGGAACAAGTATTCTTCTTTGAAGAAAGGTACAAATGTCTACACTTTTAAAATCAATAACATCAACTCCAATGATGAAGGTACCTACTACTGTGCCTACTGGCAGTACCACAGAACTAGCAGCTGACAGGCAGCCTGTACAGAAAGTTGCCTGCACCTTTAAGGGCAGGCTTTCTGTCAAATGAAAGAGGAAGAACTGTAATTGCACCTTCCTGACACTAAAACATCCCAACAATTTTATGCCAAATATGTTTATATGAGTATCAGACAAGGAGAAAAGCAGTATGCTACAGCTCAGCTGGTACAATGCTCTATGCCGGGGAAAAGGAACACTCCTGTGGGTGATGGCATTCTAGCTAAATTTTATAGTAACTTAGACCATCTTTAAATAATATAGATCTTTCCCAAATACAGTTTGAAAAAGCAAAAGTGAAGCAATGATGGGGAGGGAGCACAGGAGGGAGATATTTGCACCAAAGATCTAGTCTGAGAGGCTTCAGATCCAGTTGATGGTGGAGATACAGGTGATACTTATCAGTAGTCACTCTCATCTTAATGGTTATGATGACAGTGACCCCTTCTTATAAGCAAGCATCTGTTACACTGGGCAACACCTGAAAAGACTACTCCAAGAAAGAACTTTGAAGACAATTTACAAGGGAAAAGTGCAGACTAAAGCAGGGATATGGAAATAGTGATAAGAGCACTGCCATCCAGACAGCTGTGAGGAGACTCAAAGAGAAATTTTAATTATGTGGCAATGACATTCACAACACAATGTCCATGTGAGTGTTGTTCTTTTCCTTTCATTGTAGATATGTCTATACTACAGGACCTGACACAAATTCATGTATTTATCACAAGGACAACAGAAAAATATGAACTTTCTGTACTAGATGTGAGATAAGATTTGTTTGTATACTATTGACAAAGGCCTAAAAAAAAGATCCAGAGGATTGTCTCTTTTGTGTCAGAAAATGTGATATTTTTCTCAGGGAAGAGCATGATGTGTGGTGGCTGCTACCTTTTCAGGGCTCTCTAATGAGTGCAGGAGCAAGAAAAAGCAGGGGACAGCAAATGGCTGGCTAATAGAAATGCATACTTCACTATGGCCTTACCACAACCACTGGATCTCTCTTGCAATAGAGCCACCATCTGATTTTTCCTATTTGGTGCTTCAATCCCATTATCAAAGAAGGAGGCACTTGCAACACAATACATGTCCAACCACCTTGCTGCTGACAGGACACTACTGCCAGAGGAACTCCTTATTTCTTCCAAAAGCCTGAGAGAGTTAAAGGAACACAAGGATCTTAAAAAGAAATGCATCATGGATAATCAGTGCAGTTGGATGTTTACATAGCCTTTTATGTATTGGCAAACCTCAATGCACAGTGAAATTAGCAGATGCATATTCTTTCTAAGAGAGATATAGGTATGTAGGGAGAGAGAGAGAGATCATTAAGTATTCCTGGATCTGCTCCAATGCAGTTGGAGGTGCAAAACTCACCTACAAGCTTCCCCTCAAGAGAGGAAGAGAGACACAGTCCATCACCCAAACTCTTCTGCTTTACCCTCTCCACATCTTTCTGCCCAAATGTCCCTCCTTTACACTATAAATTTTTGGCTCTTCCTCATTCGGTTTTCAAGGGGCATGAAAGTTTTATACAGCAATGAGAGTCTCGCTTAATTTTGGTCAGAATTTATAGTTGACACAAGGGGTAAAATATACTCTTTGGTCCTTCTCCACGTACTGAGGCAGCAGTGAGGCTGTCTGACCTTTGACAGAGAGTCCTTGTGTGCATCCTTATCTTGTCAGTGAAGCAGATTTACAAGGTTTGTTTTTCAGGATGCAGGGAAAGTGAGGTCAGTGGCTGGTGCAGAGGCACAGGTGCTCTTCTGTGCCTTACTGAAACAACACAGATATATGAGACCTCCACTTTGCCCCAGGCATCCCTTGGTTGTGAGACCTTGCTCGAGCCAGGTGTGAGATCAGCAGGGAGTCCAACTCCTGCTATCCTCCAAGAGCCTCATCAATTCCTCACCAACTTAAAGCAACATGGTACAACTCTGACCATTTGCCACACTGTTGCAGGTAGATGCCCTCGGGAAAGATGTCCATCCCTCCAACCCCTCAAGGTCATTCTGGATGACTGCATAGCCCTCTGGGGTATCAGTGACTCCTTCCAGTTTTGTATCATCAACAGATTTGCTGTGGAGGTCTCTGTCCCTTCATCCAAGACACTGATGAACAAGTGAAACAATACTGGGCCGAATATTATGGAGTGAATCATCTTAAGGGAAATTATGCTCCACCCACGGGATAATAAGGAGATCAGATCTAGTCAGCATGGATTCAGGAAGGGAAGATCCTGCTTAATCAATCTAGTTTCCTTTTATTATCAGGTAACTCATCTGATCGATGAGGGAAAACCTGTGGATGTAGTGTGTCTTAGATTTTAGCAAAGCCTTTGATACTGTCTCCCATAGCAAACTCCTGGTGAAACTGGTGGATTGTGGCTTAGACAGGTTTACTCTGTCCTGAGTTAAGAGTGGGCTGGATGACTGAGCTCAAAGAGTGGTGGTGAATGATGTCTCATCCAGTTGGAGGCTGGTCACCAGAGGGGTCCCCCAGGGTTCAGTGTTGGGGCCGGTTTTGTTCAATATCTTTACTGATGACCTGGACGAGGGGATGGAATCCGTTATTAGCAAGTTTGTGGATGACACCAAGCTTGGAATGAGTGTCTGTTAGAGAGTAGGAGGAATCTGCAGAGAGACCCTGATAGGCTGGATAGATGGGCTGAGTCCACTAGCATGAGGTTTAATAAATCTAAGTGCTGACTTTTAACACTTTGGCCGAAATAACCCCATTCAGAATTATAGGCTGGGGACAGTGTGGCTGGAGAATGGCCAGGCAGAGAGGGATTTGGGAGTGCTGGTTGATAGGATGCTGAACATGAGCCAGCAGTGTGCTCAGGCACCCAAGAAGGCCATTGGCATCCTGGCCTGCATTAAGAATAGTGTGAGCAGTAGGACCAGGGAAGTTATCCTTCCCTTGTACTTGGCACTGGTTAGGCCACACCTTGAGTACTGTGTCCAGTTCTGGGCCCCTCAGTTTAAGAAAGATGTTGAGTTGCTGGAATGTGTCCAGAGAAGGGCAATGAGGATGGTGAAGGGGCTGGAGCACAAGCCTTATGAAGAGTGGCTGAGAGAGCTGGGGTTATTCTGTCTGAAGAAGAGGAGTCTTAGGGGAGACCTTATTGCTGTCTATAACTACCTGAAAGGAGATTGTAGACAGGTGGGGGTTGGTCTCTTCTCTCAGGCTCCCGGTGACAGGATGAGAGGACACAGTCATAGGCTGCGTTGGGGGAGGTTTAGGTTGGATATCAGGAGAAACTTTTTCACAGAGAGAGTGATTTCCCATTGGAATGGACTTCCCAGGGAGGTGGTGGAGTCAGCGTCCCTGGATGCGTTTAAGGATAGATTGGATGATGAACTTAGTGACATGGTTTAGATGGATTAGATGGTTTAGATGATGGATTGGTGCTGGATAGGTTGTTAAGTTAGGTAAAAGGTTGGACTCGATGATCTCTATGATCTTTTCCAACCTGTTTAATTTTGTGTGTGTAATTCTGTGTGTGTAATTTTACCTTAGGGGACACCACTAGTAACAGGCTATAAAATGGTCCAGGAAGACCTCATTGCAGCCTTCCAGTCATTAAAGTGGGTTTACAAAAAACATGGAGAGCAACTCTTTACATGGGTTGGTAGATGGTGATAGGACAAGGGAGAAGAATTTTAGTTTTAAACTAAAAGCGGGGAACTTTAGATATTAGGAAGAAGTTCTCTATTGAGAGGGTGGCGAGGCAATGGAACAGACAGCCCAGAGAAGCTGTGGATGCCAGATTCCTGGAAGTGTTCCGGGCCAGGTTGGATGGGTCCTGGGCAACCCATCCAGTTGGGTGACATCCCTGCCCATGCGATGGAGGTGGGAACTAGATGATCTTTAAGTTCCCTTGCAACCCAAATCATTCTGCTATTATGTGATTCTCTGATGCTCTAGGAACACCCGGTGAACATGCTTCTGGAACAGTTTTGAGGTGTCTGAGGAGAGGACAACATTCTTGAGAAGAGCCAGGTTGAACAAATTGAGATTTTATGTGTGTACTCAGTAGGTAAGTCTGAAATGAATGCAGGAGGTAGATGAAGAAATTTTTTTTTCAGATTGAGTGGTTTATGTCCTTTCTACACTGTTACTGCTGCAGTTTAACTTGTCAGTAAATTTAACATCCTAGGTGGTAACGAGATCAAGAACAACCATAAGATGTGCTGAATGAGTCATTTCCTCCTCACAGTCATTTGATTTTTTCTCCACCTGAAGGGCTTTGTAACATTTCTATTTATTTCGTTTCCAGGTTAAATTTGCACATGTTGCTACTTCCAGTCCTTCTTGCAACTTCATTTTGTCTCGTAAGCACTTTTTTCACTCCTCTCTCTTTCCTGTGTAAGGTGAACATGGTCAAAACTTTTTGATTCCAAACTCCAGGAGCTTCTCCCCTCACACAATTTTTCTGCTTCCACTTCCAGATGGAGACACACAGTCAGCGCCAGTGCAAACCCCAGAGATGCAGCATCAGATGAAGGACAAGTCTGCCAACATGTTATGCTGACTGAGGGACAATGCCGTCGTGCTCTGGAACAAGGAGCTTCCTGGAGAGCCACCAAAGAGGATACTGTACCAGTCAGAAGACACACTTGTTTGTGATGACAGCAATGACAGAAATATATTTCAAGTTTGGAAGGATCCTACCCAGCCCTTCTATGGTGTCAAGATAAATTCTTTAGCTTCAAGGGATTCTGGCACTTATTACTGTGCATATTGGCTTTATCAAAGCACCACAGCATAAGTTGGGCAAAGATAAGCCATACAAAAAGGTCCTTTGTGCTCTGAACCACAAGCTCTGAACTATGCAACAGGAGAGGAAAAATAGTGTCTTAGGACAACTGTTAAATATATGATGTTAACAATCAGTACTCACATGTGCCTGCAACATCCAGAAACCGGAGTCTTCCTGACACTTACATGTAAATATATGAAACATTGTTCTTAAAATGAAAGCTTTATTTTATTGAAAGCACTCACACGATGGCGAACACTGCCCATTTCTGTGTTGGGACTACAAATATCTCTTCTCTGTTAAAATTCAAGCAAGCAGAGCAATGTGTCTCCACATCCTCAGTGCTTTCTCTTGAAAAAAAAGGCAGTAATATGAAAGATGGAGAGAAGACCAGGTAATCTTGCACATCTTCCTTCGTATTTGTCTTTTGTCTTCCTTCTCATTGAGGTCACTACAGATTCTTACAACAGCCCAATTTTCACTGTGATAGTTGTTGACACTTGGTATGTCCAAGATATAAATGAAATCCTGAGCCATGAGCTATGCCCCAGGCAAGCAGATCCTCTCAGGGCCTTTGGGCTAAGTGCACTGGGTTTTACAAATCAGACACTACAATCAAAGACTGGTTCCAGGAAAGGTGGCATTTTCCTGACAGCTAGGTCAGAACACTCAGATACTTTTATGTCTTTAGTTTTCTGAATTACGTTAGAGTGCACATATTCAATATCCTTTGAGGTATTCCTCTAATGCATCCAGACCTTAAAAAATCAGCACAAACACCTCTACAGTGATGGGTTGAGAGTTCCACTGGCTCTGAATACTGGTTTTGCTGAGCTTTCTATGTAATTTGAGTATATAATATCTTGCTAAAGATACTTCTGTCCTCAACTATTTGAAAATTAAGTTGTACTACCTGTGACCTCCGATGTTAACTTCAGCCAGCTTACCCTTTTTCTTTGTACTGCAAGATCTGAGGATTTCTCACAACCAATCTAGGAGGTTTCTGGAGTGAGTTGACAGCAACTTCCTGATTGAGCATCCACAAAGGAAAAGTGCTCTGCTGGACCTCCAACTCACAAACAATGCAGAACCTGTTTTGGGATGGAAGGGTCAGAGGCAGCCATGGCTGTAGTGACCATGAGCCAGTGGAGTTCAGAATCCTGAGAGAAGACAGCAGAGCAAAAGGTAGGACCTCAGCCCTGGAATTCATGAGAGAAGACTTTACGGTTCTTCAGAGATCTGCTTGGAAGGATCTCATTGGATACAACCCTGGAGAGAAGAAGCATCCAGGAGAGCTGGTTGATATTCGAAATCTCCTCCAAGCTCAAGAAAGGTCCAGCCTAACAACTAGGAAACCAAGAGGAAGCAGCAGGACTCCCTCATGAATGAGCAAAAAACTGACTGAACTCAGGCATAAAAATGAAGTGTACAAGAGGTGGAAGTAGGGGCAGATGATCCAGGAACTGCTGTTCAACCATGCAGGGATGGGTTTAGGAAAGCAATAGCCCAGCTTGAATTGAATTTGGCAAATGATATAAAGGGGAACAAGAAGGGATTGTACAAATACAGCAGCAGCAAAAGAAAGTAGGGAAAGCTGCTGGATATGGCAGGGAAACTGTGACATGGGAAAACCTGAGGTATTCAGTACTTCTACTTCAGTATTGACCCCTAAGAATGTCCTTCAGGAGTCTCAGGCCCTCAAGACTGGATGGAAGGACTGGAGCAAAAAAGACATATGCTTTGGTGAAGGACAATCAGGTTACTTAAACTGAACTTGTGTAAGTGCATGTTGCCTGATGGGATGCACCACAAGTACTGAGCCAGTTGACCAATGCTTTTGCAAAGACACTCTCACCTTTGAAAGGTCACAACAACCAGTACAGGTTTCTGAAGACCAGAAGAAAGTAAATGTCACTCCTATTTTCAAGAAAGACAATAAGGAAGACCTGAGGAACTACAGGCAGGTTAGCCCTGTCTCAGTCCCTGGGAAAGTGATAGAACAGGTAACCCTGAAAACCACTTACAGACACAGGAAAATGAAGAAGGTGATCAGGATTAGTCACCACTGATTTACAAAGGGGAAGCTATTTAGATAGCTTTTGATAATGGAGCTCTCTGCAAAGTGGATTTTGGCCATTTCATCAGTGACAAGCCTATTTAGTGATAATTTGAACCTGAAAAGATATTTTTTAGAACAATATTCAAGCTATTGCATGTGTCCTCTTGGCATAGACACCTTCATGTTTGGTCTGTAATTAATCTGGAAGAGTTACTGCTTTAGAAAGCTACATTACAAAAACCTAGACAGTGCCTGTAAATTAGGCATTTAGTCATGTCAGACCCAATCACTGCCACACTTCTTCATTCTTCATCTGGGATCAGGTGCCTGACAGAGTTCTGCTGTGTGATTAGACAAATAGCAATGTACTGTTACTGTTTCATACATGGTAGGTTTTGGCCCCAGGGGCTTGATTTCAGGTCCTCAACATGTGATTGTCAATGCAGTTTTCACTCTTAACTATAGTTGCCCATGCAGGAGACTGTCATGGGATGCTTATGGGATGAGTGGTCTTTTCCTTGACCCTCCCTCTGTGCACCTTAAAACCTGTTTTTCGGTTCTCTCTTCCTTGGCACCTTGTTGAATTCTCCTAATCTTGGACTAATTTCTTGTCATCTCTCTCAGGGTGGCCTGACAGAAAATTAAACAGGCTTTCCCACACTTATTTACTGGGAAGAGAGGGACGCCTTCCATTGCCACCACACAGAGGGTGGTGTCTCTCCTTGCCTGACTCTCCCTGAAAGCCTGCCTTCACAGATACCTTTCTAAAGCACTTAACAGTATGTGCTTACCACCAGCTCACTTCATGCGGCCAAGTGCCAGCAGGAGGGAGGCCGAAGCAATTTATTTTGTTCGTGCCCAGGGAGCTGGAGCCTCGACACGGTGTCACAGGTGAGTCCTCCACAGCACCCGACTCCCTCATCAAGATGTCTCTCTGCAATGCCTATTGACAGCAGCTGCACTTTTTTGTAGTCTAGTCTTTTTTCCAGTAAGTGTTTGCATCTCAGCTGAGCTTCGAAACTGAAATCCTGAGGCTGCATTCATTTCGTTTCCTTTTGCACCTTAACCTAAAGTGGAGACAAATCCCTGCAGTGCAGCTGCCCTGGTCGCTGCATGCTGATGGCCTCAGCTGCTTTGGTGGAGGGCAACACGTGCCAGGGGCACCCTGGGCACTTCTGCATCCTGCAGTTAGGTGACTGAGCAGAAAGCAGCAAGGGGCGGTTCCTAACAGGATGGCAGAATGCCTCCCATCTGCTTGGACTCTGTGCACCTCTCTGCACCCCTTGGGTGATGGTACGCACTCACTGCCCACCAGGGTGACCTCTGGGCTGAAACCTTCTCTCCATGAAACATAGATTTCACTATGCATCAGCATAGCACAAGCCATGCACAAGCTGATCCAGTTTGCAACCTTTTCTCAGGGGCTCTGACTCGAGTTTTATAGGGCCACAATCCTTGGATTTACCAATGATTCTCATATTTACTTGAAAAGCAAACAGGACGATAGCCTTTTAAACAATTTTAGTGTTTGGCAGCCTGGAAAGGGTTTTCTGCAAAGGCACACCATCTGCTTGCACGCAGAAGACACGTCGCTGAAGATCACTCAAAAGAGTCACCTCCTCCTCCCACACAACACAGTCCATCTCTATTTGGGGTCCCTTTCAGCCTCCTATGAGTTTCAACAAGAGCAGAGTGTGGCAAGCAAACATGCTGTTGCTGGCAGTGCTTGTGGCCACAGCCACTTGGTCTTGTAAGTACTTCCTTATTATTCTGCTTTTCCTTACCAGGCACCCATGGCTGTGCTAATAGGCATCTTTCACTGAATTCCAGCTAATGACATTATTTCTTGTTTTTCTCTTTCCTAGATGGATTTGCACAGGAAATTCCCATGCAGAATCCTATATCCATAACCAAGTTCCAAAAAAGTGCACGAATGACATGTGAAATTCAAACATTAGGGGCAAATTTTGAAGGTACTGTCATACACTGGTATCAGCAAAAGGAGGGTGAAGCTCCAACGAGGCTCCTGTTCCTTTCAGGAGGAAAAGCTACCATTGAAAGTGGTTTTCAAGCAAGCAGATACATGGTGGAAAGAATTTCTGGCCAGAGACGGTGTGTTCTTACAATAAAAGATGTAATTCCAGATGATGCTGCTACTTACTACTGTGCCTACTGGGATCCTCACTGTGACACAAACTTAGAGATCATCAAGGCAAAAAGAACACCTGCAATGGCTGACCCACAAGGTTGTAACTGTGCCACTCCACCAGTCCTCTCACTCTATCTGATGTGAGCTGCTGAAAGGCCAAACCTTTTTCTCCTACCCAAAAAGCAGCTAACACTGCAAAACTGTCCTTTTCAAAGCATGGGTCATCATTAGCCCTTCTGTTTTCAATGCACATCTACTATTTTAAGGACAAAGGAAGTTTTCACTGCCTAAAGACTTAGTACATAAATACTGGATACTCATTTGCTCCCTTGGTGCTGTTTGCACAGCCATAGCAGAAGTCTGGTGGCCTTTAGAGGAGCTAGTCCAGCCACTGTTTTCTCTTAGGAAAGAAAAAGCAGTAAAAGAAAGGCAGCATGAATGAACTTTGGTGTGTGGGAATGATATACTTGACACTGTCTAGCACTTCTGAGAAAATGTTCCCGCCTATAGTCTTCCCTGCTGTACACGTAAGAAACTGATAGCACCCCTGGGAAAACTGTAAACACTACCTAATTCACGTACCACAAAATCCCACACAGACCAATGTAAATCAGAGATTTACCGTCTCTTACCTACCACAGCTGATGATGTGCTCCTTAAGCCCACTGTCTTCTTTCCTTTTGCGTTAAGACAAATAGAATAAACAGGGTTTCATTGGAAGAGTTTTATTGCTGAAACTGTCAAGCTTGATAGATTTACTTCAAAATTACAAGAAGTTAGCATATGGCCCTGGGCACAGCAAGCATTTCACAAAAAAGCATGAGAGGAGTAATTTTTGCTTGTGATTATAGCCAAGTATGTGCCTACTCATCAGCTTTTCTTTTCCTAATGAGGGGGGTAATTAGCTACCTGAAATTTGGACCGCCACACAGAATGAGCTATGGGAATTTAGAAAGATCAGGCTAGGTGCAAATGAACACTACACCCCAGTAACCTCAGGTCTTGAAAGTCTTAAGTGCAAAGTAAGTTTAAACTGGCAAGTACTCAGTGATTTCATAGAACCATAGAGTCACATAATAATAAAATGGTTTGTGTTGGAAGGGACCTTAAAGATTGTCCAGTTTCAACCCCTCACCATGGGCAGGGACAGCTTACATTGGCTTGGATTGCTGAGGACCCACCCAATCCAACCTGGACTTGAACACATCCAGGGAAGAGGTATCAACATCTTCTCTGGGCTGTCTATTCCAGTGCCTCCCCTCCTTCAACTCCCTCTCCTTCTCTCCCCTCCCCTCCTGTGGGCTGCAGAAGCGGCGCCACAAAGGAGTGGAGGTGAAAGAAGCTTTTGCCCTCCCAAGCTAGTAACAGAACTACTCTCCTCCAGCCCCCTTCCCCCTCCTCTTCCCCTGTATACAGGGTCGAAGGCGCTCCAGAGTGGAGGGGAAGGTGGGGGGGAGGAGAACTGCCAGAAAAAGTGAAAAAAAAAGAGAGGGGGAAACAAACACTCTGTTTGAAACGGTTTCAGGGTTTGTTTTTTTTTAAAGAGACAGTGACCATTTTTTGTATGTTTTTGCAACAGCTAGAAAGCTGAACTTCTGTGGCTGTCTTGGGACTGCTGGTTATTGTAGCAGCAGCAATACAGCAGAGGAAAAACCTCTGAAAACAAACCCTCTGTTATAAGACTGTCTGAATATTATAACACACGAACGTACCTTGCAATGCCTTTATGCAAACGTGTATGTTTAAACAGATACTTTTAAGGTCTTTATGTAATGTCTAAATTTTTTACAAATAATTTTGATACGTTAACTGTAGAGTTTAATATCCAGCTGGATTTTTGCAATATTTTAAGCTTAAGGTTTTAGTTTAGGATTAGTTGCTTTCATGATATGTTTATTTTAGAAGTTTTAGAACTATTGTAAGTGCTTGAATTTAATTGATAGAGGGAAATACAGGCCCTATCTCTCTTAGGAAAAACCACCTGTTCAAAACAACTAAATCAGGTATTCTGGAGAGTAGATACCCCTAAGAGTGATGAGAGGACCATGAATTTAATTAATTAACCTGTTCGATACCCAGAAAAAATCCTGAATCAAAAAATGGTACCTTTACTGCGGAATTTTGGAACCCAAAAAAAGATGTTTTGAACCTTGGTTGAATTTGGTTTTCCTACTGTTTTTCTCTGTGCTATTTAATTAAATGAAAGCAGTGTGTTGTGGATGCATAAAATAGTTCACAGAGCATGCCCAAGCCATGACAAAAGGACAGAATAATCTAAACATCAGACATGAAATCCCACAACTATGATGTATCTGCAGAAGGACTGGATGAGACAACTCATTGACATCAGGTGACACCTAGACACTCAGTTTATTGGCTGTAGAAATATAAACTAATTAAAAATATAAATATAAGCTGAATTTGCAATAAAGTACTTACTATCTTTGGATCCCCCCAGATCTGTGTGACTCTGGACCCATGTTCATTCATGGCTGCATAGGTATTTTCTTCCTAACATCTAATCTAAAGCTTCCCTCTTAGCTCAAAACTGTCCTCTCTTCTCCCATCACTACCTGGTGTGGTGGTTTGAGCACCACTGTTTTAACTAAAGGGCTAGCTTGACAGTGACGAGAAGACTGAACAAAATTAACAATAGGGAAACAGTTTATTTGTCTGGAGCTCAACCAAAACAAAGACAACAGTTTAAGGGAACTCCAGACTTATCACAGAATTAAACCCAACCAAAAAAAAACCACGCGAAAGGGAAAAAAAAAANCCCCTCGAGGTTCCCAGCTCCAACAAAATGGCAGTTCCTGCCAAAATCTGCAAGCCAACAGCTTTCCGGTGCCATCTTTTGCCAGCCATAGGATGGCTGCCGCCTCTCAGGGCACCCACCAGCCACGGAAACCCACAAAAGGGATGTCCGGGGCTGACCGGGGCTACAGGAGCTGCCCAAGCAGCCATCGTGCCCACACTGCTGCGCAGGGGCTGCCTCCGGGGGTGGCCGGGACCACTGGGAACCCCCGGCAGGCTCCCCATGGCAGTGTGGGGGCCGGTGTGGCCACCGGAGTGCCTCTGCAGTGGCACGGGGCTGCTCTGTGTTGGGAGGGACCTGCAGGCTGCGGCTGCCGCCAGAGCCCACCGCTGACACCAGCCGAGCTCCTCCTGGCCCTGCCGCCTGCAGGCGCCACGGGGCGGGGGGGGAACCTACAGACCTGCTGCTGCCCACATGGCCGGGCCAGGGCCGCGCACCAAGCTCCCCCCATCCCCTCTGCCCGCAGGTGCCGCGGGGG
>VXBA01001284.1:161590-194200 GCA_013399895.1 Serilophus lunatus
CCTCCCCTTCCCATCCCTTTCCCATCCCTTCCCTGCCCGCTCCCCTGCCCTGCCCGTTCCCCTGCCTGCTCCCCTGTTACCACTGCTCTCCCTAGGAACTCAGGGGACATGTAGTTCCTTTGGCTTAAACCACAGTGTTACCTGCTGACACTCAAGGTGACTACACTCCTCCTCCCTCATGCTCACTCTGCTCCAGGGCCATCTTCCCTCTCCTTCCAACAGCAAAGCATGTCAAGCAAACAAGCTGCTGCTGGCAGCGCTTGTGGCTACAGCTGCTTGCTCTTTTAAGTCATTCATTATTTTTCTGCCTTTCCTCACAGGTACCTGTGACTGTGCTAACAGGCATCTTCGCAAATCCCTGAATTCCAGCTTCAGAGAGGATTCTCTGCTTTCTAGGGGTAAAAGTAGTAGATGGTGGCTTCCAAGCATATGGGTACATGGCTCAAAATATTTCTAAGCAGAAACTGTGCTTTCTTGCAATATACGATGTCATTCCAGACAACACTGCTGCCAACCATTGCATTTACTGTCACATTAACCATGGTAGAAACTCAAGAGATCAAAGACTCCCTCAGCATCTCAACAACAATCAACTTGAAAAATCCCAGTGCACTTCCTTTGGTATGGATGAGCCATCTGGCCTCAGATGCTGTGGAGTAATAGAACATGCTCAGTGCTGTCTGAAACCTCGGAAGCATCAGATGTTAAAAGCTAGAGATTTTGACTGAGCAAGGGCAGTAAAGGTCCAGTACCCAACCCATCCATTCAAGCGTCTCCTCTTTATCACTGAATCATATCAGTGATTGCGTTGTAAGAATTTATTTAATGGAAAGGGGCATTTTTCCATATTCCTGGAAATAGGCCAGCATGTTGTACTGTAGCTCCGCAAAGAATTTAACCTGACAAAACTGAAATAGGGAACTGAAATAGCCTGAAGGATTGTAAAAATTTTAAGCAAAGGAAAAGGAGAGTTCTTTTAATTTACAAGTTAGCAGATAGAGGAGGAAATTTTTCTATTTATCAACTCAAGATTTGGAGATGGGATTTTTTGTTCTTTTTTTCTGGGAGCTATATCATTCCATTTCCCCATCTTCTTGCTTATCACTATCTGTTTTTCACTAGTGTTGAATCTGAATCATCAAAAAGATTGGAGACAGAGCTAGCAAAGCTAGTAGCAAAAAAAGAGCTTTCCATAGTTATGAACAACTTTTCATATGCAATGTATCCATCCTAGTTACAGCCTCAAAGTGCATGCTGAATGCACTTTGATGCCTGAGAAATTAATCCAGAGAGCTTTTTCTCGACCATCAAGACTCTCCTTAATACTCTCCTTTTACTATGGTATCCTGAAAGTCTCCTCACTTGTGGTTCATTGAAGTCCAACAGGATGAAAAAGTGACATAAGAATTTTAAATCCCTATTGGGTCTCTAAATGCCAGCAGGTCAGTTTTGTCATCCTCACACTTGCAAACCCAGATCGTAAAGGGAAGTTGACAAGTCATCTGCAACATGCAGTGTTTTGCTTTGACTCTTCAAATGAGATTTCCCAGTTACTCACTGTTGTGAACATAATAGCCCCTGCAGCTGCAGGTGATATGGTGGTCTCCTTCATTGTGTGTCTAAGACATAGCAGGAAAAGCACCGGTTGACACTATTCTCTGTCTACATCATTCCTGCCGTTGCTTTGTGGTTGTGATTAGAATGCTCCTGTCCAGGGATTTCAGTGTAGATCACTGCTTTTTTTTACACCTATTTCAACTCAAAGACCTTCACCCTCTAGTTCCTCCCTCTAACCTCAAATAGTAATTTCTCAACATAATTTTGCAGTCAGTATGCCACAAGAGGTCCCAGAACTACTTTTAACTTAGTTTATTTTAAATTACGAAGCATGCAGGCTGTTTGATTGACAGTAGTGGTGACTCCTCTGATATTATCTTGGGCTGTTTTACAAGAAATCCCTGCACAAAAGCCTCCTTCTCCCATCAGCTTTGAGTGAGCTGCTGTAGCAGAGCCTGGAGTAATTCCAAGAAATGGACAGGCAATAACCACTTACTGGAGACAGAAAAAGAAAACTGCAGCATAACAGACACCTTCACAATGCTTTTGATGCTGGCTCTTCCTCCTTTCCCTCTGCTGAACTGTATTCATACAATGGAAAATGAACTCCATGCTAATAATACCTGATGTAACTTAATTGCATTTGCAAAAGGGTGTACTGCTTTGGGAAAGAGCAGAATTTTCACTTCAAGGTATGTGGGCTTTTTTTTTTTTTTTTTTTCAATGCAGAACTCTATTTGTGTGTTTAAAATCGAAGAAAAACCTCCATCTAATTCTAAAGCATTAAGCAGAGGGGTTATCTAACAAATTTGCAACAGTTCAGGAAACAGATTTTCTCTGAAGGGCATTGGATATCAGCTGAATCTGAAATTCCTGACACCCTCCCAGCAGCAAAAAGCCAGGCCTTCCAGTAGACTCTCAGGGGTGATTGGGAAAAAAATGGGATTTTCTTCACCAAGGGCACACTAGCAATAGTGAGCACACTAGCTTATTGTAAAGTGAAAACATAGTGTGGAGAACCTGGATCAAATACTTTGGCATGGGAACAAAGCTTATTGTCTCTAGTAAGTACCATTATCATTGAATTGCTTTTCACACCAGCATTCAGATCCTCAGATGACTAAGAATGAAAGACTGTAGGAAAATTAATTTCTCCCTGAAAAATCATGTTGTGTTCATGAACTGTGCATGATTCCCCAGTTGGGTGAGTTGATGATCAATAAATATATCAGCGTCATGTATAGAGATTGACAATTGCTGAATATTTGTAAAGGATGGGGGAATGGAAAAAGGAGAAGGGGTAAAAATTTAAATATTGTGAAGGATTAATTCCTGTTCTGAGAAAGAAAATGGAACTTCTTGAAAGCTCACTTTCAGAACAGTAAGTGAGAAATGCAAAAAGTGTTTTATTGACAAAGTGGTCCAGTCTAAATAGATTGGGAAGAAAAATTCCATGAGAGTAATAAATTTCTAGTTCCTGGTCCTACTGAAAGTAACTAGATAACTTTTGCATTCATATTATTCTTAATTGTGGTGAAGCTATGCAATCGATAGGATGAATGCTGTTTTCAGTATAAAGCATATGTATGTTGCTCAGAAAATACATGACATTATGAAGGTGACTATAATTAGGACAAGTTGCAAACAGCAGAGGACAGTTACCAAGAAATTTGAAATGTTATCTATCCATGTCTCTGATCAAAAATTTTCTGAACTTTTTACTCACTACAAAACCTAAAGTATTTCCAAAAATTGCAATCCAGTCGATTTGAAAATTCAGCTATTGCACTGGGTCAGATTTATCATCGGCCTCTAAATCAGAGAGACTTTTTCTGAAGCCTATGCAAGAAAAGTGTACTTCATGAGATATAGCTAAGCATTATCAGACTGTGGGATGCTGATGTCAAAATATTTGGAAGTGGAACTGAGCTTATTGTTTCAAGTAAGTAGAAAATATAAAACTTGACTACTTCTGTAATACTTTTTACTACAGTTAGATATTGGCTGCACAAAATGCTCTGTTATTTTAATTATCTCTAATATTAATCCTTTTGAATGCTTTTCATCATTTCCCCCTTAAACACTATTTTGTATTTCTGTATGAAATGGGGGAAAGAACAGCTATCGCAGCACAGGTATAAATAACGAACCACAGTACTATTTTCTTTGTAAAGATGAATTTAATATGGCAAAGAAGGCATTTGGAGAACATAAAGGTGTTTTTCTAAGAATACACATTCAAACTCTGTGATATTCCTAATTAATTCTGAAAGAAACATATCCAAACTGTGTTACTCATATTTTTTGAAAACAAAACATTTTCCTTTAGGACTGACTATACCAAATGAAAGAGTTATCTGAAGTATGCCCAGAACAGTTTTAAGGTAGGCATAGTTGAAAAACTGTTCTCTCTTCCTAGCTTTTGCACAAAATGCTTATTATCAATTATTACTACTGTTAAGGAAGAATGCCAAATGCAAAATATTCTGACATACTCATCAAGACTATTTTGGTTCAAGTAAACTTCAGGTGCTCTGATACTTGCCTGTGACTTGGCTCACCTAATCATACGAGATGAAAATTTTTTCCCAAATTTTGACTGACTGAAAATAGTGTATCTGGTTAATGTGTGTTTTGATTCCAATTGATTCAGGGTCTTGTTTCATGTTACAGACAACAAATATATTGGCCAGTGGTCTCATGCTACTAAGATCCCTGCATAATGCTCACCGGTCCTAGGTCTGATTCTGAGGATTAATTACTTCACCAATATCTGACCAAACAGAACTTTTCCTGATCCTGCCTCCTTCCAGAAAGCAGAGATGGAGCCAAGGTGCTCAATCTGCACTGTCTATCTATCTAAATTTTCAGAAGACTCAAACTAGTTGAGATGAATCCTGTTCATTTAACAACATACATGCCCTTAAAAAACTACATACCATTTTCTTTAGTTTACTTTAGATGACTACTCCTTTTTTACTTTTCTAAAGTCAAAAAATTGAGTATGTATCAAATTCAAATTTTATTTAAAGCATTCTATTTACCCATGTAAGCACTTCTGAACTGCATGGATATTGTAAAGATTTTATTCACTGTGATTGGTTATTACAACAAGGTGTTTGGCTCAGGTACAAAACTGATTGTGTCGGGTAAGTTGCGTGCTATATTCATATAATTAATGCTATAAGCTATAGGAGCTTGGAATGGTCATATAGATTAATACTACATTTTCTCAGAGTTGGCATCATCCTTGTGCAGATTCTCCTCCCCAGCTTACTATTCCTACTTTGAGCCTTGTGGTATTTGCAGTGCAGTCATTTAGGATTACAAATGTGTCTGAAAAGGTGCTATTTTGAGCCACTTTTGATCACAGGCCTCCTAGAAATCTGATGAAAAATGGACTGTAATATTTTAGAGCCCTTGTTCTTTCCTCCAGCTGTACTGAAGGAATTAGCAGGGAATCAAACAGCTGTGAATTAAGCATTAAAAGGGAAAGCCTCTTCTTGATACAGATACAGAGAGCAGTACGCAATGGCCATTGGAAAAAAAAAAAATTAATTAGGCTAGTAAAAGTGAAATGACTAGTCCATAATTATTTTTTCACATACGCAGCACTTTGGCAGAAGAAATAAATTAGTACTTCCAAAAGTTCTTTTCATTGCTCAAAACCTGTTTAACAAATTAATTAATTATTCTGCATTAATTGTTCTGAAATACTGTTTAATAATTGCTTAATGAATAAATTATCCTTTTTTGCCTTTCCTGCAGTCTTTTACTTTAATAGAAAATGAAGGACAAAAATACTTTTTTCCTACTAGATGTGCTTAAATGTCATAATCCTGAAGTAAACAACTACATGAACGCAAGGGAGAGAAAATTTTGTTTCCAAATGTTTTAAATCTGATTAAAAACATTATGTTAGTATATCAAGCAAAGATTGGTTTTAATGATTTATGTCAGACTTAAGTAAATCATTCTTATAGCTCAATAGAAATATCTGTGGCATGATAAGTGTGCTGTTTTTAGTGAAAATCCTTACCTTGTTGACAAGGGAGTTGCCCTGCTTTTCATATCTACAGTTCAAAATAAATTATTTTCAAACATCACTCTAATTCCATAGTATTTTGTCATTATGAGGCCAAGGCTTTTGACTCGTTAGTAGAGTTTAAGGGCTGTACTGTTACTTCACACTTAAAATCTTGAGATCACTAAGAAATGGAGAAAACCAGGATTTAGGGTAAGGCTCTTTGGAAATAGCATCATTAGCTAAGACTCAATCCAAATATTCTATATTCACGTACCCAAATAGACTCCTATTGTTCATATGATGGTTTTTATATCTGGTACTTTTCCAGCCAAAATCACAGAATGTTTTGGGTTGGAAGGGAACTTAAAGATCATCTAGTTCAAACCCCATTGCCATGGCTATGCTCTGCCTTTCGACAGAGCAAGTTGCTCAGAGCTCCATCCAACCTGGCCTTAAACACTTCCATGTATGGGACATCTACAGCTTCTCTGGGCAACCTGTTCCAGTGCCTCACTAATCTCATAATAAACAATTTCTTCCTAACATCTAATCTAAATATGCTTTCAGTTTGGATCCATTCTCCCTTGTCCTGTCACAACATGCTCTTGTAAAAAAATCCCTCTCTCGTAGGCTCCCTTCAGGTACTGGAAGGCTGCAATTAGGTCAAGCCAAAGCATTCTCTTCTCCAGCCTGAACCATTCCAATTCTCTCAGCCTTTCCTCATAGGAGAGGTGCTCTATCCCTCTAATCAACTTGTTGGCTCCTCATCTGGACTCAATCAACATTCTTCCTGTGCTGGGGACCCCAGAGCTGGACTCAGTACTGCATGTAGGGTCTCACTAGGGGGGATTAAAGGTACAGAATTACCTCCCTCAACCTGCTGGCCACATTGCTTTTGATGCAGTCCAGGACACATTTGTCTTTCTGGGCTGCAAATCACACTGCTGACTCATGTTCTATCTCTCATCCACCAGCATCTCCAAGTCCTTTTCGGCAGGGCTGCTCTTGATCTGTCCATCCTTCAGCCTGTATTGATATCAGGGATTGTCCTTGCACTTAGCCTTGTTAAAATGCATGAGATAGCCATGGGCCCACTTCTCAAGTTAGTCCAGGTACCTCTGGATGGCAATCCCCTATCCCAACCAATAGCAGTTTCTGTAAGGGAATGTACCATTGTGAGATGGTATTTGGTTCTGGCACAAAACTGATTGTCTCCAGTAAGTGTTTTCAAAATCTTATGTTTTTAAAAGTTTTGTAGTGGGAAAGCTTTGGAAAGAAGGCTGATGGCTCTTTAGGGTATTTCCAAAGGCTCACTGTGGGTAAAGTTTGTACTATATTATTACAAATTATAATACCCAAAGTCTCTGTCAAGCTGGACAAGAATGCTCTTCAGAGCTGAGTGTGCTGAGTGCCCTCAGATCCCCCTGTCTTGAAGGAGAACACAGGAGCTTTGAGTATTGGACAAAATTTCTCCATTTTGTGGGGTCATCCAAGTAACAAAAATTAAAATTTCAGCTTAAGAACACAGTGACCTTATTTATAAATCTTATTATAGATACTCACAAAGAAACTGTACAGGAGTTTCATGAAGAAAACTTGTGACAGCTAATCTATAAAAACATATATTTTGAACTTAAACTTTTAATTGCTTCTTGACTGCAAACCTAGCACCATGACTTTATTTGTAGAATGTTTTACAGTCTCACTATAAAAGAGACTGACTTTAGCATGACAAATATCTGCTCATGCTTATATATTATTTGAAAAAGTAAAACCTATACAACTCTTAAAACCTCTCTTAAGAAACAGTTTAACAACATAAACAGCAACATTTTTTTGAATGTTCAACTAAACTAAATATGACAGTGGAGCGTAAGTTCATGATTTTAAAATTTTTCAGAAAGAATCAGACAATTTGCCCAGAAAAACCAGTGTAAACTCTTCTTGACTTCAATGAGCCTGAAATTATGTCAAAGCCTACAGCCAATTTTACAAGTTTTCATCTTTTTTTTTGAGAAACATACCTACAAAGGTATTTTTCTCACATGCAAACATATATATATATGCAAAAACTTTATTTGTTCAGTTCTCCACTGTCATCCATTTACCTATGTATGCATATGAGACACTCCCATGCACGCACATAGCTGGAGTTATTCAAGAAATGTGTTTCCTCAGTATTGTGACATGATTTAGGTGTTTCGTTTAAGCTAAGCATCTAGGGTATTTTATGGTAAATGGAAAGATAATGGCAATTCCAGAGGTGAAAATTATTCTATCTTAACAAAAGTCTCTAAAATGAGCAGGATGAACTAGCAGCTGGAAGCGTCTCTCTTGCCTCTCTATTTAGACTTGATAATCCAAGAGAATCATGTCAAACTAGGCAATTAGATTTTAGCCTACTGGAATTAATCAGGACAATTTATTAGGCTTTGAAAATCAAAAACAAACATTGAAAATAGTCATGAGGCTTTGCAGAATGCAATGTCAGTGAGATGAGCTACTTCATGATCTTCTGAATATATACAACTCTGGAAAAAAACAATTTTAGAAATTACTTTAATCTTCCATCCTTGGAGGACTGATGCATAAAGAGGATAAAATTAAGTCCTAAATTAATGTTAGCTAACCATGAGATTGTTAGCAATTTTACTTCTGGTACAATAGAACTTAGTCCACATGATCATTTCAGCAACAAATCTCTGAAGTCAAGGAAATTATTAATAAAAGGGTTACTCTTTCAAAGGTAGACAGCCTTTTGAAGGTAGAAAGGTCATCTTTGTTTTTAAACATCAAATGTGAAATACTTCAAAAAACCTCTAAGTTGTTTTAGGGGGGTTGCAATGTAGAAGATTGCTCTAGAATACCTAGATCATTTAAAGAAAAGTGGAAGCTTTTTTTACAAAAAATACATGTTTATACTAATGTGTTTTCTCCTAATGCACAAAATCTGCACCACTCAGACCAAAATTTAAACCCCACGCATCTAACTGCTCAAATTGAGTAGCAGAGACTTACATAGAAATATAGAGGCAAAAAGTGGCATAAGGAGATGAACATGTAAAATGTCTCTGATGCCTTAAAAATAGTCTTAAGCAGTACTTTCTATATAATAAAAGTCAATTTTGAAAACTGTATCTAGCCTTCACTTGCAGTTAAGCACAAAAAAAAGGGTCACCTATGAACACTGCCTATGCAGTCACTGCAGAAACTCACATTTAAATAAAGCAGACTCTTAAAACTATTCACTTAAATAGTATGAAAATATCATCTCTGTGTGGACAAAATCTGGATGTTTTTTACTCCTCCTAATAACATAAGGCTTAATACAGAGAGGCAAATGAAATGGAGATTACCTACAATTAGCTTGTGCAACCAGTTCATTTTCAATTTAAAATATATATTCACATATGTTCATACTGAGCATAAAAAGTACATCATCCACAAAAACTCTCAGATGGCTAAATATGCTGTTTAGATGTAGAAGTGTTACCTAGATATAGCTTGTTCTTCCGCTTCACTTTAGTTTTGGTTTTTTCCTTTTCAGATGTGCTAATTCAACCATCTAAACAGATCTAGTATTAAAGGAATGGCATTGCCAAGCTTTGGTGTCCAGGGCATTTTGGGATTCTCTTTTTCTGTCTTCATAAAAATCTTCACCTGGCAAATATATGGAATGCCTTAAAATAAAAAGGCAATGATGAATTTTTGTTAATTCCTTCCCCCTCAGCCCCCACCCCCCCCAAAAAAAAAAAAAATCGCAAAAGTAATAGTGGCTTTTAAATTTTAATTAGGTATAGCAGATGTCAATTAATATATAGACTTAGGCTGGGGACATAAAGCTGCAACAACTTGAAAAGTAGGTTATTTACCTTTAATATTCTATAAACAAAATTTTCATGTACTTATTTTTGCATAAATATAACAAAGAAAAATTAAATTCCTCTTATTAAAGAAATGAACAAAGCTCTTTCAGAAAATATTGCTATTATTTAATAAGCATTAAAGATTTGAGCAGGCAAATACACTGATAGCAGTACTGCTTGGGAGGTTGTGGGATATAGGCTGTCATGTAGCTGCCTAACTCAGTTTTCTATCTCAGCTTCAAGAGAGATTAATAGCTATTATTATCTTCAACAGTATTTCAGTTTCTCAATGTTTCTCAAAAGAGCATTTACATTTGTTACGAGCATATTAACATCTGTTAATAAGGCATATATTTTGCTGCTCTTCAGAATTTGTATTTTATGGCTGTGTATTTATTTGCTGTACACTATTGATCTTCCAACTCTCCATTTTGTTAACTTTCTGCCTCCAATAACCAATCCAGACAAAGGAAATTCTCCACCGGAAAACTCAGAAATCCTGCAGAAAAAACATGAAAATCAGATAATGTATGTTTGCCTTATTGAGAAATTCTACCCAGAAGTTATTCGAGTGACATGGGCTGATGAAGAAAAGGAGATAACGGACAACGTAGTAAAAGGCGACACTTGGCAGCTCACAAAAGAGGATGAATACTCCATTGCCAGTTGGTTAACTGTGCCAGCAGAGAACAAAGACAAGAAATATTACTGCAAATATGAACATGAAAGCCAAACAGATTCACTGCCAACACAAGGTATATGCCACATGTTAAATATTTAATTCTTTTTCTTTGCAATGAAATTAGAGAAATAATGTTTTCTATTACTGTTGTTGAACCTCAACAGGTGTAAACTAGCATAGCTTCAAGAGGTCTGCAAGGAAACATATCAGTTACTTTCCAGTTTATGGAAGTTGCTGAAAATAGTATTACCTCTCACGGCTTAAAGGTGTAAGTCCCTCTAACACCCCCTGACATTAGTCACAGCTATAAAAAGCTAAGGAGCTAAAAATGAGGTTGCTGAGGATGTAGAACAAAGTTTAAATATATTATTTACTCATAGTCCAGAAATAGTGAGATAATAACCATGTATAAAAGTAAGATTTTGTATTTAATTGCAGAAAGATTGATTATCGAAGCCAAATCTGAAAGAAAACGCAACTTTAAAAAAAACAAGTAACTCATATTCAATGCAATTTTTTTACTTCATGGTAATTTCTATAAGAAAAGTGGTCTGAATTGGTATGGTTAATCTTTTCTCCATACCTACCTCTGCTTAATTTACTATAAATTAATCCAACTCTAATGAGTGAGAGCATGGCCATAAATAACCATTACATTTCAACTTTCAAAATATATTCTGACAAAATTATGCTTTAAGCTTATTTTGATGGAGGTTGTATTTAGGATATGGATGTCTTTATGCCCATGCATCAATATATACAAACAACATAAAAAAGAACCAACACAAATTTTCTACTTCAAAAACAAAAAGGGTGTATTGTAGAGAAAAAACAGCACCAAAATAGCAAATTCCCAATGGAGAAACTTTAGATCATACACTCCTCAATATTATTCTTTAGAGTTGAACAACCACCAACATATTAACTGAAGTCCCTTCCAAAGCAAATTGTTCTGCAGTTCTAGTAATGGTAAATTGTGAAGGTAAATAGATTCCAGCTTCTTCAATAACAAGATTAGGTGGTCAAACTGACTTCAGTTCCAAATAAAAGAAACTCTTCCAAGGAACAGCCTAGTGGACACATTCCTGAAAGGGCAAAGGTACATCTCTCACTTAAAGCAACCAATACACAGTTGCTTCTCTTTGAGCTTTTCTTCCCTTCAAATTCTCTCTGCAAATAAACCCTACTTGTGAATATCTCCTCTGCAGGCTGATCTTAAGCATCATTTTTTGCTATGTAGTACTAATTTTCCATCTCCTTGTTATTGTACTGCCCCTTTTTCCCCTTATCTTTCAGTTCATGTTTGTTAAAATGAAAGAAAAGCCTAACTGGGGTATTTACTCTCTTTCCAGTAAATTCTATGAAGACTGCTCCTCAGGAAGAAGACTGCAGCACAGTTTTTAATAGAGGTAATTTAATGTATCAAAATGTGGGAAAGTGATGTGTGTTGTGCAAAAGTTAGATACTGCCACATATGCTCAGAAAACAAAAATTTTCTTTCAAAATAGTGTAAATTTAGAAATTAAATTCTTTTAAATCTGGGGTCTGTAACTTAGAAACACTTCAGTGCTACTCTGAATTAACTTTTGCTGCAGATTATAAGGGGATATCCTACCTTTGTTTTGTAGCTTTTTTAGGAGCTTTATTAGGATGCTACAGATGCTGTTTGGGCTACTAGATTATTAGCCCGCATTAATTTCC
This sequence comes from Serilophus lunatus, assembly GCA_013399895.1. Taxonomy (NCBI): domain Eukaryota; kingdom Metazoa; phylum Chordata; class Aves; order Passeriformes; family Eurylaimidae; genus Serilophus; species Serilophus lunatus. The sequence goes on from VXBA01001284.1 coordinate 173,424, forward strand.
AGTTTTTTGAACACCTGAAGTAATTAAATGCTAAACAATTCAGCTGATGCTCCATCAGCCAGCAATTGCCCCACACTTTGGACAAAGGATTTTTTTTTTATCTTGAATGGGAATTTAGAAAGAATCATAAGCACATATGTTCAAAAAATCCAACACAAGAATTCAAACAAATGTGGTGCTACTGGTAATAAGTGCTGGATTACATTTGAGCCTGTGCAGGGAATAATAACCCAGTGGCATTTAGAAACAGTTTAGTGCTAAGAAACTCAATTGGTCTAGAACTTATTAACAGAGCAAACCTATTCAAAAGAGAGTTAGGTATTATATGTGTTTATTCACTGTGCACTGGTGTCAATGCAATTGCAGCAGTAAATTGACTACATATTCCCAGTTTTACCTGTCTTTTAGAAGGGTGTTCAATATTGACATTAAACAATACTTTTCTGTCTTACAGATCACTTAATGCATAGGACAGCATATTTAGTGTACATCATCCTTCTTCTGAAGAGCTCCATGTACTATCTTATGATCCTCTTCTTCATATACAGAATGTGGGCTCCAACAAAGCACCAAAGAAAGAAAGTATAAATGCTTATTTAAGAAAAATCTTCAATTTACTTTGCATATGCTTACCAATATAAACTCCCCTGCTCTGTATTAGATGTAACAGCAAAAATAAAAAACCAAAACATTTTCCTAGTATTAGTGCCTAGGGGTCGTTTTGCTTTACTGCTAGTGTTTTTGTATCAGTCCGATTTTCCTAAATTTTTTTCTGATTATCAAACAAGGAAAAATAGATTTTAATCCAAAGGCCATATTGCAAAATGAAGATATACTCATGTTAAAAGTAGTTATGTATGCAGAAGTTTAGGCATGTAATGGGACTTTGGATATATGAGACACAGATGGGTTTGTTATTACACTTAAGGCTTAATTAAGAGCATTCCTGTGCAGTAAATTCACAGGTATTCACAAGTACAAATTCACACTTGTACTTTCAATAATTTGTTGCCACTCTCATGTATCCAATAAATCAGGATTTAAATTTTGAATGAAGAAGTCAGATGAGACTGAAAGCAATTCTAAGTTGCACACATACAGAAAATGAAGAAATCCATCAGCACTGGGACATGGTCTGAAAATCTGCACGTTGTATTTTTAAAGAAAGAAACTGATTGTAATGATCAGGAACATCACTTTGTTTAAAGATACATTTTTAAATTGAGCAAAACCTCAAATCTGAAGCTTTGATAGAGAGAGCGTTTTCACAAATGAATAAAAAAATTCACAGATGTTGGGCTTTGAACCCTTCATCTCCAGGTTCCACAAATCAGTTCCTTTCAAATTTATGTGGGAAAAAAAAGGAAGTAGACATATTGGGAAAAAGCTCTTACTTGGTTTTGGGCAAAACACTGCTTTATGTTTGAAGACAAGTGCCTGCAGCATTCACACTCACTGCCTCTGTAATGATGAGGGCAATAAAAGCTTTCCTCCAGCTGCCGTTTTAAGGCCCGTGTTTGTTCTCACACCATTTCCACAGCTTGAATGAAGATGCCTAGAAAACCTGGTTCATTTCTCTGTTCATATAAAATTCTCAAGAAATCAAAGACCCTTAAAACATGGGTTTGCTGCTTTTCAATGTGTTAAACAGGAACACTTTTACATAGAAAAAATAAAATCTACTTTGTTACATCTTTTCTGTTGTAAAATAGAAAGGCTAAGCTTCCTAAAACAGAGCCAGGAGGAAATGTTACAAAATGACTGTCTCCTAAGGCTCATGCCATCGCCATTGAGAGGGACGGAATACATGTCAGGCTCAGTTCTAACAACCAGAGCTATTTTGCTAACAGCATATTTTACAAGCTATTTTACAATCTGCATATTCAAGCCAAAGCAACTAGTTAGCACCTTCAATGTCGCATTACTCTTCAAAGTAAAGATGTGATTTCAAAATGCACTTTGAAAAATAGCTGGGATTCCATGCTACTATTCATTAAGATTTGGTTCCAGAGTGAAATAAAACAGCTACGAAAGTATTTTTGGAATGCATTCACTATAGATTTCAGTAGCACCATGAATATTACCTATATATTACATGGATCTTGCCTACCTTTATCCCTGCTAGAGAATGCTCAATTGAATAAATGAACCAAGATCTCTCACACTAAAATGATCCCCAAAACCATTTTTTGTGTCTCTTACACAAAACTTTAAAGGTGTTGTTCATGCAGTGCAGGAGAATAGGGAGAAAACATAGCTTTTTGGACAAAAAATCCTTTGCCTACATGGAACCCTAAACTATAATAAGCATATCTATCACCTCAACAGCTTCTGGGGTTTTTTAGATGTTTGGTTTCAGGTTTTACATCTTGCAAAGCTCACATGCCCCTGAAGTTGATTTATTCAAACATATCCTATTTGTACTAAGTTTTTAATTCTTATTTACTTAGCCCAAATAAAAGGAGAAGTGGATTTTTAAGGCTTCTGAGTGCTGAGGCGTTTGTCTGCAGAAAGCTTTGGGTATTTAGTGGAAAAATTCTGTAAACTGAACCAGTCACAACCGGCTCAAAGGAGGAGGACTGTGATGAGAATGGGTGATTAGGTGAGGACAGTTAGACCACAGCCGTCCTGCCTTCTACCACAGTTCGCTTCTAAACCATTTCCTTCTAATGCAAATACAAAGTTACAAAAACCACATGCCTAATTTAGGTGTAAATATCACAGTGAAACACAACGTTTGCTGCACATGTTGGTCTAACTGCATGTGTGATACACAGGGACTACTGCTACCTGTACCTCTAACATGGGTGATATGGGATGTCTGCAGAACTTGCAGTCTTACTTATCATGACTGCAAGATGGAGCTAGATGTTAGCCATTTAGTGTAAACATCTGTTGTTGGGACTTAGTCAACATTTGAAAGACCTGTCTTCTCAAGTACGTATATTACCACAACTGATTTTCAGTGATTCCAGCCTTCTACAAACATGAGCACTACTGCAGGTGCTCTACTGTTACACAGTAGCCAAATTAACGCAAATACTACAAAAATGGTTACAGGCAATCTCGTGCTTACAATTAAAAGGAGATAGAACAGGATCAACTTTTGCCATGAAAGTACAAAGGAATAATCAGCAGAAATGAATTTATTTGTGTAAAGGGATTTGCAAAATATTCTTTACCTAGCTATAGTAATTTTGTGTCCTATACTATACAACTACTGACATATACTTGAGAATAATCACTTCTTAACTACCAAAAATAACTATAACAGACAATATGGAAACCTTCCCATGGATTGCTCTTACATATAGTTGTAAATCCTGCATAAGGATGATGACAATCTGCCAACTGCTAACTTCTGTTGATACTAACACTAATAAATTTTCAGAGAGGTTCAAATAGCAGACTATTCAGTTTGGAATTTTGAAACTGTTAGATCACCACCATAGAAAGTGATGAGGAAATAAGAAATCTCAGAGGAACCATTTGAGCAATTGTTCGTCTGCACCTACAGATACAGGAAAATAGATCAAATTACAATTAACAAGTAATTAATAAGTTTTACCTAATTAGTCCAAACAATCATTAAATATTGTTCCACCACAGATAACTTCTACTTCATTATATAACCAGTCTCCTGCTAAGGTACTTGTGAACACACTTTCCAGTAATTACCTAGTTCCTGAGATTAACCTCAGGAACTACTGAATACATTTTGGACAATACTTTCATACCATCTGGGAGGCAACCTAATACATGTATATCAAGAAGATACATACATCTTTGTGAGATACTACAGCATATGGGAATCATTCTCTTTGTTTTCTAGTTAATAACTCTCCTAGCAACTCCACTAACAAATCCCAACTTCTCCCAAGGATTTTCTTTAACAGAAGTCTGCATTAATGAAGATGAGATTCAAGACAACACATAGTGAAAATGGAAGTTCAAAAGGAAAGGTCATCCACTATTCCAAACGAGCATTAGATGACTTCAAATCAGAAGGATTTGAATCTCTAAAGGAGATTTAATTCCTGCCCTAGTTGGAGCTTTGCCATTTGTGGCAAAGTGAATGCTTGAGACAAGATAATCGTGAAAATTAATGAAGCAATTCAAAAAATGAGGAAATTATCTCTCATACACAACCAAAGTACAGTGCAAAAAGATACAGGTTCCTGCTGTGACAAAGAGCTAAAAGGCCTCCCAAAAAAATCATAAGTGGTCACAGATCTATATGCCCGGAGACAGCTCCTCAGCAAGCACTGCTTTGCCAAAAATTGGCTTGATGGATTGGTAATGTCAGATTCCTGGGACAAGTGTAACTACTGATCATTTTGAAGCTCAAATTGTAAAATAACAGTAGAAACAAACTTTTTTCAGGCTGATTTTAAACATGCTACTAGCAGAATGATTGCTCAGCAACCAAGACTTAATATCTAGTCCCTTCACATTTAATATGAAGTTTCTAACCATTTTCATATACTTTAATGGACCCATAAAGGATGCATAAACCAACACTATTTACTTGACAGCTGGGCAGACTAGCAGAAAGAAAGTGCACAAGCTATTACTGAGGCTCAAGCAACAGCTTACTAAGGTCTTAGCAATGCTTGTCACAGGCTCCTCACCAGCACTTGCAATGTGTGTTATGATACCTGAATGCACATATGGCATTAACCTGGCTAGACTGTGATGGACAACACATTAGCTTGTTTAATTCATGTGTGTGGGCAGGGAGGAAGAGAAGGAATAGGAGGAAGAATCAGAAACATCAAGTCATTTCTACCTTCAAGTACAATCACAAATGTAAGAACAAAAGAACATTTTGAAAGTGAGCATACAGTTTTAAAAACTTTCTGAATCTTCAAGTTTGACTGCTATACCCACAGCAAAAGGCTAGACCACCTCTTAAAAATGTTAACACCTTATATTCTGCAGTTTCAATTTATTTTTTTAGTGAAAGCACTCTGTTTCCACCAGACAGCCTTATTACACCAGCCATCAAAACAAGATCACTTATGTTTAACTAAAATACATGTTTTTCCTTTTCAGTCATTAGCGTGTTTTTAGCCCACAGTGTTCCCAGGGAACACACCACTGCATAACGTTTCAAGAATCGTCATGCAGGAAGGACTAATTGTACTTGAAGCCCTAGCTGCCTGCGCTGTAAGCATGTTAGTTCATTCATGGCCTGTACTACTGTAACCCAAGTTTCCCGCCTTCTATTTCCTGCGTCAAAAACAGAGTTTAATTTGCAGTGCGCTGGTACTGCACAGCATTATACTCTTCATTGTCCTGATGCCTCATCGCCCCTAGATGGAGCTGTAAGTCCCTTATACCAAGACACTGCAAAGCTTCTTACTGTTTTATTGAGTTGTAGCTCCTCTTGAGAAAGCTTTTAACATCTGTATTGACTGTCCAGTTCCTAGTACATACAGACCATACCTGCTCATATTTATATAAGCTTACAAAATAAATGGAAGCAAACTCTTCAATGCAACGAAAAACACACAGATTGTGCATATGTACTTACAAAGGCCATGAAAGGTTATGACTACTTCCATCCCAGGCCTAGCTATCCTGCTTCTATTCTTGGGCAAAAAATCCACTTCCTTCAGAAGGCTTTAGGAAAGGTTGATGCTGAGCTCTGTCACATTTCTTCAGTCAAGCTTAAGGGCAGAGCACCAGTCACACAGGACTTCCATTCTGAACATGCTTTCCAAATAAAACACCTGGAAGGAATGAAAATCTCTCTTTCAGCAAAGAGTCTTCTGCTGGGTCAGAAAGCAACGGGCTGCCAAGTTTCAGAAGTGAGGTAATAAGCATCTCCAATGCCATAGCAAAAGGCAGCTCAAACTCTTTTCGGATTAGCCCTTCACAGGACATGGGCCAGTACTACTGGGCTTTTTTCTACCCAACAGTATTAAGAGTGGGAGAAACCTCAGTGAACGATCAGAGTGAATATCATAAGACATGAGACAATGCTGTCAAAAAAACACCCAGAAACCAGTAAGTCAGCAATTAAGCTCTGAAAAATATCAATTTTATAACTTTATCAGATGGCAAAGGATACCTTTAATGTCTACTGATTCCTCCAAACATGAGAGAACACAGCATTCCCAAAAGCAATTCACCTGTCACTCCTACCTAGAGGAGGGAAACGTGATCACATATCATCACCTCCAAATAAGGACAGGACTATTGAAGACTTTCAATAAGAGACTAATAGCTGCTGCATATTTGAAAGGTGCCACCTCTCTAATGTAGAAGTCCCACCTCTACTTTACCTCACAACCAATTCCATAACTGTTCCTGCCACAAAGCTCTGGGGAAAATATTATCTGATTACCCTACTACATCATGTCTTGGTGAGACAAATGGGGATTACTCTGTGTTAATCTGTGAATTATTCAAGTCACAGAAATCATAAATTTAACAGTCTGTAAATATAGTCTTCTCTGCCTCAGGAAAAATTTTCATGGGTGTTAGAGGACTGCTTGCAACATAAACCCCAAATTTAATGGACTTCCTACTACATTACTGCTACTACTATTACTGCTTTATTTTGAAACATTGTGGAGGGTACCTAAAATAGACTACATGTATGATCACAAGTTGGAACTATAGATTTCTTACTGTAGAGTTCTAATTCCAATTGAAAAAGACTAGCTATGGCTTACTTATCAAGGGAGTAAACACATTCTGTTTTGCACCAGAAGGTGTCAGTGTGTCACAATTCAGGGAGAGAGGCACTCAGGTTCTGTAAACTATCATCTGAAGTGTTATTTACTAGAGCTAACACTATAGAGTATATTATAGACAACCTTACATTGCTTGAGATGGCAGGAACCCTAGGTGCTGTAGCTTTGAACAAGCCTCTGATCCACATATAGCGTGCTAGACCCTGTCAATAGGAGAGATTCCTCTTTTTTTTTTTGTCATTAGAGTTAGCTTATAATTTTCTTACAAGAAAACAAGTCTACTAACAAAGGATGTTCACAGAAGAATTTCTTGCTATGTTTATAGACGAAAACAAAGCAATGCAGGAGGCATACCTGCTGCTGCCAAGTGGAATGATTACAGAATACTTAGTTACAATGAGCTGACTGAGTTGATCCTGCAGGCACCAGGAACTTGAGCAGCACACAGAGCCCGAGGCCACTTTGTATGTGCAACAGAGCACAGGCCTGCTGAGGTTAGGGGTTATATGGATCAGCAATTCCACAATGCACAGGGGCCTCTGCTAAGGAGCATTACAGTCTACCCACTGATCCACATGCAGCTTACTTTTCCTTAAGATATTAGAGATTGCATGGTGAACATACAAAGGCTTCTCAAACTTTAAGTATGAGGCACAATAGAGATGGTCTGTTCAAGATCACTAGCTCCTCAAATACAGTATCTTCTGCAAGGTTATCAGTATAAATAAATAAATAAATATTCTATAAACATAATATAAAATATAATACATATTATAATTATAAAATATAATGTATATTTTATATAGACTATATAATATAGTAATTATTATATTAATTATATTTACTTAATAATGTAATTATTTTTAAATAAATTAATGTAATTCTTAATTTACCATAATATAAATATATTAATTATGTTATCATAGCATATTGATCATATATTAATATATTTATATGTAATAAAATATAAAATAATTATAAAATATAATATAAAATATAAAATAAATAAAATTTAAAACATCTCCCAAACCACCAGGGACCTCAAGCATAGTAAAAACCCTGCAACTATGCTTGTCAAATCAATATTTATGTGGGTACTCTGGTCTTTGACAGATGTGTTTTTTGCCCACTAAATGCCCCTTTGTAACAGTACACAAGCAATATCCTCTCCCTTTGGAGTTTGAACTTAACTACCATCTACAACATGCAAGTTATTTTTGTCACACTGGAAGAAAACCCTCTAAAGGGTAGAGCTGCATCTGCCCAGCATTAGGGAATGTGAGAAGCAGCAGCACATTCAGGTTGAGAAGGCTTCCTATCCTTCAGGCAAGCTTCATACAAAGCTTGCTTTCTAGTCATAGAAAACAGAGACTGCGGGCTGCAGGGATACTTAGGTAACAAAAGGTACCTGGAAGGAAGAGGTATACATCCTTCTGACACACAGAAGGGGACAACAACATCAAGTTCACACTCCTCAGTGTCTGTCTTCCAGGGTGTGGTGGTTTAGGGCCACTTTTATTGTCTAGGGGGCAGGTTCAATAAAGGTGACGGAAAACTGAATAGAGTTGCAGCAGGTGAGCAGTTTATTACAGGAGGTTTAAATTAGGGAAGTAGGGATAACCCACAGGGACTCCAGAATTACACAGAGGAACACCTGACACGCATAGAAAAAAAAACACACAAGAGGGAAAAAGAAAAAAAGTAAGGGAACTGCTCTTTCTCTTCCCTCTCTCCTGGAAGCACTTCGGGCCCTTCAAGCTCTCTGAAAAACACAAACAGAAGTAAAAAGAACTCCTTCCCACCACCTCTCTGAAGGGTTACTTGCTTGCCAAGCTGGAAATGGCTCTCGTGCTGAGAGAAATGGGTGGAATCCTGCCGGGGAGGGGAGCCTGTGGGCGCTGGGGACCGTAGCTGTGTGCCTCCTCTCAGAGCAGCCGAAGAAGAGCGCAGGGCAGGCCCTTGCATCGACTTTTAAGCCTCCTCCTTCTCCTGTGGATCTCATCGTCTTCTTCCTGGTCAAGCTTTCTTTCCATTGGTTCAGCCAGCCAGGCCCCTTTTTGTTTCCGGTGTTTTCCCATTGAAGAATCACGAGTTTTCAGCCCCGCCCGCCATCTTTGTTTTCATGGCTGCAGCACCTTAGAGACACCCCAGCACCAACACGGTGCCAGGGCCGGCCCTCCGTTGCTGTCCAAAAGTGGCAGCCGTGCTCAGGTTCCTGGCCAGGGCCAGCTCAGGGCCGCCGCGCCGCGGCACTGCCCTAGCCGCCACCTGTGAGCAGTAACCCTAACCGTGCCCTGAGCAGGGAGGGAGGCAGCAGGCAGGAACAGAGGCTGTCTTGGCTCTGGGACCGAGGGACCATGCACTGCACAAGACGGCCCCGGGGCCATGTGTGCCGACAGCTGGTGATCGGCCCCCGTGCTCCCGGGAGCCTGGGGCGAGGAGCCACCGCCGCCTTGGCCTTGGGGGGATTGGGAAGCCGCTGCTGCCGGCCCTGGCCCCGGCCCCAGCCCCTGCTCAGACCAGGACCCAGTGGGGCACAGGGAGAGCAGCCCCCTCCTCCCCCTCCCCAAGTCCCAGGAGAGCAGCTGGAGCAAGGTCCCCCTCCACCTCCCCACAGTTTTAAGGGAAACGGAATTTTAACTCAAGTAAGTGGGGTTTCTTACATTTTTCCCCCTCCCAAAATCCAAGAACACCCCCAAGCCCCATGCCCCCTTTGACCCCTCGTGATCCCAGCCCCCCCAAACCAGTACACAGGGCAAGCATTTTACATCAGCAGCCTTAACACAGTATTATGGCAGAACACTAGAAAACATTCAGCAGGTACTGGACTGATCTGAATTCATGAGACTACCATGGACAAAGCAAGCAAGCATAAGACTTGAGTTCTGTTAACAAACTACAGAAGGGGAGGAATCTCATACCTCTTTACATGGAGAAGGTGGATGAGGCTCTGAAATCTCTCCAATGAAGTCAGAAACTAGATATTTATCATCTACTACTGTAACTTTGGGATGCACTTGCCTTCTTCATATCCTCACAACAGAAGAAGCCACATCAGGACAACAGGAAATGGCCACAAGTGTGGCAGAGGAGGTTTTGATTGAGTATTAGGAAAAATTTCTTCACTGAAAGGATGATCAGGCATTGGAACAGGCTGTCTAGGGTTGGGGGAATCAGCAGCCCCAGAAGTGCTCAAAAAATGTATGGCACTTGGGGACATGGTTTAGTGGTGAACATGGTAGTGCTAAGTAAGTGGTTGAACTCAAAAATTTTAGAGTCCTTTTCCAACCTTAACTATGCTATGATGAGTTGGAATAGAATCACCTGTTACAAAGTCACCTTATGCCTTACATACAAAAATCACCCCCTTGGACTGAAGAAAACGAGAGAACCTTTTGTCTGAGAAAACCTAGTATCAGATGCCCAGATGTGACCGTATTTGTAGAAGATATTTTCATACATCTTGAACTGCCAAGGTGTTAAGAGTGACAGGAAGACTCATTGATAACAAAAATATTCCCCCTTTATTTAGAGAGATTATTTTTCCTGCTGGAAAATTGAAGCTGTCAGACAATACTCATCTGCCAATGCATCTCCTCTAAGATTCCTGCAAAAATAATGCAGTAAAAGTAAGCTTAGGTTCTATTTCACCTCCACTTCCCCCTGTATTTATAACTGTTAGACTTCTATCTACTACATTAGATCCTGCTTTAAACTGTTTTGTACCTCTATCAGAGCCTTACCATATCCTGCCTTTTAAGAACGGTCACATCCTTCATTGCACTAAATTGAAAGTAGGACACATACATAGTTCCTGGGATCATGTTTGTTTGTGTTTCAGAGGTGCTGGGTGAACAACTATTATCCCAGTGCTGAGGCAGAAACATGCCGTGCTGCTGACATTCTGAAGACATTGATGAGAAGGCTCAAAAGATTCCCTCATTCAAAGAGTTTCCCATGTTTTCATTTTGCCGAGAAATACCGAGATTTGAATTTTCAACATTAGTTTCTTTTAGGCTTTCCCCAAATCTAACTTCCTCCTGTTGGGAAAAGAATTTCGTTAAATGAGGTGTTGTTGAATTGGCAAAGACTGAAGGACACACTGCATGAGCTCTTATCTCTGAAAACACTGCCTGATGGACATATTGTTGTGGAACACACTGCCAGATTATTTCTTCAAGGGAAGAGTATGGACTGTCTCCAGCTCTGGCACTATGTTAACAAGGCAAAAAAAAAAAACCAAACAAAAAACATTCAGAGTCCTGCTGAACTACAGACTAACAACTCACAATATTTTCTTACTTTCTAAATCCACCAGTCAGTGCAGTTTTCTTAAAAGATTTGCAAGACCCAGTGTGTGGACACCAGGATAAGGTCAGGTGAACATCACTCTTCAGAAAGCCCCCTGAAAAGGCTATAGTTTGGGTATTGTCTTCACAGGAAAAGATGAATCCTAACAGCAGGACTCCATGAAATTTGAGGTGTGGCTCAAACCTTTTCAGCTACTGGGCTTTGAAAAAATAGCTCATCATGAACACTAACAGGTCACATAAAAGATTTCTCTAGTCAGCTATTCAGTAGATCAGGTCACTCGGAGGTCAGAATACAAAAGTCAGACTTTTCAAAATCATTCCTCATTCTGCAAGCCATCTTTGCTCAACACTGTTAGCCTTTGTTGATATTCAGACAACCACAATTACCACTAGACTGAATTTCCCCATTCTCATGTAATATCTCACCATTACTATAAAGAAGTGTTCATGATGCAGTTAGCACGCAGGCCTCCTCCTTATTTTGCCCAATAGATTTCCTTTACCACACTTAGGACCTACTTTCTTTATGGCATTGGCACTGGCAGATTCACAGCCATCCTCTGAAGTGCAGTCAGCTGTCTTACTGTCATCTTCGATGTTATTTGTTTCACCCTCCTGGATTTCTTTACACTAGAAAAAATTAGCTTCAGATCAAATTATTTAAATTGTGAACTTGTTTTTTACACTTGTGACACTGACACTTGTAGGCAAGGACTCTTAGACTTTCCACAGTCCTGTCCATTTCTCACTTCTCTCTTTTATTCATTCTTTCAAGTTGGTCTGATTCCTGAACGGCTTTCACAAGGTCATGGCAAAACACAAAACACAGAGGCAAAGAAGCCAACTGCAACGTCTGCAGCAGGGAGCTGGGGGCAGCAAAAAGAGGGATACAAAGGTGGCAGGACTATGAGGCAGACCAGAAACAGCGAGGCCAGCATCCAGCACCGGCAACTGCCTTGGCTCCCACCAACCCCAGGCCGGGAGGGGTGGCTGTGGCCTATGTCACTGACACAGGGTACCTCACCACTCCACCTGCAAGATTGTCTGTGTGCGAGCACAGGTTAGACTGTTAGTGCTTCTGCTTCTCAGCATGACTGGGCTCACCAGGGAGGGGAAGGGTGTGGGACATAGCCTGGGCGGGGAGTACTGAGCCCTGCCAACAGCATCATGATCCCTCCCGGAGCCCAGTGGAGCCTATGTGCCCTTGGAACTTAGGATCCCCGACAGCTTCACACCAGTGATGGAGTGTCTGGAGCGCTCTTAGGACGTCTACAACGTCCTGGAGGAGATGGGCTTCCTGATGGAGAAGATGTTGTGAGGGCTATACCACTAGGTGCTGGAAGCCATGCGGCACTGCACCAGTGACGTCAAGGCTGAGAACATCATCCTCAACCTGACCATCGGCAAGGTGAAGCTGATGGCCTTCAGTTGTGGCAGGCTGTATGCCCAATTTTAAGATGATCTTACTCCCAGAGCATGAGTGGTCAGCGGAGACTCCCTGCTTTTCTGGCAGCAGGGCAGTGGGGAATAATTCTTCAGTCGGCTGATAAATTGCCTTTTGCACGGAGGGTGGGTGAGAATGGATTTTATGGAACGGGAGGCAGTTGGGACTGGTGTGAGGGAGGACCAGCCTGGCAAAAACAACCAACCAACTTACCTGTGGAAAGTGGCAAAGTAGGGGATGCAAAACTCATTCGCTGGCTGTTTTTGTTTGCAGGCTTGGGAGGGCTTGGACTACACTACTCCTCTCTCCTGCACTACTCCTCTCTCCTGCTTTGGCCTATGATATTTTTCTCAACCAATGCTGAGGTAAGGGAGGGATAAAGGCAAGGTTTTCCCTACTCCTGCATGGGTGTTTTCCTTGCATGTAGCAGTTGGGTCTTCCCAGGGGCCCCTCTGCACACCTCCAGCACCAGAAGCTTTCTTTTACAACCCAAGGTTTGTAAACAAGAGTCAGGTGCTGAGTCAGGCAAGATGGCAGTGCCACTGTGTGCCACCGGTGCAGACACCACTGCAGCCCCTACATCCTCAGGCATGCCCAGGCAAGGGCAGCATCCACCTGATGAACTCCATCTGTGTCTCACAGGAACATGGGTGCACAGCCATGCTACTGCTGCCATGGCTATCCAGCAATGATCTGTCCCTGGGCATCCTGCTCCACAACATGTTTGGTGGATTCTGTCCCTTCAACAGAGATGAGGACACCATCCTAGGCCAGCCCTTCTTCTCACCATGGTTGTTTCAAGCTGAGTACCCATCTTCACAGAATGGGAGGAATAACAGCATTGGGAGACTGCAGGTGGCACACACATGAGTATCCCACTCTTTCAGCTCTGAAAGAGGTTGACACATGCCATGCCATCTTGCTCTCCTCCAAAACAGAGAACCAATTGGGAGATTTGGATGCAGCTGTGAGCACACCTAGTGTGACCTGGGCACTGCAGACCCTGGGATAATGTGGACAGGAACCTTCTTCCACTGACCATTGGTTTCTGGTTTCTTTCCCGTGCCAGCAGCTCATTAAATAGAAAACAGCATTACCAGGCCAGCGGATCTGGGAGGCAAGGGATGTTTGTTCACCGTCAAATCATTTTTGTAATCAGAACGTTTCTTGCATCCTTTTCCAAGCTTTTGATTGCCTTCTTCCAGGGTAATCTTTTTTGACTTTACTAGACCTTGAAGGGGGTAAAGCAACCTGAAAAATAAAGCAACAGTTCCTGTCTCAAACTGGAGCAGCCACTTCAGTGACCCCCAGCTGCCACTCACGCTTACCTGTTCATTTCTCTTTACCGTTGCTGTCCCCTAATGTTATCATTTGGTTATTGGTTTTTCCCCGTGGTGGTGGGGAGAGGAGCGGCAGAGCAGCCGTGGGGCCAGGCACGGGGGGAGTTGCTTTGCCCTCCTCTCTGTTCCTGCTTGGCCACCACCTTATTTCGTGCATTCCTCCCACTGTGCCAGCAGGGGAAGCGAGCATGCTCCTGTCCGGGCAGAGTGGCATCAGGCAAAGGGACCAAAGGCACCGTCAGTGTCACCTGGTGCTGTGGCGGGGGCGCAGGACAGCATAGCATGAGTGGCAGCAGCCTAGCAGCAGGGTTGCCATGGTGACAGTGGGGCTGCGCTCCGTGAGGGCAGGGCAGGTGGCGAAGGGACAGTGTGGACTGGCCAGTTGCAGCAGCTGTGCACAGGTGTTTGTGGGGGAATGATGTGTGTGGGCTCCTTCTCTGGTCGGCTCCAGATTGGAAAGCAGTGTGTCTCTCACTCTCTAGTGTTTTCTACTGCAGTTCTGCTGCTACTTTGCTTGGATTCAGGGATCCGGCTTGACTCTCGGAGAATGACATCATACAGAGGTTTTTCTCCCCTCTTCTCTACCTAGACAGCCAGTGAGATCTCTTCCTTTTTCCCCTTTGCATCTGCTTGCAAGGGAGTCCTGATCTATGTCATAATGAAACTCTCTCCTATTTAATAAGCAGGCCTAAGTAATTTGCTACTTACAAGGAGGCTTCTCAACAGGGAAGGAATTTTATTTTCCAAGTCCAAGAGGCGCCCAACAGAGACAGAAAGCTTGTTCTGCACCATCAAGATGGCTGTTCTTGGAAAAGCAGATCTGGTCAAGCAGAGGTACTAACCCTCTGGATTGCAAGGGCCCCGAAACCTGCCCTGCTTTGAGAAATACTCCCAAAGGGCAGCAATTTACTACAGGAAAGCACTTGATACAAGTCTGACAGAATGACTCTGGTCAGACCAAACGCTGGGCTCCTGCTGGCCTCAAAGTATGTTCAACACAGGGACAGTGCCACTTCAAACATTTCAGAATTGCCACAGGTGCTACTGATTTCCTACTTGTGATGTGCCATCTTGAAGAGTGGAAGTTCTTAATAGCATTTGCTGTCCACAGGCAGTAGTAGGATGTAAGACCCTTTTCTGCAAGACTTACTATGAGGAGTTAGGGCTCTTTTTGCTTAGAAGTCTTTCCTGCCTGGAAGAGGCATTTTTTCCCACAAACAGCTTGGATGTTTCTCCTTCTGCCTTGCAGAGGAGTTAACTCCCTGAAAAGATACCTTTTTCACAACCTTGGAAGCTCCATGAGGGGGGTCAGGCAAGGCTTAAAGAAGGCTTGGACAGGGAAAAGCAGTGCATTCTTTCATGTCTGGTGTACAAACCGCTTAGTGTTCTCACCTTTAGAAATGAATTTTCCTAAATCCTTCCACTGCCTGGTGTTTTGGAGGTACCTGTGTTACCTTTCTTCAAAAGGCTACAGACAAAACCCACACTATACCAGAAAGCACCTCCTTCCTTGTACTGCCCCCTCTCCTTCACAGCAGTACTGTCAAACAGCAGCAGACTAAGTTAAGAAATCAAAAATAAATGCAAACCTACTATTTCAGAGTCAAAAAGATACTTCTTAAGAATATGGATGTCAGATTTTACTATTCTACAAAGATTTTGCTCTGTCCTATTGATATCTTGATTATTTAGAAGAAAGCACAAAGCATCTGATTTTGGTCAGTAAAGTGTCCATTTAATAAATTTCTTAGCCACATTTCCCACCCCCTTCTTCCCAACATAAAATTTCAATTCACACTTAAGCAGATGGCATATAATTTGATGGTGTACAACATAAGTTTTTGAAACTGCACTCTTAATACTAAGAGTATTAGGGGCTAGTATTTGACAAAATTACCTAGAAGTCAGATGTGCCCATACAAACAAGAGCAGATTTTTATATACAGTCCCTATTTTTTTTTCTTAGAAATTTAAATATTTTACAAAAATGTATTTTCAAAATGTATAAAGTGAATACCCCAAATGTATCTTAAAATAAAATGCTATCTGGTTTCAAAGGTTATTTCAACAATTAAATCTAAATTGCACCAGATAAAAGGCACTTGTGCTGCGTGATGTCGTAAGCAAATATATGTTAGTTTTGTAATACAGTAATACAGTGTCTTCTTGAATTCATGCAGCTGTCTCTGAGCATCAAGCATCATTAAAGCAGCCAAAAAAGATTGTGAGTAAACTTGATTCCACAGTTCCAAACATTTTCTATCACTAAGTCAAACGTACAGCATTGTGCTCCATCTTTGACTCTAGAATCAAATGCTACTGAAATTGCTGCCATTCACATGAGAATTCAAACTACATTTCATTCTCTCATAAGTTACAAAAAGTATGCAATTTAATTATGAAACTAAACCACCAGTGAACAGTTCAGTGTTCAAATAGTTTGTGCCAATGAAAGTCTATTTATAAACATCCTAGGGGCTAGTTTTCAAGGAGCAGTGCATTGTATTTTCAATTTCCACTTCACTGTTGAGATAAAAGCGCAGTCCTATTTGCCTTCATCTTCTCCAGCCTTTTCATTAAATGGCTATTGGTCATCTCCATCTCTTCCATCTTATCCAGTGCTGTTCTTAACTATAAAATGAAAACAAAACTTATGATCACTTTAGTTTATTTGAACTTTCTCTTCTCAAGTTTTGCAAGACGAAATCATGTGAGGAAAGCAGGTATTATAGGCTTTATGAGTGCCAAAGACCTACCACTTCCATTTTTGCAGGCAGATGAACGAGAATTAAACTGCTATAAATAACTGTGAAACAACTGAAACATGTATTCATTCCAAAAGAACTAGGTGCGTACATCTTTCCCATTACATGAAAGTAATTGACCTAGAACAAGGTAAAGTCCTCACCACTATTATTACTTGCATACAGATTTGTATTCCCATAGGTAGCAGGCAGCATACTAGTCATGCAGCAGCTCTTAAGCAAGCATGATCAACAGCTCAGTTAAATACAGCTTCTTCCCACTATCCTGTGAGATGCATGCTGGAAAATTTCCAGGCTGTCACTTGACATAGGAACCATACATCTCTCCAGTAAATTTCCATCTCTCCAGTAAATTTTGTAGAAGGATTACTTTAAAATATTAAAGACATACAAGTTATCACATTTAGGAAAAAACCACAACTTAGATCCTTTGAATGAAAGACACTACTGAATTGTAGTTAGTATTAATTTATGTGCTACAGTTGTCTTCTGAATGCACCACTGAGACTTGAAGGTAGTCTCAAAATACACTTAAAATATAAAACTAAAGATCACAAAAAAACCGGCTTGGAGGCAAAAAATGGAGGAGTTCAAGACTGAAACGGGCATACAGCTGAAAAGGAGATCAAGTCAGTTACCTCTCGCTGAAGCTTCCTCTTTTCAGCTTTGAGTTCATCTTCTACTTTTTCTGCATTTTCTGCTGCATTCTTATACCTTGCAACCTGCCCCTCAAGTCGTCCAACCTGCAAACCCGAACAAGACATATGGAATGACTACTCCAGTGTTGCACCTCAAGCTTGCCTGCCATCAGCTGTTCTTCCTAGGACACAGCTGAGAAGACACAGAAAGTTAAAGAACTAAGCAGAGAGAGAAGAGTTGGAGTAAGAAAAATAAAAGAATTGTGAAATGTGCATTAAAAACAAAAGCTGGAAAGTTGAAAAAGAGATCCTATGGGAATGTGCAAACTTGATATGAGACTGTGAACTGTTATCAGGACACAATGGAAGAGAGGTCTTGAGTCCAAGTATAAAGTTCAGCAGTAAGGAGGGATCTTGAGACAAATCTTGATTGTAATCAGCAGATGTTAAACCCCAGTTGCTGGATTGTTCTATTTACAGCTCCCTGCTCCCCCTAAATCTACATGATAGGCTAGTAGCCTGAATGTGTGCAAGAGGGAAAAGCTATGCATCGATGATTTGAATTATAATCCTTTATGTGTTTTTTAGGTAGTAATCTGGAGTTAATTTCCTAAACTACAAAAATATGGCAGAGTGTAAAGGTGAACTGAAACTACCAGTTCAAGAAAATCAATTTACGTAACTTAGTTACTTGTAAGAAAGTTGTAAATACTGTGTAAGGTACATAATTGACTCTCTGAAATTCAAAAGTTTGCTTTCATAGATATGTATCTCTTCACACTTTTGTGATTGTAGATCAGTAACATGATATTATAGTCCAGCATCTGTAGATTTTCTCTCATAGACTGTGCACAAGTATTGAATTGCAGGAAATATGAAAAAATGTAGGGCCATTCTGTGCAAACCAAAGAGCAAATTAAATAATGAAATATGTTTTCACACTTTTTCTTGAAAAAGTATTGTAAAAGTGTGCGGATTAAGGGTAATGATAACAAATATGAAGAAAGACACACTTACATTTTGTTCCAAAGTAGTTATATCTTGTTCAGCTTTTGAAAGCTTAAATCTGTATTCACTAATTTGTCTGTTGGCATCTCCTAGAAAAAAAGTGACATGAATATGATAGTCAAAGCAATTCTCTGAACTAGCAGTTTTTCTTTTAATTAAAATTCATTTAAAAGATCATTTTATTGAGAAGCCTGTATACAGGATTACAAAGAGATAAATGTTCTTTCAGAAATCTTTGAGAGTATGGGAAAGAAATAATTTTCCTGTAAGTTAGAGAAGGCAACTGTATCTGGAAGAGTGTGTACTAAATCTCAGATGTACCAATGAAATAGACACCTTTTAAAACACATGTTTAGATCAGCAAACTCATTCCTTAAAAAAGAGAATCAACACAATAACCAACACAATAGACACAACACCAGCAGCATTTAGCTTAGCCATCTGTAATAATATTTGAATGATAAAGAGCACAAAGCTGGAACCTAACTGACAAACTCCAAGGCACTTTTCAAATTATTTTGGTGTTACATTTGAGCTCTGACATTGCCAGTGTTTTGTTCATGTTCATTGACACAAGCATATTAAATAACAGTTTGTCAAACAAGTATTTAGCTGAAGAAATAGCTTGCTTGGAATGGAAAGTGCTTCTATGAAGCAAGACTGAATGTTGTGTTAAATAAATTTTCATGTTTTACTTCAGGACAATAGTCTTCTACATTAATTTTCTGTATCAAGGATTCAAATTAGGTAGAATTTCTTTTTAAAAATCTCAAATGAAATTCTGTTGTCTAGAAGTTGACATTATTCAAGTAGTGGCACCCACTCTAGGCAAAGTTATCAACTGAAAAATAACTTCCCAGAATGTTGTTATTCAGCACTGAAAGAGGCAGATTTTAAGCTATTCTGCAGTGAGGAATTCCCTGCAAGGATGTATAGCAACAAATACCTATCTGCTCAATAATATATTCATGTACAATACTACTACTGCACAACAAAAGGAGTTGGAAGAGTCCGTTTCCTCTCCACAGGAAGAATAACTTTGAAAAATAAACATATACCTACTCTGCAATTCAATTAGCTGTAAGTCAGAACCATTCTCTAAGCCTATGATATCTGGATTCATGCCATCGCTTTTAGAATACTTTTGTCGTTCTTCTTCCAACTGCATCTTCAGTTTTCTAACCTGAAAAAGGAAATGTTCTTTTGTGAAAAAAGAGGCTTCCAAAAGTTCCATAGTTGTGTATCTAAATGTTCAATGGTAAAAAGGCAAAGCAGTCCTGAGATGACTCTGGCTGAGAAGGTGGTGCAAACAAGAGTAACAGAGCCATGCAGGGGAGGCAAGGAAGCCAGTCCCTGAGGCCCGTGGCTGCAGCCCCTCATCCCCATCACTGTGCGAGTACCCTTTGCACGTCAATTCACAACCCAAACCCACCTGTTTGGTCAGTGCTGCAGGGATGTCTGCACAGTGCAAGAGCACACAGTTACTAACACAGCTTGCTTTTCAAATGAGAAGATAGCATTAAACTTTGTTTATGGATTTCCTCTACTGTATACCTTTTATATTCTAAGCATGTATGAAGATACGGAACAATATCCTGCTGAGTTTACAGAGAATAATCCACAGCTTATTTTGAAGGTCCTCTCCCATACTCCATAGTCTTAAACAGTTCCATTTCATGCAGCTGTGTCGCAATTTTTCCAGTAGTCAGGAAACACATATTTCTCAGCTATATCCACTGTGTAGGGAGTTCATCAAAGAAGTGGGAACTATTTTTTGACACTCTCATAAAAATATTGCCCTACAGACTAGCAGTATGGGAGCTATACTTGCAAAACTCCCATTCATGATATAAATCGAATATATGATCAATAGTTTTTACTATTGTATAGTGATAAATATGCACATACATATTTATATGATTACATTTAATACTATATTGACATTCCAAACTAAATCTATACTATAATTAAGGCATATTCAGAGCAAAACCAAATGTTGATAACACCAGCTTAGATGTTGTAGTGGTTTAACCCGGGCTGAGTGCCAGGGGCCCACTACAGCCACCTTCTCACTCCCCCTTGCCCAGCTAGAGAGGAGAGAGAGAATATAACGAGCAGTTTCACTATTCATGATAACAACTACAGCAGATTCTTTCTTAATCACCATCACAGGCAAAACAAGACTCCATGTGGGAATAATAATCAAATTTATTACTAACAAGATCAGAGCTAAGAGTGAGAGACTAAAAGACACCTTTTACCCCCCCAGTCCCCCTCCTTCTTACATTCAACCTATTCTCCCGCAGCGGTCAAGGGAAAAGGCGAGGTGGTGGGGGGGGAGGTTGTTGCTGTGGTCAGCTGCTGTTCTCAGCCGCTGCTTGGGAAGAAGAGTCCTTCCAGCCGCATTCCATGGGGTCCCACACCTCACAGGATACAGTTCCTCTCACAAACTGCTCCGGCGAGAGTCCATCCCATGGGCAGCAGCCCTTCACAGACTGCTGCCACATGGCTGATATTCCACAAGGTGCAGTCCCTCAGGCACAGGCTGCTCCAGCGTGGGCCCCA
>VXBA01001285.1:0-77850 GCA_013399895.1 Serilophus lunatus
CCCCTGGCACTCAGCCCGGGTTTGCTGTAGGTTGTGAACTTGTTGTGTTCTGCCTCTCAAACAAGATCAGTTCTTGATGTGTTCTGGAGGAGCCTGAGCCTGTAGAGTTAAGCAAAACACAGGATCTGGAAATACTGTCTTGTAAAATTTATCTGGAAATTTCAGACAAATTTTTGATTTGGTGCTTGGATGTACAGAGCGTAATTCAGCTTTAGGTCGCTGGGCACAACTGTGAATCCCCAAAGTTAAAGGTGAGTGGGGAGGTGCCATGGGACTGCAAGTTTAAATTCTGTGTGGAATTCAGATGCCCAAGTCCCACCTCAGCCATGGCTCCCAAGTCCTTGACATGTGTGTGTTCTACCAATAGGTGAGAAGAGTTTACTGCTTAAACAAGCATTTATATTCCAGAGTGTGTTGTTTGTGTTTGACTTAAAACTATCATAGGGATTGAATACACAGGTTAGAGTAAGGTTATGTCTTACTAAAGCTTTAATTGGTCACTGATTCATCTGAACACACAGAGTGGTGTATGTGGATTACTGGCTTGTTTAACTGCAAGAGCTGTTCTTTTTCAAAGCACCTCGAATCCTTCAAGCAAATCTGGGTGTGGAGTTACTGATCCGACCGTGGGCACATCACACACATTGTCTCTGGAGTTGTGCTAATTGCTGCCTCTCCATGTGGGTAGAAACCTCACTTCTTTGTCTGTCAACACATCTCCAAAAACAAGATTTGCATGGTTAAATGTTTTTAAAAGAGGCGGAACAGACAGTGTCGAAACAGATGTTTTGTGCAAACAAGTTGTCACCATCTGGGATTAGACAGTAGACCTGAAGTACTGATTTGCTAGATAGCTTCCCTGGATCTGAGATTGATTAACAGATCATGTCCAGTTTCTCTTCCTTTGCTGCTTTTCTATAGGAGAAACAGGCTGGATTTATCATAGAATCATAGAATGGTTTGGGTTGGAAGGGACCTTAAACACCATTCAATTCCACCCCCTGCCATAGGTTGGGACACCTTCCACTATCTCAGGTTGCTCCAACCTGGCCATGAACACATCCAGGGATGGGGCAGCCACAGCTTCTCTGCCCAACCTGTGCCAGGGCCTCCCCACCCTCACAGGGAAGTATTTTTTTCAATATCCAATCTAACCCCACTCCTTCAATGCAAAGCCATTCCCCCTTGTCCTGTCACTCCGGGCCCTTGTAAATAGTCTCTCCTATTTTTTTTGTAGGCTCCTTTCAGTCACTGAAAGGGTAGCAATGTTTAGAAATAAAATATTTGCTTAGAATTCTTGAAATTTCTGCAAATCTTTTTTCTGGAGTTGGAGTTCTGTGTATTTTTGCCTTCTGTGCTTGTTCTGATGCCTCCCTCCCGTTCTGCATTGGGTTACTTCTAACTTAAGCATCTATCCCACCACACTGCCCATCCAGCTAAGAATTTTAAAATATGTAATGTACCTGATGGGTCTCTGTGTAATTTTGAGTAAAGGGAAAGCATGAGAGGCCCCAAGTCATTAGCTGCCTGCTTGCTGTGCTCCTGAAGAACACGAGGTAATTTGTGTGGAGAACGATGCTTTGACCCTCTTTGACCTGACAAAACCACTGTGGGCAATCTGCAGAATGCACATTCCTGTGACACACATGCTTATTAAAATCTTCCTCAGCCTTGCAGCTCTCAGGGAAATTTATCAAATTGTTGAGCATGGCCACAATTTCTTCAAGAAGGGGAAATATGAGGTTACTGCTAAGACTTTTGGGAAATCCTCCACAGTTTTATCAAAAGGATATTTACTGAACAGCTGCTGTCACCAGAGCTATCAACACTCACCCCACATGATATTTTCAGGCATAACAAAGTTGTCTGCATTGTCTGAAAGACCTTTTAGAACTTTTTTCTCCAGAGTTACAAAGTTCTGGGTGAATAATGCACTGGGAAAACTTCCAGCACATGCCTGTGCACAGAAACTGTCATGGACCCACTTTTTTTTAACACAGACCACCTTATGCATCTTCACAAGAGACTTGGTTTTCATCACTCCCTCTTTGTTTGTGAAGATCACAGAATCACAGAATGGTTTTTGTTGGAAGGGACCTTATAAACCATCCAGTTCCACCCCCTGCCATGACCAGAGACATCTCCCACTGTCCCAGGTGGCTCCAACCTGGCCTTGGACACTTCCAGGGATGGGGCAGCCACAGCTTCTCTGCCCAACCTGTGCCAGGGCCTCCCCACCCTCCCAGGGAAGGATTTCTTCCTTCCACATGAAGGCAAAAGCTCCTGAAAGGGTATGTGACAGATTTGAATGCCTTTCTTTTTCTAAAAAGGAGTATCTCCTTGTGAGCAGGGGTCTGCTTTTACATCATCTGCAGTTCTTTCCTTTCTTGCTCCTGTAGAAAGAACAGAGTGGAGATGCCAAAGAGAATGTACTCCAGATGTACTCCAGTCACTGCTATGTAAACACATATCAAACAACACAGAGGAGTGAAATACAGTCAAGACCTTTGTGCTCTGGTTTTTTATCTGAGGGTAGATGCCATGCAGCTCAATAACACTGAGGAATCTGAACCACCAGCTATAGAAACCCAGCATGATATACTGAAAAAATCCTTGGTTTTCTGAAAGTAGAAGCCAGCTGAACTCCAGAATTCATTTATTTTAGCTATTTTTCCTAGGGGCCAAGTTGATTTTTTTCTGGTTTAAAAGGAATCTAGGATCACCACCTGCATCACTGGGGTTTTTTTATAAGAAAAGTTCTATCTGTGATTAAATCAGGCCAGTGATGAGTATGCAAATGTTGTGAATAAAGTGAAATCTTCCTATAGACAACTGAAAAATGGACTGCTTGTCAAAATTCCAGTTGTATTCCATTATTTTCAAAAGAACTGCTATTTACCTGATAGAACACAATCTTGTTAGACTGGTTAATCACTGGGTTTGGAAACCATGAGAGTTTCTATCTTTCCTCTTACTGTCAAATCCAGATTTGTTATTAATCAATTTTCTCTTCTTCCCTTTTCTGGATAGAAGATAATTCTAGAAATGTGATTGTGTCTGTATTCTTACGAGACTCATGACACCCCAGGTCCAAGTTTTGACTCCTGGCACTTCAGTTCTAACGTTGGATTGTTCCAAAATTCCATCATTTACAATTAGTACTCTACAATTAAATTCTTGATAAAGAAGTCAAGATAAAATGAGGGCCCTAGGGTCAGAACACAAAAGAATTCCACATTTTTATCCCTTAATATCCTGCCACTAAAACTGAGACACTTTTAAAAATATTGTTTGTTTTAATAAGAAAGGCTGGCAAGTGCTTATCCTTTCCTTTGTCCTAAATCTTCCTTCACATGAATTTTGATATATTTCTCCCTATATTATGAAGATCTGACTTCTTTTTTTTCCTTGCACCCTCTGGTGGCTGCAAGCTCAGTGGAGACCAGCAGCTTGACAGGATGTTCTTCTGACTGAGCTGGTATCACTGGATTGTTGCCTTCTTACCTATGGCCATAAACACTTCAGGGAGGTTTTGGACCGGAGCTGGGTTCAAGGGCAGAGAAATACAAGACTTCTATCCACAGGATTAAATTCCATACGGCCCTATCTCCTTTAGAAACCCATTTGGAAAGCCTGGGAATCACAAACAAACACCTAAAATATAAGCAAGCTGTACCTTCCTCTCTGCAGGTACAAACCAATTTTCTGAAGACTGGGAATGGAGGTTGCATCAATTCAGAGTTTGGTTGTACAGCCTTTACTTCGGGCATTTTTCCTGACTCCAGTGGGATATACTTTTTGCTTTGCTTTTAGAAAGGAATGCAATTGATTTGCAGTTTTAAACAAACACTGCACATAGATGCCAAGTGGAATTTGTTGGATGTGAATCAGAGCTGTCAGTTGCTCTGCCAATACCTTAAGAAAGAATAAACACATACACCTTTCATCCAATGTTTTGGTGACATAACTTTATGTAAGTGGCTCTGTCATCCAGGATGTGCAGAGTCTGTAGTGAGAATGCACATCATGCAGCAATTAAACTTTCTCTGTAATCAGCTGCAAATACTGATAGAAATCACTGTGCTAGGGCTGAGTAAAGCCTGTGAAGGTTAACAGTCTGCTTTGCCTTTGTGAGACAGAGTTCAGCAGGGCTTAACTTAATCTGTTATTCAGAGAGATTTTGTAACCCAGCCTGGGCTCCACTGCAGCCAAGCAGTCTGAGTGCCTCAGCTGTTTGTTCTGTACTTTACAATTGCTGCCAGTGTTCCTGATGGCTCTCAGGGACTCTCTGCAGAATTCTGTCCATGCCTGCCCCAGACGAGCATCACCCCGGCCTTGGGGGTCTCTTCAGTTATGAATTATGTTGATTCAAAACTGGGATGAGTAGCTGATACCTCAGGTGGTTTTGCAGCCCTTCCAAGGGGCCTTGATAATTTGGAGAGATGAGCAGATAAGAGCCTTCTGGAAACCAACAAGGGCAAATTCAGTGTCCTGCACTTGGGGAGGAACAACCCCAAGCAGCAGCACAGGCTGGGGGTGACCTGCTGGAGTGCAGCTCTGTGGAGAAGGACCTGGAGGTCCTGGTAGACAACAAGCTGTCCCTGACATACTCCAGCCTCTTAATGTGTTTCTTGTTATGAGAGCCCCAAAACCAAACATATTAAACTCTTTGACTTGCCTTGCAAAGAAAGCTTACACATCTGCCTTTATTGTTTCCCACTTTTGGTCTATTCCTTTGTTTCCAGTAAGACTTCTACCAGGCAGAGTAGATGCCAGTGCTCATTTCACTCCAAGCTGAGAAATGCTTGATTTGCTCCTGTATGAACATCTTGGAAATAGATGACTTTATTGCCCTCATTAAAGGAACAGACAAACTCAAAAGTTAAAAACATATGGAGTTTCTGTGTTATTGCAATAAAAATGCAGCGAGCTGTGAATTTCTTTTCACATACGTGGGGGGATTTCTACTGTTCAATTCTCAGCTATATTTTGCCAGAATAAAATATTCAGACTTTTCTTTCTCTAAGAAAATATGGATGCTGTCAGAAGGAGAAACTTAGCCATTTTTCTCCTTTCAGAGAAGCAGCCTTGTAAAATAGGTGAAAGATATAGAGAATTGCATTTCTGGGGTTTAGATACTGAAACATAAACATTTAACTTTTGCTCAAATAGTTCCGTGGAACAGAAAAGTTAAGTGATATTAAAATTTTCCTAATACCTGTTAAGAAGAAAAAAAAAAAGAAATCCATACTTACAAGATTATTGAGGAAAGTTTCTCTCCAATCCACAATTAGAAATTGCAATAGCATACCTTCTATTTAAATCCAATACTTGTACTCAGAAGACCCAAATTTGAATTTCTTTTTGCTGGGGGAACTTAAAACCCTTATGCTGGGCTTATCAGTCGTCATTGTCTGTCCTATGTCAGATTTTTCTTGGCTAAACTTCAGCAATTTCCTATGATGAAACCATATCTTGTGTTGGTGTTCCCAATGATGATTCCCTCTTGCTTTGCAAGCTGGAAAGGGAGAAGGCTGCTGCTCTCACAGGAGGTCTGTAAGAACTAGGGAGGCTGTAGGGTCCTTGGCAGAGGAAGGAGATCAAACTGTTGGAGCGAGTCCAGAGGAGGGCCAGGAAAATTATAAGAGGGCTGGAGCCCCTCTGATGTGAGGAAAGGCTGAGAGAATTGGGATTGTTTAGCATGGTAAAGAGAAAGCCTTGGGGTAACCTAATTATGGCCTTGCAGAACCTGAAGGGACCCAACAAGAAAGTTGAAGGGAGACTATTTACAAGGGCTTGGAGTAACTGGACAAGGGGGAATGGCTACAAACTGAGAGAAGGTTTTAGATTAGATCTTGTAAAAAAATTTTTCCCTGTGAGGGTGGAGAGGCCCTGGCACAGGGTGCCCAGAGAAGCTGTGGCTGCTCCATCCTTGGAAGTGTCCAAGGCCAGGTTGGAGCAACCTGATAGAGTGGAAGTTGTCCCTGCCCATGTCTGGGGTGTTTTGAACTAGATGGTCTTTAAAGCCCCTTCCAACTCAAACCATTCTGTGGCATCTCTGGTGAGTTGTTGGGGTATTTTTATACTCTAACTCTGAACTTCATAGAAATGCTCGTGGAGCCTTGGACACATCTGTATCTATTCAATGGGTCACTGTCATGTGAAGGTGAAAGACATTGGTGAACTACATCTGGTGAGCAGTAAAACACAGATTCCCCATGACAGGACTAACGAGATGAGAAGTTGTCCTTTCCTCTAAACACCCCATGGCAACTTTATACATCCCCAAAATTTTCCATTCCAACCCCAAATCCCATAAGTTGTATACCCCTGTAGACAATAGCATCTGCTATATTACACAGCACACTGGAGAAGGAACATTCTTACTCGACTGGCTCTGGTGGGTTTCACAAGGGCAATGATCTAATCCCTGTACTTTGGCAATCATGGGAGTCACTGACTTGGCAGAGTTTGCTCTTCCCTGAATCTGTGGGTGCCTCCACCAGTCATCCTTCCCCCATCCTTATAAGGCTTTTTAGTTTGACTCACCTCTGCTCAGATAGTACACAAAACAGTCGATGAATAAATAGCTATTCATTAAAGGATGCGTTTGTTCTGTGGGAAAGTTGTAAACACTGTCAAAACCAATTTCCTAATGCATATGCAGAGGTGGAAGAAATAAAGATTTCCTGGGCTCAATCTTAATGTTGCTTATAACTGATACTTTTTTCTATAACCCCCATTGTACATGAAGATTTCTCTTTATGCTCAAACACAATAGCAGGTCATCCAGGGCTCCTTGTTATGTTTTTTACCTGTTTCATAAATGCAAGCAATCTTTCCTTATTTCGTAAGCTTTAGTTATCTCTCAGGGAGGAAAGGGGTGGTATTTCTTGGAGCAGGAGGGAACCTGAAAACCCATTGAATGAGACTGTATTCAAAAGTTTTATTTTTAAAAAGTGAATAATCTGATATATGCCTGAATCCTGAAAACAGAATTAGTTTGTAATTCAACACTAGCTTTTCATTAGCATCAGCAATTTAGTTTAATTCTAAGAAGGAAAAAAACCCATTCTTATCCCATGCATGGCTGTATCACTGAGCTAGCAGGGTTTTGTCACAGTCTGTTTGCCAAGACAAAAAGGAAAACAACAACAGCAAAACCTGGCAACCTTTGCTTCCCAATGGCCAAAACCCATGCAAGTTTATTAAAAAGCCACAGTATCAATAAAACTGTAAATATTTGACAAAACACTGTATTCCAGTAGAACAGCCAGAACACCTTCCAGCTTCTCCTATTTTCAGACTTGTTTATTCTGGTTTTGCTCAAATTGTTGTAGTTATTTTCCCTTGTTCTCCCGTACAAGTGCCTGTGTTCTGCATCCAAAGAGGCAGTAGGTTCCTCAGCTCTCAGCAGGGGTAATGTATTTAATAGTTTTGAGCACAAAGGTGATTTAGGCTCCATCTGTTGTATCCTTTTCACAAATACTCATTTGTGAGACCTCCTGATAGGGAGAAACATGCCTAAACTTTCAGTTCTTGAAATTTATTTATTTTTCACTGTTTATACAGCTGAGCAAGTGGAACTGGAGCAGCCACTTGCTGGCAAGCCAAACTTTTGTTCCCAGTAATGATAAATAGGGCACTTAACCTTTCAGGATAAATGTGCTTCACTCTGGACAGCCTCCCTTGGAATAGGGCTTCTGGTTTCTTTTATTTCAAGCTGAGGAAACATCAGTACATAAACAGTAGTTTTACCCTCCTCAGAAAAAAAGTTGCTTGGCTGGTCTTGATGTCAGAGAAGGTTGGGAAGAATTTTGGGATGTTTCAGATCCAAACTCCTGCTCAAGGCAGGATCGAATGTGAACTTAGGCTGTTTGTGGCTTTATCTGCTGTGGTCTTGGAAAGCTTCGGGATGGAAACTGCAAAATACCTCTGAGAAACTATTTATTTTTCATTCATTTATGATTGCAAGTGCCATACAGTGGATGTCACTAGCCTTTATTAGCATATTCAAAAGGCTCTAAGGTCACACAAGCGCATGTTGTTTCAATGCACCAACTTCTAAACCGCTGAGTCAGTGATAACGAGAAATGTAAATGGTTATTTTCCTTCTTAAAGGTTTATTCATCACATATTTAAATTGAATTAACTTCCCTGAGTTCCTAAAAAAGATTATTTGTTGCTTTTACTCAGCAGAGTGTAAATTCATTAATTTCTCTTTCTCTAACATTTCTGTGTAAAACTGCTCCAATCAAAGGTGTTTTCTCAATAAATCGTGATGGGTGATGCCTGAACTGGTGAATAAATATTCAATGTTAATTCAACACAATAATATATTCTTTTATTTTGAAAAAATGAGATAGACTTGTGCATTAATTTAATCTTATCTCCAGCAAGGTTTAAATCTGGAAACCTCTTCAGACAAATGAGCTTCAGCTATATTGCAAAATGTCAGTATGAGTTCCTCAATTAGATGGCGAAAGGATCATTAAGTAGAGTTACAGTATAATTCTAAAAAGGCTAATTACTGCTGTACATGAATTCTTTTTGCATGGACTGAGGCGCTTATTCAATATCCCTAAAGGGGTTTGGGGCTGTTTATTGAGTTTTTTGCATATTTTTACAGGAACTTGCATAGCAGTTATTTATTTCTGCTATTTCTTTAGGCATTGAGTTGCTCTTGTCAGCAGGGCAAGGGCACCTTCTCTGACCTGCTTTTCACAAGGGGCAGGAAACACAATGGTTTGATATGAAGCTGAAAAAAACATCCCAGTATATTCAACTCTGTTGATCATTCCTGTAATGAAACTATGGCATATAAACATGTCCAGAAATACAGAAAACTTCTTTCTGACCCACTAAAAGAGTTAAAGAGCATGTCTCAATTGTTCTTTCAAAAAATTGTTTGGAGTCTTACTTGTTTAACTAGCACAAAAACTTTTAAACTTCTGAATGAGTCGGTCCAGAAATTATTTTATTTGCTCTTGTACCAATTTTACCCTTAACCTTGTCCCTTCATTCCTGGTATTTTTCATTGGCAGTGACATAAGTCATGTACTTGAAAGTAAAGGTAGGACTTTTTGCCTCTCTCTTAGTATGTAAATTTTACAGCCTCAAATCTAATGCAGAAACTCTTTTTCAAGTTTGGTGGGATGAATTGCCCTGTGGGTATTTATATTCTCCTGGTCTTACTGGTATCAGAAGAATCTTATGTTGCTCATTATTCAATTTGGATGTAAGTATATAGAGGAAAGTGAAAAGACTCTTGTCATTAGCAAACCACCTTCTCTGGCTACTTGTGTTAGATAATTAATTCTTTCCTGAAAGCAGAATGCATCAAACAGTTTTCAGTACTTCAGACCAGGTCTCACCATGACCTGCAAACCTACAGTTCCCTGAGAGTATTTCTACTAACTTGTGTTTCTGCAGCAGTGTGACTTGCTAGAAATAAGTACCAGATCTACATTCCTTGGCCTGCACTTTCAAAAGCACCTTTCAAGACTTTATGTGCCTTCCCATGGCATCTCCAGTATAGAAAAAGATTCAGGTGCTCCAAGGTGAGGAGAGAGCTCACTGAAAACTCTCCCTAAGCTAGAGCAGCTGTGAGGTTGCTCTAAGCAACACCTTCTAGTGGCGTAGGTTCAAAGTTAACACATTTTCACTATCCCCTTTCTTTTATACCTTTGGGGTCTTCTGAGCACCTAAAATCTTATTTATAACATGCAGAAGTCCACATTGAACCCCAGCGTGCACACGGCCAGTGGATCCCATGCAGTCCAGGAATGCACAAAAGGCAAAGGCCTGGCTATGCCTGAAGTTTTCCTCATGTATTATCATAGAATCACAGAATAGTTTTGGCTGGAAGAGACCTTAAAGAACATTGAGTTCCAACCCCTTACCATAGGCAGGAACACCTTTCTCTAGACTATTTTTGATTATTTGAAGGAACATGAGAAAACGGTCTTGAAGACCTTGATCGTGACTTTTCCCACCACAGTTGTCCCACAACAACCCACAGCAACCTGATCTCCTGAACACAGAGCCTTCATAGAGCTGTGATTAAAGCAGTTGTAACAGCAGAGGTTCCCACAAAGTCATTGTAAAATTCATAAAACAGAGTATGAGAGAGACAATTTTAGCTAGAGGTTCAACCTTTCAGGCTAATCAGCAGCATGTTTAGTTTAAAGCCTTCTTCTTCTTGACCCCTGACATCTCTAGGAAATAAAGATATTCAGCTTCTTATGAAGAATTTTCAAACAGGACTGTAAGGTAAGGAGACTAATTGTGGAGCTAATCCCACATTGTTCCTCAAGGGCAGAGAAAAGGAAAGAACGAGACTGGCTTAACATCATGTTAAATTCTCTATCAGCAGTCACAGTACAGGGTGAGGGCAGCAAACATGTAGGCACTCAGAATCAGAGAACATTTTCAGTTAAGTCTCTTAACAACAGTGAAACAGGGCTTTTATTAGGGAATTGTATTTTTGTATTATTTAGGGGAAGGTGGTTGTTCTTTCTTCCAGCATTACTCAACGAAAAATCTCGTAAACTAGAGATTTTCCTGTTAATTAACTTCCCTTTATGTGAGTAGTGAGAAAAATTAAGAAGGCCATGTAAATACATGGAAATAAGGTGCATTAAAACCAAAGGGGTTTGTGTTGATCAGCAACAGTGTTTAAATGATGATGTTGCTCACTGGACTAAACTTTGAAGTGATAGGAATCGGTAGATCTGCTCAAGTAAATAGGTGGTTGTACAAAAGGTTCAGCTGGTTCTAACTCCTGCTCAGAAGACAGGTATTTACACTGGATTAACTCAGGTCTGTGGTCAAGCATATTGAATTCTTAATGCAATTGAGCAGAGCAGTGAATAGGGAGGGATAGCAGGGCTAAGCAAAATAGGCCAATTGTTCTTCAGACACAAAATGACTCTGTCAGCAGGAAAATGTGCTAGATTTGAGGGAAGAGTGGACTGATTTTATTTTCCTCTATTGTACATTGCTAGAGTTTGGGGGTCACTATTCCATTTATAACACAATGCAGACCAGGGATGTGATGCTCCTAAAGAAGGTGAGGTGTGAGGAATGGCAGCTCACAGAGCAGAGATGAGAAAGGCAGGGAACAATCTTAGGAAATGAGAAAAATACAGGGAAAAATAATAGCTGATCATGTTAAGGGAAAGTGATGCAGCTGAATGTGCTCAGGTTAAGAACACAGGGAGAAATGCAGATTCAAAATTCACGAGTACAGAACTTCCTCAGCTTTCAACATACACAGGCAATGACATGATTGTTTCACCCAAGGATTAATGCCCCCTCAATTAACTTCTGGACTATTCCCTCATATGTAATCACTTTTTTTCACCCAAAATCACTTGCACTTTTTAGAGAGGACTAGATAAATTATTTTTTTCAGCATAATTACAACAATAAAATATCCTAGATGGGAAGAGGTGACCCACATCCTTTGATATTCCCAGTCACAGTGCTCTAACCACTCAGTATTTGCCCAAGTGACTGTGGTATCAGAACCAGTATGCTGGTTCAATAAACCATGTAGTAACTAAATAAAGAAAGAATAAATGCTGTCCAAAAAATACATCGAAATTCAAGGGGGTTTCCCTCTTCAATTCCTCCACTGCATTGCCATGTTGTAGTGACCTACATCCAGGCTTGAGAGAAAGGGGTTTCTGCTAATTGAGATATTGAGGGGCTGGAGCATGTCCAGGGAAGGGAATGGAGCTGGGGAAGGGGCTGGAGGAACAGGAACAGCTGAGGGAGCTGGGGGGGGCTCAGCCTGGAGCAAAGGAGGCTCAGGGGGCCCCTGGAATTCTCTGCAATCCCTGCCAGGAGGGGGGAGCCGGGGGGGGTCGGGCTCTGCTCCCAGGGAACAAGGGACCGGAGGAGAGGGAACGTCCTCAAGCTGTGCTAGGGGAGGTTTAGGTTGGATATTGGGAGAATTCCTTCCTGGAAAGGGTTGTCCATCCCTGGCACAGCTGCCCAGGGCAGGGGTGGATCCCCATCCCTGGAGGGATTTCCAATCCCTGTGGATGTGGCACTTGGGGACAGGGGGCAGGGGTGGCCTTGGCAGTTCTAGGGGAAGGGTTGGACCTGACAATCTTAAAAGTCTTTTCCAACCTGAATGATTCTATGAATTAACTATACCCTTTTCTCAAGACAACCTGTTATCATCTTCTCTACTGCCTTAGTGAAATCAGCAACTTCTTTATAATCCCTGTATGTTTTTCAGCTCAATGTTGACTTTGAATTCAAGTCACAGTTTCTCTTAATTAAACTTCTAGTGATGTTGTGCCTTCAGAAAAATAGTAATAATCATCAAAGTGTTAGAGCTACTTTTATTTATTACTGGAGATATGTTATTGTCCTCAAAATGTGATAAACCTAACAAAAATGGATTGGCCCAAAAACCAGTCTTTTGTTACTGCCCCCTCCAAATTCTTCACAGACAAATAAGAGATAAAGTGCATGCTAATGATATGAGAAACTGTCTTTGGAAAACTGGAGCTCTTCAGGATAAGGGAAAAATGCAAAGGCTGATTTGAGACACATCATCAATAGAGAAGAGGAAGCCTTAGATGGACCTCATATACCCAGATGTATTTAAGAATGAAATTATACATAGGAAAACAGCTCACACTCATGGGTCAATCCCCTCAACTCAAAATTGCTCAATGATCTTAATGGGAAACAAGCTTATTTACTATAGAAATTCATCATCTGACAGCTTCATCCATTTTCCAGACTTGATGCTGACTGCAATTTCTTTTTTTTTTTATGAGAATTCATGACAGCATCAGTAATTTCAGGAGATCTTGGCTTGACAGGAGCTATGGAGACACTACACTGGTTGGCCCTGGATTTCCCCTATGTCCCTTAAGGGCTCAGGGTTTTTATTTCATGCTACTAGTCAATGCAGACAAAAAAATACTATTATTAGGGGTATGAGACTTCTTTGTAGTTCCACAGGAGAAAGGTGTCGATGAATTCTAAATGTATCTGATTATAAATTGGTCAGTATACTGCTGGAACACTCAGTAAAGAAAAAGAGGGGGGAAAAAATTCAGCCTAAGATGCGTAGAATGGAATATAAGTATGCTAAAAATATCCTGTCCTGTTCTTGCATTGTTCTGACTCGATGAGAAGCTGTCATGGGTTTATTTTCTTTTTAAAACAGAATGCCAAACTCTCAAAATATCTGTCAGCATCTTTTAAAGGCTTGTGTAATGGCAAAGCTATATTGTGTCTGACGTTTCTCAGTTGGGAACAGTCAGAAATAGGATGGAAAATGCCCCTGCCTTGCTGTTGGTTTTGATTTCCATTAATAAAAGTTCTTTTGCATGTGACATACAGAAACAATAACAACCCAGAATAAAATATCTAATATTACAGTAAGCAAAAAACATTTTTCCTGTTCTTTGGTGTTGTTTTAGAAAAGTGGTGGGTTCTTTCCAACAGCTTTCACTTTTTATTCTTTTCATTGTGATACATGATACAAAATTTCACACAGAACACCAAGTATTAGAACTGGGAGGTATGAGTGACTTGTCCAGAGACATTTTTTAGGACTGAGAGCTGCACTGTAAGTCACTTTGTCAGTATTCATAAAACCTAAATAAAGGTTTTGCTCAACAGAAAAACAAACAAACAAAAAAACAAAAAATCCCAAACCCAATAAATATGTATTATTCAGTTCTTTTGGTTTGTTTACATTAATATTTATTCTTACTGTGAATGTAGTTCCTTTGGATTAAGTAGAAGGAAGAAGAAAAAACAGTCTTAAAACAGTAATTTGGTATTCTCTTACAACTGTTATTATATATTTTGTGTGTACTTGGCTCCCAAAATTAATTCAGTCATCAGTTGCATGGATAGGAGGAAATCACTGAGTTGTTGGAATAATCGGGATAGCTTTCAACTTGTGATGTCATAGCACTGGTACCAAATGAATAATTTCTTTCAGTAGAAAAGAAGTTGGATTTTCCCCAGTCAGTGTCTTTTGAAATTGAGCTTACAGATAAATTTGTTTTCACAAAAGCAACCTGGCTGTTCTCCTCCCATTGAGATATATTTTATCATCACCATAAAATTACCTCTGCTGTGGTGGTGGAGTCTGTCTGGAGGAAATTTATAACTACCACTGACTTCAGTGGGAAAAAAATATTTTTCCAAGTAGCTACTTGGAAAACTCACTACTGGCTCATTATTTCTTTATGCTATATGAAATCATAGAAATAAAGTGTTGGAAGATACCAAAAGCATATATAGTGTGAGCAAACCTCAGTTAAATTAAGAGGATGGCTTTTTTGATAATTAGTTGCAGTCCATGGGTTTATAGTCCCTTGCAAAAGACACAGAATCCTAGAATCACAGAATTGCTTAGTTTGGAAAATGTCTCTAAGATCATTCAGTCCAACCATTCCCCCAGCACTGCCAAGGCCACCACTATCCCATGTCACCAAATGCCACACAGCTTTTAAGTCCCTCCAGAGATGGGGATCCACCACTGCCCTGGGCAGCTGTGCCAGAGCTGAACATCCTTTTCCATGAAGACTTTTTTCCCAATATCCAAGCTAAATCTCCCCTGGCCCAACTTGAGGCCATTTCCCCTTATCCTGTCCCTTGGACTCCCAGCTGCCTCCCCGCTCCTGACAGGGAGCTGGAGAGAGTGAAAAGGATCCCCTGCACCTCCTCTTCTTCAGACTGAGCCCCTTCAGCTCCCTCATGCCAGAAAGTGCTTGTTCTTCTGAGCATATTGGTGACCATGTACAAACAGAACCTGTGATTTTGGGATGGAGTGGCCCTGAGGCTGCTCCTGGATCAAATCACACATTGATCAGAAGCATGTGGTCAAACAGGCCTGATCTGCATGTGGTTTCAGGTAGAAGCTTTGGTCTCTCCCTGCTTTTTGTAACAACTTCAAGGCACATAACCTGTCATGCCCATGACATAGGACCCTGCCTCATCTGCCCAGCAGCACCACGAGGTGAGATTCAGTAGAAGCTTCTTAATCCTGGGACATTTCTGGAGGGATCCTGACACTGCTGGGTGCCAAGTGTAACCTGCAGACTGGCTGCCTTGGGGCAGCACAAGTGCACAAGGCTGGGTGCAGAAAACATCCCAGGCTTTGAGAAAATCACAACCTGCCTCCTGTGGCAGGAAGGTCTAGCCCCATAAGGCTTAAAATCTGATCAGAGAATGCAAACGATGCAAGCCATCATCCAAGCTCTCTGTGATGAGGCACCAGTGTCACCATGGCAATGTTTTTGGTAAAAGCAGCCTGATTCACCAAACTTCCAATGCACATCCCACCTCTTTGAAGCTGGATGTGACAGATGAGCTGGTAGCTGGCTTTAAATTTGTGACTAGCAGACAATTGATTTATACTGTAAGTCCAGTCCCTTTCATACAGTCAGGCTCTTCTAACATAATCCTTCTTAGGGTGTGTGTATGGAGATTCCTCCCTTAGGCTAAATATCTTCTTCGAGCTTGAGTGCCAGAGTTCTCCCCATGAGTGTTGGTATGAGTGAGTTGCATCAAATCTCTACTTAATAATCATTCCTCTGTGCTAGCTTTAATAGAATTGCTACAATAACTGCTTCAATATAATGCACTATCCTATCTTATACTATACTATTAGTAGTTTTAGCATTTATACTGTTTAGTAAATAATTCTGATTAACAGCCTTTGTCTGATCTTTTGTAATAATAAATTATTCATTTTATATAAATATTCTTGGTTTACCATCATTAAAACCTGTGGAACGAAAACGGTTCTGTCACACCTCTGTAATTCCTTAAATTTAAACCACTGACAAAATCTGAGGCTAAGATTGGATACTTTCAGCACCTCCTGACTCAGTGGCAGGGCTTCTTTAATAAATTTTGTCAAAGCTTTCCAATCCCACCCACGACACCTCCCCACACTGGCCTTGTCTGTGAGGTTCAGGCTGCTGAGTCAAGACTTGGACGGGTTACTCTGGAGGAGAACAGCAACACTCACATTACACTCATCTCCAAGTAGATGAATAAGAGGTGTTGTGAGCAGTGTGTTTATTCAATTGTCTGAACTAACAAAAATACCCTGCAGTAAACCCAAATATCTGCTGTTCAGGAACCCAAACCATTCATTTTAAAAATTAATTTTCTACATATTTTTCTCCCAGTGGCTCCCAAAGGAAAATCATTGAATGCTATCTTTGTAAACTGTTCCCACACACACAACAACAATCTAATAAGCCCCCTAATAATTTCCTTTACAAAGGGTGTAACTGAGCCTTCCTGGTACAAGTTAACTGCTGTTGAAAAGGACTCAGGAGAAAGATTAAAAATGTTCAGTTGAGAGCTGGTTCAAGAGGCCAATGGTTCAAGATGCCTTGACATCTGGAATATGCAGGAATTTTGGTTTACCAAAAAGCATCTGAGCTCTTCTTGACCTTCTGGGATTAAATGTTCACTGGTAGCTGCTCCAAGGATACTTTCAATATTTAGAATTCCAGTTCCCTTGCTTAATCAACTGTCAAAATTTGGAAGACCATAACAGGAAGATGTGTTAATGGTGAACAGCACCAGAGCGGATTATAACAAGGGTCTTTGAACAACAAAAACATTTCTTTGATGAAAAAAGACATCTCAAAATTTTGGGTCTTGAGTCAGCCTGACTTTAGCAATTTGGTAAAAGAGGATGTGCCCTATCCACTGGGATGGGACAAGCAAAAAGTAGCAAAAAGTGAATAGGAACTAACCACAAAGGGAACCTACTCACAACTACCATTCTGATTCAGCCTTGTCTTCAATACCTCCAGTTGTCATTAATGCGAATAAATCAGTTTTCCACAGGGAATAAAGTGCCTGTTGGCTGTTGCATGGCCAGCCAGCAGTATAAGAACTGCAAAGAGGTCTAAAATGTGGAGGAGGTGGCCAAATATCAGTGTAAACTTGTATTTTCCTTCTGTAGAATGTGGAGTGCAGGAGATACTTTTCATAGGTGAAGGCATAGATAACACTAGAAGCTTTAAGATCTCTCTTAAAGAGTCCTCAGAAAAAAATTTGGTAAACTGTGGACTGAATCATGATTTCTCTGGGTTTACAATGAATAAAGTTAAGTAGCAAGAGGAGGAAGTGGAAAGCAAACTCTTAACAAAGCACTGTTTGAGAGACTTGGCTGATGGTGACAAGGCTGCAAACAGATTGTGGCTCATAAACAGCTATAAAAATACCCCCCTGCACTGTGTAACTAACTGGAAAATCCTAATGAAAGACCAAAAACCACAAATGAAATATGTCACAGGATAAAAAACAGAGAACAAGCTCAGAGTTGTGTATTTTCTACGTGAGCCATAATTTACAGGTAATCTCTTTGCAATGAAATCCTAGGAGCTGAGCAGGAGCCAGGGCTCAAAGGGAGTGTAGGAAATGCAAGGTGAGGATGTGGAATGGATGGTCCCTAGTACATCACATCATACCTTTTGCCTTCTGTCTTCTAGAAGCCTTCCTGTTTCCAGTGTCAGTCTTCTGAAAATATTCAGGTATGAGGCTGTTCCTTCTTATTTCTCGACCAGCAACCAGGTTTTTAGTCTCACCAAAACACTCTGTCCCTTTCTAATACCTGCTGTTTAGGCATTGAAGATAATCCTGTGGCACCTAGACATGCAGCTAAAAGTTTCTCACCAGATTCTCAAATTCATGCTCAGTCTTGTTCTTCTAATCCTTCACACTTCCCCTGCCTATGTCTCTTCTGATTCCTTGGCCAAGGAAAGCAACTGAACCATTTGTGACTGGAGAAAACTGTCTTATCCCGTGCATCAATTTTCACACAGTCTAAAATCCTCAGGTCTGAATTTTTTTGTTAGTTAGGCATTTTTGAAGGCATGGAGTTAAACAATAGGAATTGCTAAAACAGGGACTGGTGTGGAATTGGAGCACTATTTGGATGGCACAGAGTGCCCATTCCCTGACACTATGCTCCACTGTCCCCTACCGTTGGTCCCTTCCATGCCACTGTGCTCTTGGATGCTCAAGTATGAGGAATTTTTACTTGACTTCTTTCAATAGCTTTTTTGAGGTGAGTTATCACAGCTGAGGCTCCTCCCTGGCCAAAATCTCTTAAGTGACAGAACTGCTCTGCAAGCAACTGTCTTGGAAATTTATATCCTTAAAAACAGGCTTTATTGCTTCTCTTATAAGGATTCTTATGCTCATTTGATAAAGCCAGGTGACTCATCTAGCCCACTAACACCGGGGTTAGTGGACATTCTTTAGCGCTGACAGGCTGATGTGGCTTCAGTAACTCATACATCTTGAGAATTAAAAATACCTTCAATACTCAGTTTCACTCACATCGTTTTATGCGTTCCCAGAGAAGCTGTGGCTGCCCCATCCCTGGAAGTGTCGAAGGCCAGGTTAGAGCAACCTGGGACAGCGGGAGGTGTCCCTGCCCATGGCAGGGTGTTGGAATGAGATGAGCTTTAATACCCCTTCCAACCCAAACCATTCTGTGATTCTACACTTCTATGACTTTAGCTATTCTGGCTGCAGGCTGGTTGCATCACTTAAATGAGTTCAACCACTTAGATGCAGTGTGGCATCTTTCCAATGTACAATTACTATATTTGAGTGTTGTGAGGCAAAAATAAGCACAATGTTTATTTTAAGCCTGTGTTTAAACAGAGAGCTAAGGCTGACGTTAATTTTTTTAAGTAGTCTGAAAAAAATAATTTGACTGCTACTCCAACCTGCTTCTGAGTACTTCTTCAAGCTTAGTAAATATATGAGTGGAGAAGTTGTCACCCAGTAATGTGATTTAGCCCAAGAGCAGGTGCATATAATAGTAAATATTTAGCATGCTGTGGATCTTACCACTGCCTATGGCACTGCAGTGAAAAATGTGTTTTCTCTTAGTCATTGGAAAATTACTGCTGCTTGTTTTCTTGTGGTTTAGTGGCTCAAGAGCAAAAGGGTATTCCAGGAAATTCTGCCATTTGATGAGGTCATCCCTGAAATTCTTCTTTATTTCCTTTTATTCAGTTAATTTTTTACAGGAGAAAACTCTTTTTGGGGACTTCCTTAAGGTCTCTTCCAACCCAAACCATTCTGTGATTCTGTGATCATTTCCCTGTGCGAAAGGAAAATAACTTTCTTCTGAGTATTTTTCCAAATGTGTAATTTTACCACCATTAATAAAATCATTCTGCTTAATTATATTTCCATTCAGTCTCTCTTTCTAGGAGGAAAAGATTTTTTACAGTGATGGTTTCTGAAAATGAGGACTTTATTGTTCAAATATCATAAATCATCCTCAGGAATTAGTCAAACAGAAGAATGAGAGCTGCTGTGTAGATGTCCAAATAGCTTTTATTTTCATCAACTATTAATTTATGCCCAAAAAATAATGGAGATGAACTTGCAGAAAACTTTCCAGAAGTGTTCTAAGAAAACAGAAAGAAATTTGAGGAGGGAATACATGAGGACATTGGGCTAGGTTACAATCCCAAATACATGAGTACACATTTGAAATGAACAACTTAAAACTGAGAGACAGAACTTGAAGTAATTCTGTTTATAATTTCAGGAAGAATATGATGTTCTTAGTTATTACAAATTTCCTCGTTCTTTCTGTTAATTCATGTCATCATACACAGTGTATTTTAAGTTCTATTTTCAGGGATGTGTCACCAGAAATTAAAATGAATCAGAGGGGATTCACACTTATGTATCTCTTTTGCTACTGAATTAGCTGTGGACATAGATAATATGGAGAGATTCTCATTTTTATTTGCAAGGCACTTTCTTCCTTTGGGAGAACAGCAAAGGTCAGCAAAATTTGGCTGGTAGGAAAAACAAGTAGGGGTATAAGCATTTCACAAAGATACTTGTGTTGTTAATGCTTGAAGATCCAATGATAGTGTCTGAGGTAGCACAGCGAGAGAGATGAATTGCATTATCGCTTGTGTGTCTAGAAGATTGAAAAAAAATAGAATTTGTAGAACTCAGTGCAATTCTTTTATAGTCAAGATCAGGCAAGACAAGAAAATGA
Organism: Serilophus lunatus; assembly: GCA_013399895.1. Classification (NCBI taxonomy): domain Eukaryota; kingdom Metazoa; phylum Chordata; class Aves; order Passeriformes; family Eurylaimidae; genus Serilophus; species Serilophus lunatus. The sequence goes on from VXBA01001285.1 coordinate 20,054, forward strand.
AGTTGATATTTTAGATGTTTGAGGTTATGTGCTAAAATCAGTTTCCTTGGAAGCGCTGTACTCACTTTTCTCTCTCAATTCTCATGTTGAAAACCAGGAGCTGCAGCACTCCAGACCCCCTTCTGACTTCATAAAAACGTTGCAGCCCTTTTAGTATCACTTTGGAGCCTGGAATTGATAGCTGGATTGAAGAGTTTTTAGTTTAATGCAGGAGAATTACAGAATCGAAGGGGAGCTGCAGAGCTGTTCATTTGCCATCTAACAGCTGGATCACATCCAGCTTTGAGGTACAATTCCTTACAACTTTCCCAGACAGGTCCCTAATTAAATTACAACCCAGAAAAATCAGGGCAGTCTTGGCAAGGCATTTGAAGGCATGTCAGACTGTTGACTTGGAAAGGTGAAATGAGGCAGCTTTGGGTTTGGCCTACAGACTGCTGAAAGAGCAGAGGGTCATTTATGCCAAGATTAGTTCTGAAAGTCACAGTCCTTTACTCAGTCTTGAGCTCATTCCAACCATCATCAAACACGGAGTTCCTGAGGAAGTTATTGTCCTTGTTGGACCATTGCGATCTGCCTACACGGAAGGATGGCATTAGATTGGTGCCTTGAAACAGTGCAATGCAGATCTCCATTGTCACAGAATCATGGAATAGTTTGGGTTGGAAGGGATGTAAAGACCAACCAGTTCCACTCCCTGCCATGGGCAGGGACACCTTCTACCATCTCAGGTTACTCCAAGCCTCATCCAACCTGGCCCTGGACACTTCCAGGGATGGGGCAGCCACAGCTTCTCTGGGCACCCTGTGTCAGGGCCTCCCCACCCTCACAGCGAAAAATTCCTTCCTAACTTCTAATCTAAGCCTACTCTTTTTCAGTTTAAGTCTATTATCCCTCGTCCTATCACCATATGCCCAGTGCTGGGAGTTTTTTTGGGTGGCTTGAGCTGATCTGAAGTAAGCACAGTCCATACTAGTCCATAAAAAATTTATACTGTGTCCATGCCCTTCCTGTTGTGTAATGGACTGAGAACACCCTATAGAGCTCCTGATCCATTGGCTTCTCACTTATAAAGTGCTTCAGCCCTGGATAACACCCCTGCTTTCACACACCTGCAGAGCTTAGAGGCCAAGTTCTTTGCATGGAATAGATGTCATGGCACACTGCCTGTAATGAGATCAAAACAGTCAGTGAGCTGGCGTGTGAATCCCCAAGATTACTGCAAAGCAGGAAGGAACTGACTCCAGAAGCTTCTTCCAACTAATACTTACATAATTCCATGCATTAAAGGAATATAAAAAGCCTTAATCTGTTCATTGCTTACCAGTGCTTGGAGATTTAACTTTAATAGCAACATATTTTTCCAATATCTTTTCCCATTTGCCTCTTATAATAGCGTGATCAAGAAGAAAAATGCTCCTTCACTCTGTCCAGTGACTGCAGCTACTGAGTAGCAATCCTGTAGAGTGGCATGACTGATACCCAAAAGGGTGTTTATTGTGGCAGAGGAAGGAGTGAGGCAAGGATTTGGGGAGGAGAGGGAATACAGCCAGCCAATATTCTCTCTGCAGGTAAACTATAACTTACAGGGGTTGGCAATATGAAATGCTTTCACTGAGAAGGAATGGTCTGAGATCTCAGAACAATTCAATATTCCCACTCAATTTTTTCTGTGGTTGCCAAGCAAGAGTGGAATCTGCAATTAATTGAGCCACTGATGAATGACTGAGGCAGAAACAAGCTGATCTGAGGCCAATTACCAGCCACAGAGTGCTCATGGCTTTGGGTCATCACATGAGCATTTCTTAAACTGACCACACATTTGCAGGCAGGATGCTTTAAATAAAATCATAGGGAACTGGAACTAGATTTCTCTGAGGGCATTTGGGATCTCTCCAGTAGGGTTGGTTTGTGAACTGTGACCAAAAATGTTTGTGCAAGCTGACATCCTGGCCGGTGGCCTCTGATCCGAGTCCTGAGGGAAACAAGATAGTTCAATACACTGATAGCAACAAACAGGAAATGTGATTCTTGAGCCTGATTCTCAACCTTTTGAGAATAAGGGGGTTTGAGAACATTTTTTAGCATGTTTTTAATGAAATAGACCATCTTGTGGTGAAATTGTGTTTAAGTGTGGACAGGAAATCCATGTCATTAACATTTGCCCATCGCCATTTGGAAATTGTATATTCTATCACATTTTTCACCAGGTCATTGTTCTCTAAGGCAGTCCCTGAGTGTACCAGAGGTTTCTCAGAGGGTGGAATGTGGACTCTAGCTCCCAAATTGTCATTCTCATTGGAAAACCATGACTTAGAGATGTCCTGAATGCTCCTGCAAACAATTGACACTACACACAGGATAGTTGAGGAAAGGGCTGTGGTGGAAGGGAGACTTGAAAGTACAGAAATTATTTGGTTGGTGCAAAAAGGGGGAAAACTCACTTCTTAGACTCTTCTCCATGCTGCTTAGTTGAAATGGCTCTGCATCTACTGTTTTAAATATAAGTCCTCATATGGCACGTTCAGATTATATGGTAGACCCACCTTATAAAGTTGATGCACCATATGTCAGGATATATATTCAGCAATACTTTATTATCCTCTAATTAGGGTTGCTCAATTATTCTTACCAGCATATTCTTAAACATTTAGTGTTTGAGGGCCTTGTTTGACCCAAAGATCCTCTGCCATGGATAAGGACAGATACACATTGGATACACAAGTGTAAAAACTAGCCATTATAAATAAATACTGCTTTCTAATAAGAATTAGAAAGCATGAAAATGTAAATTGTTCTTTTGCTTCTACAGAGCTCATGATAAATGAAATATCAGCTTCTATGCTAAGGCCAATTTCTGCTGAAGAAAATAGTTGTAAATACAAATTTGTTAAGACATTAATTTTTGCTTGGTTTTTCTGTAAGTCTAAATTTTATGCTCTGCCTAGAGTCCACAGGCTAAAGCAAAGAAATCTGATGGTAAATGGTACACACTGAGAAGTGCACATCTGTATTCAAAGTCATGTTTTGAGACCTGATTGTAAATCAGCTCTACCATAAACTTTGGCTATGGATTTGTCTATCACCTTTGACAAAGGGCACAAACTGGAATGAAGAAAGTTCCATCTAAATATCAGGAAAAACCTTTTTTGCTGTAAGGGTGAGCAAGAACTGGCACAGGTTTCCCAGTGAGTTTCCTTCCTTATAAGCACTACAACAACTATACTCAATCCTTTGCAAGCAGAGGGTCGGACCAGATCGTCTCCAGAGACCCCTTCCCAGCTCAACTGCTCTGTGATTCTGGGACTTCTTTTGAACGTAGGAAAATGATCACTCCTCAATTTTCTTCCTTGTGAAATTAAACCTTAGTGATACTACACAGAAATGCATCAAATACCTCCAAATGCACATAACTGTGAACTTCAGTCTGTCTTGCAAGGACGACACAACATCATCTGCCAAGACTGGGCAGTCAAGTGCATAATTACCTCAATCTGCAGTTCCTACAAGCTGTCCCACTCCTTTCCTGTAGCTGAGTGGTTCTCTGAGAGTTACGAAGGGTTTGATACCCTTGTAGATGTCAGGGGGTGTCACCAGCAGGAAGCCTCAAGAACAAAAAATCTGAATTTATCCTCTTCTTAGCAGGAATGAAATTTGCAGTGAGGACAAATCCATTTTTCTATTAAGATATAATGGAATTCTATTGAAATGTCCTCTGTTTATAAGCATGTTTAAAGTGCCACAGAAGGATTTTAAGTGACAATTCCATGATTCACCCCACTCTCACCTCAGGTCTAATAAATTGCATCACTCTGTGCAAATCAGAAGGAGTAGCTTTGAATGAGATTTGGGAGGATAAAATTGGTGAGAGCAATTATAATCAGAAACATCATTAACTACTATAGTGTAAAAGCAGAAGAAAGAGTGTTGAAAACTGGCAGCTTCACTCTTGGCTTGCTTTTTTTCTTTTTAACATTCTAATAAAGGGTAAGTCCAGACTTTAAATGAGCAACACCAAGCTCCCAGAAAATACATTAAACACTCATCACATCATTGTTTTTCATCCTGTTTCTTCTTACAAAGGTAAAAAAGGACTCAATGTTGAAACACTGGGATAGTCCAAGTTAGAGACAGCAATACCAAAGGCAGAGATGTAAAGAAATTGGGAGCACAGAACAAAACAGTTGCCTGATGGAAAGAAAAAGGACCCTTGATCAAGGGGGCTTGAAGACAGAGCTGGATAATAAATGAATGATTCTTACAGGCAGCTGGAGAAATGTTATCATCCTTCAAATCATACCACAGCTGAATGTGAAGTTGAGAATATGCTTTCTTATCTCAGAGTCTCCAGGGACAATATATTCCAGGTGCTTTATAAAGACAGTTTCCTCTGCTGGAGAACTGTTGAAAGGCTGCAACATAAGACTGAGTGAATTTTATCATTAAATAACAGCTTTGGCTTTTTTAATCTTTATTTTTGGAACAAGATCATAGCTTTCCCTTGTGAAGGGTGCAGATCCACTTTTTTCATAAACACTAATGGCCACCCCATTTAATGGTGACATAAGAAAAGGGCTAGGGAGACATATTAGGACACCTACAGCTATTTGACCTTCTACTCTATTCTTTATTAGCGGGACTGTTGAGGGAAGGAGGGAGAGAAATTGGCTTCAAGGGGTTGATTGTCAGCACTGCTTTTGCCACAGAACTAAAAGCTCTACAGGATACGTGCAATGAATGGAAACAGCTCATTAATTGCCAAACAGGATTCCAGGGACCCTTGAGGTTTCATTGTTTTGTTTGCATTTGGACTGGTCCCATCGAATTTGGTGCATTTGATTTGATACATACTTGCCTGTGTTTCTAAGATAAATCAGCTCTTCAAGAGAACTGCACCTGAATGCTGAAGCTGACAGTAGAGGCAAGTGGATGCAGGCTGGTTCAGGAGTGCTTCCTCACATTCCTGCCCTTTTCCCAGATATTTCACTCTGGGCAAAGAAGGTGGGACAAGATCTTCATCACGATTTGTATCATTTTTCAGAGAAAGTTTCAAACTAACATCTCTGAACTGAAACATCCTGCTCTTCTGTTGTGGATGTCCCATCCTTGGAAGTGTTCAAGGGGGCTTGGAGCAAACTGGGATAGTGGAAGGTGTCCCTGCCCATGGCAGGGTTTTGGAATTAGATGGTCTTTAAGGTCCCTTCCAACTCAAACCATTTAATGGTTCTAAAAAGTGTTTGCCTTCCCACAAATGAAGTGTGAGGTGGATTCACTGCAGAAGGATGGATGGATGGATGGATGGATGGATGGATGGATGGATGGATGGATGGATGGATGGATGATATTTGGATTGATTGTGGGTTTCAAAGACACTTGCTTGTGCAGTTCAAGTCAAGTGTGCAGGTGTGCTTGCAGATCCAGTGACCTAAAGAAGGACCATCTAATGGCTGTCCTATATTCTGGTTCATTTTGGAATAAATCCTCATATAAATGGTGTTGGAAAGGACATAAAAAAAAAAGTATGGACCTTCTATGGTCAAGAAGGTCCTTCAAAAGGTCAGAGAATATATAAATTTTGCACTATACTATGATAGAATTTACATGGCACCCTCCTAAGGTGTTTAAAAACAAAATCATGAAGTAGTCTGGGTTGCAAGGGACATTTAAAAGTCATTTGGTCCCAACTCACCTGCAAGGAGCAGGGAACAGCTTTATCTATCAGATTGCTCAGAACCCCATCCAGCCTGACTTTGAAGATGCATTAAAACCTTTACCACAGCTCATTTACTGCCCCTGAAATCTGAATGTAGGGCAAACTCTGTGATTACAGTGTGTTGAAATATTGTGTGCTAAGACACAAGGAGGAAAAGAGGGATGGCATGTGCCTCTTTGTAGAAGCATTAATTTGAGTGATACTAAAGAGCAGTTATCCTAAGTACATGAAAGCTTGTAATGTATAAAAATCAATATTTACACCAGGAGTGATAGTGGGGCTTTCCACATGAGTAACTGCAGTATCTATAGTGCAATTCATGATGCAAAATTGCTCAAGAAACTCCACTAAACGAGACAAAATTTGCTAGAAGGGACAATAAAATTAAGGACAACAATAAATTGGAGAACGAGTGAGCCAAGAATGTGGAAAAGACCTTTTGCACAAATCAGCAGCTGGAGAGGAAAGACATGAAAGACAAATGGGACAATAAAAGTAGCAGCTCTGATGTTTTCATCTATACCCAGCTTTTTGGAAAAAGATCATTACTCCAGAGCACTCAAGATCTGAGCAAAGAAATGGGAAATATAAATGGTTATTAAACTAGTGGGTTAAGATGATAGTTTGAGTTGAAGAGATGGTAACTGCTGGAAGCAAGTGGAAACAACTTAACCTCCATTAGAAATACAGTGAAGTCATAATCACTACATGTAGTGATTTTATTGTCCTCTTAAATTAACACCTCTAGGTTTTAGTAAAGTGCACAAGAATTTCTGTAATTAGTGATATTATTATTATTATTTCCCCTGATGCTTGGACTCCTGTCTTAATTGCCTATTGAATATGGTTATTTTTCATTTTTTTCATTTAGTTATTATTATTCAGAGCTTTGGTATTTAGCTAAGAAAATGATCTTGCAGGAGATCATTGTTGTCAAAAAAGTTCTTAGAGGTGGTAGTTGTGTGTAGAAATATATTGGGGGTTTTTTTTATTTCCACTTCAATTTACACTACCATATTACAAACCTTTGGGGTTTTAGCATTGCAAGGAAAAGAAAAACAAGAAAATGTTGTGGAAGATGCTTCTTTGCTTGCTTCTTCTGAAGATTGTACTCTCTCCATTTTCTAGTTCTGTCCTCTTTCTCCCTTCCGATAGAGACCAAAGAAACAAGAAGGATTTAGCTTCCAAATAATACACAGTGAGTGGTAGAACTCCTGTCTGAAAACATTTCTCTGTAATTTTTTGATCTTAATGTATGGCTCCTTAATAATACCATCTTCTGCTGTGGATGTTTTGTTCCCCAGCTTCATACTTGATCCTGTATCCTTAACATCTGCAGCATGACTGTTCCAGAACTGGGACTTTTTCATATTTCAGCACAATCTGGTCAGTAAAACTCTTCTGCCATGGCTGCTTTTATTTCCTGAAAGGACTGCATCTTGGCCCAAATTCCTGCAAATACAAGAGGTACTACAAGGCATCCTTTTAGGTCCTGTAGCAATAAGAGTGTCCCTGCCCTAAAGTTATTATTATGGGAGTAGCTTTGGTAGTTCTCCACAGATACCTTTCTATTGCCATCTCACAGCTCAGTAATCTTGATAAGGCCCTAAATGTCTGTCCCTACAATGTCTGTAGATGTAAGTTGTGTCTGCTCAGTGATGGGAGACTTGGGCCAATAAATATTCATTGGAACAGCTCCATTGGCTGGTTGAAAGCCAACAAGAGAGAGAGTTCAATTCTTTTGATTCCCAGAGCTGTTAGTTGCTCATGTTGAAGCTCAACTAATGTCTTCATTTCTGTGGGGGTGGGCTAATTTTCTGGCTGCTTTAAATGATCCCATCAGCTCCCAAATCCACACAGCAAATCCTGAAAAAGGACTTCACACTGTCACTTCCTGTGGAGGTCTGTGCCTCCTGTAATGAAAATGACCTAATTAGCTCTTGTAATTATAACCAAAGATTTGACACTCCTGTGATGTGAAACAAGTTTTAGGTTGAACCAAAAGTATGTAGTGTTCTTTCCTTGAAGTTGGGACTGTGGGGAGATTCATTATTGATGAGGATTTCTATAACAGTTCAGGTTGATTCTCCTTAGGACAGTCTTTTATTTTTATGAAAAATGAAAGCTGGTCTTATGAATACTATCTTGCATTGTCTATGTAACTAGGAAATGGGTATATAATTTATTCTCAAAACACTGGAATATCTGCATTATGAGTGGCTGTGTTGTTCAAGAGTCATTCAAGTGCTTCAGAGTTCCCTTTCAAATAACATTTCTACAACTGTTATTAAATAATGTCAGTATGGAAGGTGTGGAATGACTGCATGTTTAATAAAGCCCACAGCCACATTTGATCATTTGACTCATGCCACCAGAATGACTCAAGGCTAACACAACCTTTTGAGTGTTATTTCATAATTAATATAGTGACAAAGTCAAATAGCACACAAATATTCTGTGTTTTCTATAAATATCCTCCTTAATACTTTAGTCAATATTCCTTATAGATTTCTCAACTAAAACATGATATTTATAATATTCTCCTGAACATTGTTTCACAAATGTGGGTAAAATATCTTTATTGCCAGGCTCTGCTCTGTTCCATATAGATGCAATTCCTGTGAAATAATCACTGCTCTCTCTCAGCCCATCATTTTATCCCATCCCCTCTGTTTGCCTACATTTATGTTAATCTCAGAAAAATATGTTGCTTATGGCAATCCATTCCTTCCTTGGTAATTGCTGCCCTTCAGGCACTGTATGGCAATATCCAGAGCTTCTAGTGTCTCTCACAGCTAATTACTGTGTCAGTTACTCCACTGCTGGGAAGCACTTTTGGGATAGGAGTGCTCCCTCTCATTCAGTGCTCTCTGTGGTTGCTCCATCTGCCCACGATGACAGAGCTGAACCAGGCACAGGATCACTCAATGGTGACACTGTCAACCCTCCAGGAGCTTATTGTGGCATTCCTTTTAGAGACTGCTGCCAGGGAATTACCAGCAGGAGGAGATTATGGATCAGAAGTGCTATTTATCCAGTTGTTAAAGGACAGACTACATCAGAGTTCGGCAGTTTTCTTCTGAAGTGCTGAATCAGCTTGGTATGATCAGAAGTACCCACACAGAGAGAAAGCAAAAGTAACTGACTACAGACAGGTGACTTGGATGGAGCAATGACGAGGATGATTTATGCTACCTTTGCTGGAGGGAGGGCATCTGCACTGGATGCCCTCTAAGGTGAACAGGTCAGCACCTTTGTGCAGTTCTCGCAATTTATGCTCACAATGGAGATTCAGAACTGAATTTCTTCTGGTCCAAGAAGGAAAACAGGATCTAACACTGACATTTCTTTTATGCAAGTGGCTGGATCTGGAGAGCATCTGATACTGCCTCCCCTGATCCCTGTTGAGAAATCAGGGGAGATTGGAGGGATGAAAATCTCCTGGCTATGCTGCTCAGCCCAGCTGCCCTCTCTAACTCCAGCCAGCTGTCCTGGGTGCATCTGCGGTTTGTTGGTTGGTCTCCTCTGGTCCTTTATTTGGATCACCTCCATTTGTGAAGAACTACATCCTTTCGTATTTAAAACAGTTAATAAATGTAGAGTGTTGTGAATGCCCCATCCCTGGAAGTGTTCAAGGCCAAGCTGGACAGGGCTTGGAGCAACCTGGTCAAATGGCATGGCAGAGGGCATGGAATGAGGTAGTCTTTAGGGTCCCTTCCAATCTAAGCCATTCTGGGATTCTATACTACTTCATCAGCCCTCCTGTCTCTGAGCAGAGTTTGAACTGCTTTAATTTTGAAAGACCACGTATGTCTTGGAAGAGGTTCTGGTAGTCCATCAGAGAACAGTCCTGCATTGTGGAGCTTCACCATTCAGCCACTGCCATTGGATGCAGGTGCTGTTCCCATCTCCGCAGGAAAAAAAAAAAAAAGTAACTGTAGTTAAACAGCAGCAATTTGGCATCTGCTTGAACAGGATTCCTCGAAAGGAGGGTTTATTCCAACAGAATTAATGCTTTGAGGTCAGCCCAACTGATGAAACATGAGCTCCTGAACCCTGAAAATTCATGACAGAATCATCATCTCATCTTACAGGATTTGCTCCAGGGCTAAGTGTGGCCAACTTAAATTCTACATATTTCTAACTTTTCATGGGAAGTCAAAAGAAGAACCACAATATCGCATGAAGCAAACTAGGTCAAGAGCTTAAAAGAACAGGAATAAATTTACTGCTAGATTTCTGCAGTTTTCCAGGACTAATACCTCATTTTTTGTGTAAATACAGGTGCATCAAATACTCCTTGTGACAAATACTATAAATTGAGCTCCTATGGACTTTCACATTGGCAGTCTGAAGATCTTCCTTCATAACAGGCTGATTCTCTCTAACCAAGTTTCATTTGCCAGCAGAAGTGTAGCATGAATAGCTGTTTGTCTGCTGGCTCAGTTACAGAACCTCGGTTCTTTTCCTGTGTGGAGCCTTTTCTCCTGAGCTGCTGAGCACCCTGCAACGTTCTTGCTACAAATCTTACTGGTTTTGTAATTCTTAAAGGTTACTGTAAATGATCTTGTAGTTTACTTGTACCTCCTGCCAGCACAGCTCCATGTGTCGAAGACAAGACACAACACACCTTTTCAATGGAAAAGTTCTGACAGCAGAAGACATTTCTTGAAATGCAAAACTTTCAGCAAAACCGTTCTGTTATCAGAAACTTCACTAAAGCCCTACACAGTAAGATTTTTCCTAGGTCAATCACAGCCACATTTATTGAAGACTACCTTTGTCAGCTGTCAAGGTAGTCCCTGAAATCAATAGAGAAGCAATTTTTGAGATATTCCTTCTGTCCCAAAATGAGTTGAGCAGAAAAGAACCTCCTTTTTCTGTGGACCACAGGCAGAGCTGAGAAATATTAGTTAAAATCTAGACTCATTTGATCTCAGGTGATTCTGGGCTTGGACATGCTTTGACAGAGTAGCTGGATGATCATTGCTATATTGGTGGAAATTTCTCTGGATACATGTGTTGTTAGAGTAAGAACCTTTCCAGGCACAGGGTGAGGGAGAAGAACATTGCAAAGTCCACCTCTAAACCAGACACTCCTACCAAAAACCACAACAGAATTGGTTAAAGATTTTCTCATAATTTTAGCAAGTTTAGCAAGGACAAGAACCCTTCTTCGTACCCACCAGAATACACAACCTAATGCATTGGGAAATGAGAAGGGAAAGGAGAGCCACTTCAAATGTTTCTATTGCAAATGTTTTCTATTATATTTTATTCTAAATGTTCTGCTATTACACCTGAAAAGGGGAACTTTGCAAGAGTCCTAGGAGGGATAGTCCTGATATGGTTAAGAGATTGGAACCAAAGAGTAGGAGTAAGTGAGTGGCTTTCATGATGGAGGGAAGTAACAAAAAGGATTCTACAGGAAACTTTGCTGCTGAGTATATCCTAGGGTATCCTGGGTATATCCTGTACACAGGGAAAGTGTTAGCAGTGAGGCTGACAAAATTTGCCACAGATATGCATCTAGGACAAAAACCACTTATGAAGAATTGGAAAAACACTTTACAAGATTGAGTGAGAAAAAAAACCACAGAATAAACTCACTGTGGATAAATGTGAAAGGAGACGTTAATGTAAAGGTGGATGCCTGAAAACAAATCTGATGGGCCTTCATCAAACCATTATGACTCAAGTGAGAGTTTGATAGTATGGCAACATTTCTGTGAAAACATCACTTCAGAGCTCAACAGTAATCAAAAAATGCTAAATCAACTGCCAAGAGTCATTAGGAAAGAAATAGAAAGCAAAACACATCATTATGACACTGTATAAATTCACAGTTCTCCCATACTCTGAATACCAAGAAGTATTTGGCCACTCAGTGTGTGAAAGTAAAGTGTTATAAATAGAAAAGCCACTAAGTTGGGCAGCGAGGTCAGTTAAAGACATGGAGTGACTTCCATACAAAGAGCAATTGCATTGACTGGGTCTCTTTATCCTGGACAAAAAAAGAGGTCCACAGAATCATGCATGAAGAGGAATAGGGAATTATTTATTTTCTCTTCAAATTCAAGGCCTGATCTAGCAAATGCTCAGATAGAAAAGACTCATTGGCAAAGGGTGTCTTGAACAATAGAATTCAGGACTCAAGAGAAGATGTCTGTCATGAATTATTAAATTAGCTCGAGGAACAAGTACTTCCACGAAGATGTGGATTGGATGGCTCAACTAGGAGATTTATCTCCCTTCAACCTACTTTTTATGGTTAAAATTCTAGGTTGTGAGGAAGTTCAAAAAATGACCACCAGTCCATGATACCATGAAAGGAGAATTTGGGGGTCACTGGTGGAGCTGCTCCTTTAACTACTGCTCTTGGAAACATCTGGGAAATGTACATACCTGCATGTTCCTGATCAACGTGATCCTGACAGAGCCCAGGAAGCACCACATCCAGCACTCAGAGAGAGGACCAGTGTAGAATGACCCTTTGTTCTTGCTAACATCTGCTTTGCATCTGAATCTGCAAGTAGGTGGTGGATTTCTCTGTCACCAGAGAGAAGAGATCTGCCCCTCCTCTTCCCCTCTCAAGGGAATTGTAACTACAATGAGGTCTCCTCTCAGTCTCCTTTTCTTCAGCTAAACATAACAAGTGCCCTCAGCAGCTGCTCACACACTTCCCCTCAAGGCCTTTCACCATCTTCCTTGCCCTTCTTTGGACACTTTCTAATAGCTTGGTGTCTTTCTTATATTGTGGTGTTGAAACTTGCCCCAGTATTGCAGGTGAGGCCACCCAGTGCAGAGCAGAGCAGGACAACCCCCTCCCTGGTCCAGCTGGCAATGCTGGACCTGATGCCCTCCAGGACATAGTTGGACCTCCTGGCTACTGGGGTACTGCTAACTCATATTCCACTGTAAATTTAAGCTCAGCTGTGAGTGAGAAGTTCCTGCATAAGCTCTTGTTGCTTTCTGCAGGCTGAGCAGACACGGAAGAAAAAATTGTTTATAATGATTCATTATTATTTGGCCCTTTCCAACAACAGCCTTTGACAGATACTTAGACAAATTTACAGAAACGAGGCAAATTTGGTTCTTTTCAGGAATTCTACCCCAAGAGTTGGTGATTCATGATTTTCAAACGAAGTCTATGTCTTTGTATTCAATAATCATCAAAGACTCTTTCAGAACCCAGTGATCAGGTGCCCTGTGAGGTAGCACCAGATCCCTGGGGAGCATATGGCATGTCTAAAGCATTAAAGGTATAGAAATTGAGCAGAAAAGAGACACCCTTGAATTTCAGCTCATCATCCAAGATCAGATGGGCTGGGTACAAATAGGCTTAATTTCAGATCAGAACCGATCCAGATATGGGTCTGGCCGAGTACAATAAGAACTTGCACAACTGAGATTTTGGAACATTAAGTTTTCTTGAAACAACAGGAATGTATGTTCAGGTTTACTGGGGATAAATCCAGTATCTACATTATAATTAACTGACTAACTCACTAGTGCCTGGTGGATGTGGAGAAGGCTGTGGACGTGTCTACCTGGACTTCAGCAAAGCCTTTGACACTGTTACCCATAGCAAACTCCTGGAAAAACTGCAGCCCATGGCTTGGACAGGTGCACTCTGAGCTGGGTTAAGAACCGGCTGGATGGCTGGGCCCAGAGAGTGGTGGTGAACGGTGCCACGTCTAGTTGGAGCCAGTCACTAGCAGTGTCCCCCAGAGATCAGTGTTGGCCCTAGTCCTATTTAATATCTTTATTCATGATCTGGACATGGGGACTGAGTCCACCATTAGTAATTTTGCAGATGAGACCAAGCTGGGAAAAAGTGTTGATCTGTTAGAGTGTAGGAGGGCTCTGCAGAGGATCCTGGACAGGTTGGATAGATGGGCAGAATTCAACAGCATGAGATTTGACAAGTCTAAGTGCTGGGTTCTACACTTTGGCCACAACAACCCCCTGCAGCACCACAGGTTGGGGACAGAGTGGCTAGAGAGCAGCCAGGCAAAAAGGGACTTAGGGGGGCTGATTGATGAACATGAGCCAGCAGTGTGCCCAGGTGGAAAAGAAGGCTGATGGCATCCTGGCCTGTATCAGGAATAGTGTGGCCAGCAGGACTAGGAAGTCATTCTTCCCCTGTATTCAGCACTTGTGAGGCCACACCTTGAGTGCTGTGTCCAGTTCTGAGCCTCTCAATTTAAAAAAGACATTGAGATGCTCAAATACATCCAGAGGAGGGCAACAAGGCTGCTAAGGGGTCTGGAGCACAAGCCTTGTAAGGAGCTGCTGAGGGAGCTGGCAGTGTTTAGCCTGGGGAAGAGGAAGCTCAGGGGAGACCTTATCACTCTCTACAGCTACCTGAAAGGAGGTTGTAGCCAGGTAGAGGTCACAGAATCAGAATCACAGAATCATAGAATTAACCAAGTTGGAAAAGACCTTTGAGATCATTAAGTCCAACCTACGACCTAACAGTATCTCATCCACTAAACTATGGCACTGAGATCAACTCCTGACAGATCTCTTCTCCCAGGAAACCAGTGACAGAACAAGAGGACACAGTGTCAAGCTAAGCCAGGGGAAGTTTACACTGGATGTTAGGAAAAAATTCTTTACAGAAAGAGTGATTTGCCCTTGGAATGGGCTGCCCAGGGAGGTGGTGGAGTCATTGTCCCTGGAAGTATTTAAAAAAAGACTGGATGTGGCACTTAGTGGATGAGATGGTGTTAGGTCATGGGTTGGACTTGATGATCTCAAAGTTCTTAACCTAGTTAATTCTGTGATTCTGTGATAAATGCACTAGCTATATATTAACTACTCGTTTGTTGGGGCTTAATTCACTAACTACATGTTAACTACTTACATTATTTGTTGGGGATCAGTGCACTAAATATATATTAACTATTTATCTGTTTGTTGGGGATATATGTCCAAAGTTCTTATTACTTAAATATTTTTGGGGCCTAAACGCACCAATAAATGCACTACTTATAAATGAATTACTGTTAGTTTATCATTAGTTGTGACCCCCACAAGCTCTGTGTGTGAAGGCTCTCGTTCCCTCTATCAAAGTTGTCACAGCATTTGTTCTGCAGGGAGCAGTGGAGGGGCTTCAAGAGACCAAGCAGCTGCTGCAGGAATTTCCTCCTGTGCTACCTGTGTCCTCCTCCAGCTCATCTCAGACCACGTGTGGGTACTGGATGAAGCTTTGCACAAGAAAGGCAAGGAGTAGGGTCAAAGCCGTGGTCTGAACAGGGGCTGAGTGGGGCTGGCGAGAGGGGTAGTGTGGACAGGAGCCGCAGAGATATGGGTTCAGGAAGGAGAGGGCCCCAGGCAGCAAGTAGGCAGCAAAGACTGTCCCGCTGCCCCAGCAGCAGCACTGGGCTCTGCCTGAGATGCTCCTGCAAGGGGCTGGCCCTGGATGCAGGGGGAGAACCCAGTCCCCTGTGCCCCAAAGCATGTCCAGCCCCACCTCCCCCCTGTGTGTGCACTAGCCCCTTCCCCAAGCTGGACATCCTTGTTGGATGGGACACCTCATGTGCAGCAATAAAGAACGACTTTCCCTCTGAAGGGAGCTCCTGTGACAATGATGCCTCTGGTTTTTCCTCCATAGAGTGGTTTTGATGCAGGATGTGTCTGACTTAACCTTGGCGACAGCTCCGTCAGAGGTGAGCCCCCATCCTCACTGCTGATGGGTTCCCCTTGCAGAGCCTCCACCCCATTCTGTCAGAGCCAGGGGTAGGACAGTCCCAGAAGGAATGTGCCATCTGTGTCACCATTTTCCCTGTCTCTTCAGCCTCCATGTTCAGCCAGGGATGGAGAGGATGGGGAATCCTTCCTACCATGTGTCCTCTCTGCCTGTGAGGCCTGTCCCTGGGCAGGCTGAGTGTGATTCCAGCCGTGTGTGTCCCTGTCTCTCTCCCTCCAAGAGCCCTGTCCCTGAGCACAGCAGTTTCCTCTCTATTGCTCCATCCTGCTCAGCAGTTTTAAGGGATGGTGGTTTTATTCACTCAGGGCATTGCATGGGAGAAAAAACAGAACTCTCAGGAGATTCTATAGAAAACTTTTACTTTCAAACAGTAGAATGTTAAGGTAGTATAAGATATCTAGTAAATTTTAAAACGACATCCAGACAAAGGAAGACACTTCACAAACTGTAACTTAGCAAACCTGTAACTTGTCCAGAAACCATAAGGCACTCCTTAAGGCAATGAGGAGAATTTCTTAGTTTGGATTACAATATATTTTGAAAATAAAAAATTAGGAGAAGGAAGATGAAAGAGAGAAAGGGAAAGAGGAAAAGGAAGAAGAAAAAGAGAAAGAATAAACAGAGAAGAAAGAAGAGAATGATCTTTATTCACTACCCTGGGATCCAGTGTGGGCTCAGCTGCTTTTATGCCCAAAGTAGAAGAGCAGGCCCTCTACACACGTGTCACCCTCCTTTTATTTGCTCCACTCTGCTGGGGCCCCCCACAGGCACAGACACACTTCAGTATTCCCCATGCCCCCCCTCACAGGATGCTCCCTGCTGCAGGACACCCCTGTACTGGAGCTCTTTGCCTCTCCTCATGCCTCTGCCTCTCACCCACAGCTTGCCAAACTCTCAGGGAAAAGCTTCATCTTGCACAGATTTTTGAATACACAGACTTCCCTCATTCAACAAGCAGTTTTGCAGATTATCTACACACTGGTGGCCAAATCCTCATTCACTCTGGCATTTCATTCATGGTTTAAAAGTCTAGATTTAACATTCAACATTACCCCCTGTGTATTTTCTATAACCTGAAAGACAAATGTATTCATCTTAGTTGTTCCTTACACAGAAACTGTTCTGCAGGTGTCTCCAATTTTTTTGCTGCTGGACATTAGAGAAAATGAGTTTGGGAAAAGTGACTTACCTTTGGTGACAGAGAGCTTAGGCAACTGAATTTATTGTGTACCAGCTGGTTGTGGTATATGGATGGGTGTGCACATTCAGCCTAAGGCAAGTGCAAGGCAAAGGGTTTCACATAACGAGTTTAGTTTGTTTTTATTAATGTTGAGAAAATAGTGGGGTTTGGGTTTGAATCTTTTTTGTTTATTTTGTTTTGTTGGGTTTTTTTTTGTTTTTAAAATTAAGGCTTGGAAATCCAGTCAGTTTTGATACTGGCTCCTACACTTCTCAGTGCTGTAGGACAGTCCTCATTTTTCTCCTGAGATGTTCTTTCACCCTATCAGAAATGGAAAACTGTGATGAATATAGTTTTCTTTTCATTAATTTAAGCAGCTTCACCGTATTTCCTAGGTTATTTTGCTTTTCCCAGTCTGTGCACATGGCAGTATTTCTTTGCATTGCAAGATTAGCACGAGTTTATAATGTTTTGTTGGGAAGGAAGGGAGAAACAGTTGAACCCTGTGACTACAAAAGCAGAAATATCAAGTGCAATAATTAGAATCAATATAAATAGGGAAACTAAAATTTATCTCATCATAGAAAATCTCCATTAAATTATGATTCAGGATTTTTAAGGCTCATGTATGCAATAGTACTAAATGGACATTTCCTGGGTTCTGCTTTTCTCTCTACTTGCTTTAGTGCATATTGAAGAAGGGTCTGGGAATGTTTGATTTGGGAGATGCTAAAAAACACTAGACATAAGCTAAATTAATGCTGTGTTAGAGATTTTGAGCCTATATTTTATTTCATCTTTATTGTTCTAGCAGGACATTCTCCTGACGACCGACATAATTGTATGTGCTTGGTCACATGAAGTTTTTCATTAATTGTTGAGACATAGAAGTCTCTAAAAGCACAGAGTTTGGATCACACTTGTGTGTGTGTATTCTTCAGGACATGGTAGTTTGTGGGTTTTTTTAGAATCAGTGACAGATATACATATAAGTATCCAAAATTAAAAAAGGAAGAAAGAAATAGAAATGAAAATTTGTAGCCAGCAAGGCTGCCAAAACCTACAAAGAAAATGAACAAGGAAAAGAGGGACAGGGTTGGGGAACAGCACAAAAAAAATGGAGACTGTGAAACAATTGTTTAACATTTTCCCTTGTCCAACTTAGCAGCAGTTTCATGTCCTCAGTTTAGTCAGAAGGGTTTCCTCCTCTTGAACCAACTCTCCAGGGAGCATGAAAAGTGATTTAAGTGATCCTATCATGTCCATAATGGAATCTTCTCAGCCTGCCTATCTTGAATCTGCCCTCGGTACAGGCAGAGTGCTTTGGCTGTGCCACTGGGAACAAAAATAGAAGCAGTCCTTGAGTGTG
Organism: Serilophus lunatus; assembly: GCA_013399895.1. NCBI lineage: Eukaryota > Metazoa > Chordata > Aves > Passeriformes > Eurylaimidae > Serilophus > Serilophus lunatus. Next base: position 38,031 of record VXBA01001285.1, read on the forward strand.
GAGTGTGTTTGTAGCCTTGGGAGACAACAGAAAGAACTCTGGCCTGGCAGAAGAGTTTTAAAGTGTGAAAGAGCAGGCAAGACACCTTAGGTTAGCTCAGAGATAAGGTTTGGCTCATTTTCCATGAAAAGTATGATTTCTTTTAAAGTCTTTCAATATTACCAACATTTAGTCATCTCAGACCTTTCTCTTTTTTCTTTCTTGTGGGATTTAATCCAACAGAAGACAGGTGGCATGGAGAAGAAAGATGGTGTGGGGAACTGAGACTCAGGCTCTAATAGGCTTTGAGAAACACTAGGAAAAAAAAAAATCCCTATTCAGAAAACCTTTTGCATCCTAAAAATGAACTTCACATTCTGGCATCACATCACATTCAAAGGGGCAGGACAGATGAATTGAATCCCTTGATTTTTGTGTTCAGTTAAACAAAAAAAAGGAAGAAAAAAAGAAATTCAACATCATTGCAAAGCGATGGATCCCGTGGATAGCCCTTATCTTTCCCCTTTTTGCTGAGGAACATGATTGACACGTTTAAACTGGATATTGAAGTGCATGATCTGAAATGATGGAAAACAAATCACACCTTTTTATTTTTCTTTCCCCTTTTCCAAGAAAGCAGCATGTCCCTTTCTAGAACATGTCCTTAGAGAACACAGGCTGCCTTGCCAACCCTCTGCTGTCCAGATCCTCTCTGCCTGGCTGCATTTTATGGCAGGGTGACAGGACTAAAGCCACAGGGCAGATCTTCTCTAGTTAATGGCAGTGTTGCACATCAGGGAACAGCTCACATCCCCCTTTGGCACACAGTTAATGTCAACTCATTCTGCAGATTGGAACACCCTCTCAGTCCTAGCAAGAATAAAATTATTTTGATTTTTCCAACATACATCTATTCTCTTTTTTTCTGTCTTCCACCCCCCACTTTGGCCTCTTTCCACTTGACAAATTAATATATTCTGAGCTTGTTTGGGTAGCTTTCAACAGCTATCATGTTTCTGAGCCCCCACACACTTCTCAGACATTATCATCCTGTATTCAGTTTTCCAGGCAATCCACTCTCTCACTTAGGGAGAAAGACAAAATGACCATGAAGAAGGTGTAAGCAAATATGTTTTGAGATTCACTCTCTTCCAATTGTAACTTTCCCATATTTTATTTTTCTCTTATTGCAGAGAATCCTCCACTAGATCAAATACACAGAATATTTCTGTGATCTTGCCACAGAGGTAGATTTAAATAGTAGAGAAAAGCTGACATTTTAATGTTAACAGATATAACTCTAGAGTGAATTTACTCCTCCTGAGATGTCTAAGAATAACTCATGTTCCCTCCCATTTAAGTAGCCCCTATATTAAATGTAGATACAGTCAGGGTGTGCAGCCACAGCAAGGGAGAGTATCTAAATTTTAGCTGAGACAACAGAACCACAGTGTTTTAAAAATAAGTGATGACATTTTTATAGCAATTTATCAGGATGTCCTGTATAGGAAAATAAAGTCCTGAGGAACTGAGTTTTTCTGTAGATGGATTATACCAATTATAGAACATAATCATAGAACTTTAAAGTTGGAAAAGACCTCTAAGATCATCAAGTGCAGCTGTTGAATGTTAAGAGCTGCTATAGAAGACACTTCTTCAATGGTCATTTGCTCCCACAATCCAGTAATACTGCTCCTGTCAGCCTTGTCCTACATAATCGTAATTAAAACTCGCAGTAAGTCAGAAATTAATAAGAAATGTGCAAAGATCTTACACAGAGGGGGAGAGTTTTATTTTCTGAATGGTTTCCTGTAGCCACACAGTTTTTATATCATCTCTAGTACTTCCAGTCCAGATTTGAGTGTGGAGAAAAGGGATAGTGGAAATGATGCATTCCCAGTTTGGGTATTGCTGACAGGCTTATTTTTTCTTCCTGATGTTTCTCTGAAATTCCTTGTTGAGATGTTGCCAGTTGTGGTTGTAGTTATTAAATGGAATGAGCACAATCCTTAGTTGATGGAAATCTGCACAGTCTGCAAAATATTAGTTATGCAGAAATCCCATCCAGTAATCCTTGCTCATGACCAACTGTCAGGTTTTGTAGTTTCTTCAAGAAGAGGGGAAAGGAATGATTACCCACATTGTGAGCCATTTCGATTGTGAATCATGGAGTTACATGTTGCTTCTCATAACCTAGTATGCCACAGGATATACTACTTTTGTATTTGTTACAGCCATAAATAAGGTAGTTTTCAGAAGATGGGACAAGAAATCTAATCACTGGAAATCTGTACCTGGCAATGGTAATTCTTTACAAGACCAAACCTATTCATCAGCAGCCTTTCATCCCTTTTGCTCATGTAGTTTGGCTGACTCATCCTTCAGGAAAAGTGATTGATTGGCACTTAAGTGACCCATTTCCTCTTGAGAGCCATTATCAGTGAGACTCCCTGTCTTTGATTTAGCATAACTTGCCTTGGCTCCTATCTGCCTTCCTCTGGGTTAGATAGTGCAGCTCCTCAGCTTTCACATTGCCCGACTTGAGGACACGGATTTAGAACAAGTTGGCACAATTCCTCTGTTAGTGGAAATGTGAATGCCAACTCTTCCATGTTTTGGACTGAACTTGACACTCATGACATAGGAGACAACCCTAATAGTCCTGAAGGCAAGCCAAAAGGGGAGACTCTTTCCTGAAGGCTCCTTGAGAACCCCTATTAACATGGTGAGAGGAAACAGCCCCATCTCACCCTCTGGGCTGATGTTACCTTCTCCACAAGCCCTTCCACGTCCTCAAATTTAATGCAGACTAAGTGCTACTTTCAGTACTTATATGGTTGTTCTGATGGAAATTTATAGTACTTTAGGAAAACAGTGCCAGCTGGAATATATACTCTCTGTGTGTCCAGCAAGCAGCATTTTCCATTTCCTCAGTAAAAATCCTCTTGGCTACAGCGAATGCTGCAGAAACCCACACACTCATGCAAATGAGGAATGATGCAGATTGGGATCCTGCAGGTTGGAGCCGCAGGTTTGAGGACAAGGAACAAAATTGGATGCTTCAAGAACATGAGGTTCATCTCTTCCAGGTGTCAGTCAGGTCACCGTCTCTCAGCTCAGGGATGTTACACAGCAGTAGTAGACATGATCCGTGCACTCAGGCTGTGCCAGCAGCACTCATCCCTTTATCAGGCAACTGCTTTTCTTGGTGCAGGCTCATGGATTTCCAATAGTATCTGTGAAAACAGTTTTGTTTTGGAAAAACTTTTTGAGTAATAGGTTTGAGGCTTTCTGGGTATAATACTCAGCCAATTCTCAGTTGTTGACAGAAATAACTAATTACATTATTTACATGTATTTTGAATTCATGGCTTGTCATTTCCTGTTTCTTTTTTAAAAAGATCAGAAGTCCCTGATTTAGGGCCAGATTCTCAAACTTTTTGTTACTGAATAAACACTGATTTACACTAGTTAAGAAAATAACATGAAGATTTTCTTGGGTTTGGAGAGGTTATTTTATTCTTTTATCTTCATGAGTGAAATATATTTTGTCAAATAGCATCCTGGGAGCTGTGCAGTCTCTGTTCTCTTGCATATGAATGCAAAGAACCTGGAAAATGTCCAGTATTTGAAGCTTGGTATTCACTGGTGGAGCTGATGAGCCAGAGACAAAACTGGAATCCAGGGTAATGACACTCGTACCCAAGATATTTTTTTCAGCATGGTCTAGTTTTTCCTGAGTCAGACACTCCTCTAATTCTGTAGAATAGATGACACTCTTAAGATCTATGTCCCTGTTTTTCACAAGCTGTGCAAGATCCCCAAGGTGTTGGAGTTCTGAAAGAGCTTGAGCCACACACTCTAAATTCAGATGGGTATCATGGGGATATGAGGTCTCTCAATCATCATCTACTGCTGCAACTTTGTATTTGCAACTCTGGACCCATGAATTTTGGCTTTACCTCATGGGTTTGTGCCCTTAGTCTACCTCAGCTTGCTACAGGTAACCTCTGTCACCATACCTCTGTTGTGCAAAGATAAGACAGGCTGAGAGCTGGGGGTGTTCAGTCTGGAGAACAGAAAGGTTCCAAGGAGGCATCATTGTGATCTTTCACTACTTTAGAAGGGCTCATAGAGAGACTTCTTATACTGCCAGATAGTGATTGGACTAAGGAGAATTATTTTAAACTCAAAGATGAGAGATTTAGATCAGATATTAGAAAGAAATTCTTGGCTGTGAGGGTAAGGAGGCTCTGGCACAGATTGGGCAGAGAAGCTGTGGCTGCCCCATGCCTGGAAGTATCCAAGGCCAGGTTGGAGCCACCTGGGACAGTGGGAGGTGTCCCTGCCCATGGCAGGAGGTTGGAATGAGATGGTCTTTAAGGTTTCTCCAAACCCCAACCATTCTATGACACTTTCAGGATCTCCTCAGTAGTGCAGGGTGATGTAAGATGCTCGAAAAGAAAGGTACAATGGGGCAGTGAGACTAATATCTACTTCTGAAAACCAGAAAGGCTGGAGGATATCCCACATAAAAAAACAGTGTGAGCATCAAAAGTCTGCTCAGATACCTGCCTAGCCATGTTTGTTTCTCATTGTGGAAGGCAGCCCCAAAAATTACACAAGGACTATAAAGTTGTACTCCAAAAACTTGAGAGAGTAACTTGATGAGCACTGGTGTCTGTGTCAGCAGCAGAGACTATGCCCTGAATAGCAGTATGGATGGTTCTCCAGGGTAGTTGTCTTCACTAAGAGGGCACTTAGATTGTTACCATGTCTCACCAGCTAGAAAAAGCTTCAAGACACATCAGAGCAAGGAAGTTTTTAAAGAGTCTGAACCAGATTCCTACCTGGTGACAGCTGCTGTAGAGACAGCTCTCTTATTTTACCTTTTCAAAGACTCTGCCTCATCTGCTTCCCTCAGTCAAAATCAGCTCCAGGAATGGTTTCAAGGGAATGTATGACAAAGCTTCAGTATTGTTGAGCATTTTTTTAACTACAGAATCATAGAATGCTTTAGGTTGGAAGGGACCTTTTAACACAACCCTCTGCCATGGGCAAGGACACCTCAAAGCCCCATCCAACCTGACTTTGAATACTTCCAGGGATTGGGCAGCCACCACCTCTCTGCATGTCAGTGTATCATCACTTCATTGTAAAATATTTCTCCCTTATGTCTTGTCTGACTCTAACCTCTTTTAGTTTAAAACTCTTATCCCTTATCCTTTCACAGCACAAAATTCTGTGAAAATTCTGCCCTCATCTTTCCTGTAACTCCCCTTAGTTACTGGAAGGGACTCCCGGGTCTCAGCAGAGCCTTCTCTTCTGCAGGATGGACAACTCCAACTCCCTCAGTCTGTCTCCATGCCAGAGCTGCTCCAGACCCCACAGAATCTTCATGGCCTTCTCTGGACTGTTGATCCAACAGATCCATGGTGAATATGAGTCTTATCACTGGTGTCTAATTTGAAAATATCCCAATGGAGACCCAGCTACAGATTCAACTTGCCGAAACTTCTCCCCATGATCTCTGTCCCTCTGCAGAGCACTATAGGGAGCAATACAAGTTCTGTGGGAGAGAAATGCTGGGGCAGCACAAGGCATCATTGTGTCCTGTAGATGCATTTTGCCAGGCTTTGACCTTTCAGATTCCTGTTGAATGTCTCCTCCTTGCAAGAAAAGAAGTTACTCTTCGCTCCTGCTTTTCAACCTCAGTAGAATAGATTTTAGCAGGGCATGAAAACGATAATCCTTGTCAACTTCCTTCCTTTAACCTTTAAAGGGAGTTTTGTCTTTCCATGAACTCTGCTTCTGCTTTGTAATTTGAACTTGCAATTAAGAACCTGGCATTTTAAAATCGATACAGATTTCTGATCAAAGACGCTGATGCTTGAAAGGGTCTGTGTCACCAAGCTGCTCTCTCTGCTTCAGCTGCTGTTATTTCCTGTGGTTAAACAGACTGTTCACTTTGAGGTTTTCTCATTGATCTGTCTCGTTCCATATTTCAGTATTTTTAACAGTCAAGGGTATGTATATTATTTTCCTCTTACTCTAACAGAAAAAAATCCTTTGAGTCCACGAGCTCTACGCTGATCTCAGACCAAGATATTCTGCTCTCATTTTCCACCCTGCACTCGCAGCTTAGTGTAAAGCAGTCGGTTTGAGAGATGACAATCTCTCTCAGGAGAGCGCTTATGTTGTTCAGCTCCATATGATTTTGTGGTATTTAACACATTCTTACAGGACATGACCCCTTCCCTGAGTAGTATTGCGTGATTAAGGAGCTTGGGGACTTCTGGAAATCTCTTCTATTTACATTTCCAAGTACCTAAGAACTTCAGAAAACCTGATCTTTGCTTACATACTCAGATACTCACATGCTCGCATGCTCAGATACTGTGCTTTAACTTGATTGTAGAAATTTTCAGTCCCTAATTTTTATTTTGATTTAGCTCAGATTTCAAACTTATCCATTGACTACTGTACTGCAGTACACTCATGGAAGTGAAGCTTGGATTAGCTGTTAAAATTATGGATTCTCCTTGGTAACTAGACTGAATGGTCTGATCTCTTCTTTTGGGTATTTCCTTATAAATGCGAGTTCACTCTGCAGATCCAAGTGGAGTTCATTTGGATTTGGGCTGGAGCAGTTCAGAGCAGAGCCTACAGAGCCCTGCTATATGAATCTGGAAACCTACTGATGTCATCCTTTCTAGAAGGGACAGAAGAGCCAGTGAGAGGAGGTGGTTGTTTAACTGCTAAGTGTTCCTTCCAAAGTGATAACAATTCTGCTCCTTAGCAAATCCAGGAGCCATTGGAAAGGAACCAGGCATGCAGTCAGTTCTCATCTGTGTCCTGCTTAGATTTTGCCCATGAAAGCACAGTGTGAAGCATGAACTCTTCAGTGCAAAGATCATTTGTCTTTGAAAGACAAATTGAGTGGTAGCTTTCCTAAATAAGTGATAACATTTTAATGGCAGAAAGACAGAAGAATATTCCGATTAGGAGAAAGGGGAGGTTTGGCTGATGCACAGAAATAGCTGGGAGGAGTGCACTGAAGTGCTAAAGGAGTGAATTCTGGCAGGGTGGCAAAGCAACAGTGATGTGACTCTCAGAGGGAAGAAAAACACATAGCGAGATAGTTCTCACCCGCCCATTCTTTTCTAGTTTATTATACTGAACAGAGCCCTTTCTCAGACCAGACTGCATTTGGGTTCTTGGAAATCTGACAAAAATATCTCCTGAGAACTGGCCTGTTTCCTCTCTTTCCAAGCTGACCTTTTAATGAGGTCTCATTTTGCTTCCATAAGCTGAGAACGGAGTGTACGAGACCAGCACAAAATGTGCATTGTCTTTCTAGGATTTCACATCTGGTTTATTCTCCTGCACATTTGCACTTTCTAGAGACCAAATGCTAGAATAGTTTCCTTTGTTCTACAGTGAGAGATGCTGTTCTTTGAGGAACCAGTAGAATGAATATACTTACCCTTAAAACCATCACTGTTCTTCAATGTCCTAAAATAGCTGCTTTTTCTTCCTTCATGACTTAAAGCAAGTCTTTCACTTGGAAAAGTTTTATTTGCTTGAGAGGTTGTTTTCTCAAATAAATAAAGGGAGTGAGCATTAACTGTGTTCCTGAAATCAAAAGAAATCTTTTGATCTGACTCCTAACGAAGTAATGCCACATTCTGTAGGATTTCTGTTCCAATACAAGTCCTAATCCCTGTATTATTCGAAGGATGTTAGAATGTCCAGCCTTGAATGTGTGATGCCCAGTTAGGTGAATGTTACATGGCTTTCCAGGGTGATTTTGTTTACTAAAGAAGTTCCCTGCGACCACACGATCAATTTTAAGTGCAACACTCTCCAGTCTAATATAGAACGAGAGAAAATGGCCTCAACAGCACCAGAGGAGGTTTAGATTGGATATTAGGAAAAAGTTCTTCACAGGAAGGGTTGAACAGGCTGCCCAGGGCAGTGGTGGAGTTGCCATCTCTGAAGGGATTTAAGAGACATGGGGACACAGTTTAGTGATGGCCTTGGCAGTGCTGCCAACTCAAATAATTCTGTGATTCCATGATCCAACAGAGGATCACAACACACTGCTTGCTGTGCTGCAGGTGCAAATCCAGTCCTTTTGCTACTTTATGTTTAATCAGAAAGCTCTGAACCAACCAAATATATTTTCCAACAGTTCCTTGGAGCTTAGATCAAAAAGACAAGGAACAGAAAATAACTTCTTGATGGGAGGCAGAGATTCATGCACCTGCTCCTCACGATAAGTGACAGAGAGTGAAGTGTTTGTACTCCTGCTAATCATGATAAAGCAGAGCTGGGCACTTGTAAAGTTTTGAAGAATGGAAGTGATAATATTTTGCAGATGTGCTCACACACAAAATCCTTGTTGCAGGATCATTTCTCAAATGGTGTTTTGGTCTGTAGATCTCAGTAACAACTTTAACTGATCAAAATACATTCAGCTGCAGAAGAAAATAAATAGCTTGGATGATGGCCTGGGCTATTCAAGGCTGAGAGAGCAAACAACTTGTGAGTTCTTCCTATAACTCCTCCCAGTCTTCACTGTTGCAAAAAGACGTGGATTCAGCCTGTCACGTCAAAGGAGGTGGGAAATGATAATAGCATGCACTTGCCTGATGTGTTGCTGGGTTTGAAAGAGACCTTTACTATAGAGACATCACCTTTGTAAGAGCAAACCAGAAAATGTTTGGTGGATATCTTCAGACTGAACCTCAAGGACAGTTGAAGTTGTGAGGCAGCCACTAAAGGCAGGATTTATCAGGCAGCTCAGGGCAGAGGCTGCCTGAGGCTTTCTGAAGGCAGCTGGCACATCTTGTTAGTTGGAAGAAAAAACAGAACCCAAACAAACCAAGAGCCCAGCTCTGCACAAATACTACTTCAGGGTGACTTTGCAAACTGGATTTTAGCATTGTCTCATGTCAACAGCTAATTATTGCTCTTTATAAAGTCCTTGAGATGGTAAATTATGAGGGACTGACACTATCCATCTTCTGGTTGCTCCAGATAAGGATCACAGGCTTAGAAGAGTTGGTACTGAATTACTATATTTAGAGATGCGAAAGTTTACCCGCTAAAGATATTTCTTGTGCATATATTTTATTACTTCTTTGGTGCACTTAAAATAGCAAGTTTATGATCTGTGCTTTTCTGTGGAAGAAAGAATTAGATCTCATTTATAAGGACTTCCCTCCTTCTTCCATGAGCCTCTTACATATTATTTACTGCAGAGGCAAGAGAGACTCCTTTGATTTTTGTAACATATCTTCCTATAGACTTGAATTTTACTTTTTGTTTTTCTTCATTCTGATGAATAAACATGTCAGTTTACATATATGAAAACTACCTCTTCAGTCTCTTCTTTCTTTCTTTCTTCACTTGAAGCTCATTGATTTTCTCTAGACAGCTCCTCTGGGAGCTGCAGGGAGATCAATATTTGAAGAAATGGTGAGGCAGCTGTAACATCTCTGAGTCTATCCAAAAGAAATAATTCAGTACTAATTCAGATGATTTTCTCTTGTGATTGAATCAAATGAACCTTTAATAGAACTATTAATATTTTCAAATGTAGGTTAAAAATAAGAGGTAAACACACAAAAGTACACCGTGTTAGCAAGGTATACTGCAGCCAAAATGAATTGCAGCAATGGCCACTGGCTTGACCTGTAGCTGTGTGAAAGGAAAACTCCGTTAAATTCAATGTTCAGAAGTTCCATTTCAATTAATTCCTCTTTAATTAAAAGCATGGGGAGGCTGCTAAGTTTTGTGTGGTTATAGGGCCAACCTTCTCTAGAGGTCAGCTTGCAAGGAATGAAATACTCTGCTTTATTACAGCTGGGGTTAGAAACTGGAAGAAGGTGAGGCAAAAACTCTTGACGCTTGTTTGGTATCATTATTTTCTGAGCTGTCTGATTGCAGAGAGACACAGGAGCATGAGGAAGCTAATACTAAACTGATGACTTTTGTGCACGGATTACCTTCAGTGAGAATGATAAATCCTGAAATATGACCCCATCCCCTGGAAATATTTCTGCCCTTTTTTAGATATATTTCAGAATAGGTAGTAAATATTTAGAACATGGACCAAGGACCTACAGATTTCTATTAATTACTGGCAGAAACAAAGAGATGTACTGATTTAATCATCCTTGCAAGGTCTTTTGTGCTTCCACCCATATCCCATCCAGCGTGTGAATTGTTAGCAATTACACCCATTGTTTAAATTCTATAAATACTCTTGCATTGGTGGCTGTGAGTTCATGACCTGTTTCCCTTCAGCCACTCTTACACCGTGAAAGTACAATTTCATTTCAAAAATTATATCTTCTGTGAATCTGAAAATAGCTGATAAAAGCTGCCTGGTACTCTGTGAGTCAACCACTGGGAGTAGGAAAACTTATTTTAGTAGTAAATTAACAACAGCAAAAGAAACTGCTCTGTTTTCCAAGTTTGACACTTGAGGCACTGAGCCTCAAATATGATTTGGCCAGGACATAGGTTACAGTTTTCCATGTCCCCAACACTCAGCACAGGAGGTAGGACACCATAAGGAGATGTTTTGTGTGAGATGACAGCAGAGAAAAAGGATTTCCAAATAAAAAATAAATTAAATATTCATGGAGGAGATGGTTTCCATTTGGGAGGAAAAAAGTTTGTTTTACTTCTGTAACACACGCAAGTACTGGTGAAGAAATTGCTGAATTTGTCTAATGCCTCTTCCTGCCAGGGAATGGTATCACTTCTACAAATATCTTTTTCAGTTTGGACATAGGGAGCTCTAACGATAAAGACTTTCCAAAGCCAACTGGACTCAAATTTAAAATTAAGGATTTGGCTTCTAGAATCTTCTTTGTGGCAGCCAGACTTCTGCTGGCATCACCCAGTTCTTCCTTCTCCCAGCAAATATTGAACATGTTGGCTTTAAATCTGATAATTTCTGAAATATATAGATCTATTTAAGTTGCTTTAATGTTTTTGAAAGGTTGCCTTACCTTTTATATAATTAGTGGCATTTCATTCCACTCTAACATTGATCCAAGATCACAAATTTGTGATGGGAAGAGGTCAAGAAGAAATTTAATTCAGAAGCATGCAAAAAAATCCCAACAACACTTAGCCAAAATACAATAATATCAATTATTGAAACAGGGAATTTGATGTCCTACCTGAAGAAGTAAACTTTGGCATTTTGTTCTTTAGCTAAAATTGATCTGTGTCCCAAAAGAAATGCCAGCTGTGGGATTTTAATGTAAAAGGCTTTGTCAAAGGATATTTTTTTATACTCTTCCTTGCAATGAATTAATAGATTCCCTGCTGATGTCTCTTCTTCAAAGGAAGCATATCCTAGTTTAGTTATATTACTCTTGCCTTAAAATATCATGCTTTCTCCTCACCATTTTCCACCTGTTTGTTATGGCTACTTCAACAAAATTCCATTTCCCAGCAGTTTACTGGGTCAAAACTCTTCCCCACAGATGTTCTGCTCACAGTCAGCACAGATAAATTATCTGTTCCAAGTCTCTTGCCCAGCAGAAGACAAGAATGCATAAATTATTGGCACCACCTATTGGTGAAAAAGGCAAATTATACAGGATTTAGGTTAGTTTAAGTATTTTGAGTAAATGTAACTTCAAATGTTCTTCCTGTTATGGTTTATTTTAATTGTATGACCCAGCAAGGCCACTCAAGCTTTTCATTTCCATGTGCCAGAGGCAGCTTTGAGTTTGGTGGTCTGGCTGGGGACAATCTGCCACAGGGGTCACACAAAGGAGGAGAAGACAGGGCAGAAAGCTCCAGGTGAAGCAGGTTCTTCTGGGATTTTTTTTCTCATAAGATGCAAACAAAGCTCGAAAGGATTTTTTTTCACTCCATCACCACAAACAACAGCCACAACTGGTCAAGGAACCATGAATCAAAGCGCTTGCCTTTGGTTCCTGTCACCAGGAAAGAAGCTGTGTGATACAGAACTTGCTGAGGCAGCTGCAAAATTGTGGTAATCTCAGGAGCAGAACACAGAATGTCCTGGTATCTGTGCAAAAGATGATGATGTGAAAGGAACTGCAAAGATCAAAACCATAAATTGGGGGCAGAAGCAGCTGCATTTTTATGTTCTTATGTTCATCCTGATTCTTGTGTCTGTGGCAAGGTGTAGTTATCACATATCTCTAGAGGATGTTTTTTGACTGTGAAACAAAGCTGAATGGAGATTTTTGTGGTGACCCTCAAAAAGCAGTGGAAGGGACCTGAAAATGTTTCAGGAAGTTTGAATCATTTCCTATCATGAAGTTCTCACTCGAATTATCAATATTAGGCTAGAAGTGATGAAAAACCTCTGGACCACAGGACATGTTGGTTCTTTGTGGCTGCTGGTGAACAGACTTGTTTGAATGATTTGCATTTCCACTGAATAAAAGAGAGGGGGAAACAGAAAAGGGCATTTTGCTTCATGCTACTTTCTCTCAAATCCCAAAGAGTTGCTTTGTGTTGATATTAGGTCTAAGTTATCTACTGAGAGGAAATTTTAGCTCTTGGTGTGCTAAAGTATGCATTCAGGAAAGAGTGTTGGACTTTGTCTCAGCATGGGCTAATTGAAATGTGGAAGGTGTCTGCTGGACACTTCAGCACTATTGCAACTTATTCTCTGAATTTTCCATGAGGTTTTTTTTCCACTTGTTAGACTTGGAAAAACACTTCTTCTCTCTAAAATATTTCACCTGGAGGATATCTGACTCATCATTCTGGTTCTCCAGGCGTTGCACATCCGTTGATCATGTCATGCTAGCATCAACATCTGTTGTCCTTTGCTCTTACTATGTTACTCAGCATGATTGGCTTCTATGCTCCAGTTCTTGGAAAGAGTAGGAATAAATGAAGGCACTTGATTGGCACAGAAAGACTCAGACTTTCAGAAGTTTTTGAAGCACTGCTTAGGTTTGCCTACACACTGCCATGATGTAAACTTTGCCATGCCATTTACTCATACTCTGTGGGATGGGTCTGACTACACAGAACAAAATGCTGAGCTCATATACCTTCATTTATTTTTAAAATTAATGTTGTTCTAGACGTGTTCAATTTTAGCATAACAAGTACATGCATGAGGCAGTGCTAATGATAGAAATAAATTAATTTTCCAGTTGGTTGCACTTACCTGTCAGAAAGAACATTAATAAAGATGTCCTGTCATGTCTTATCTTCTGCCTTGAATGAGTGAGAGGGCAGCTTCAGCCTTTGGAAGATCAATTTTCTTTTGAAAATACACTTCTCTTTGTGGGTTTTTGTGGCAAATCACTACCAGATTATTTATTTATAGTGATTGTCTGTTGTTGTTAGACAAGCTGAGGACAAATAAAAAAGGCTTGGAGACTGAATTTAGAAGGTGTCAACATTTATTGTTACTGTTTGGATTAATAAACCAGCCAGTGATCTACAGATTATGACAACTGCACGAATTCTCTTTAAATGAACTGAGAAAACAAAAGCAGGGATTTAGTATTTCCTCAATCCAACAACTAGGATAACAAGCCCCTTTCCTGGTAGCTCTCATGCTTGAGGAGACAATACTAAGCTTGTATTGACCAGGGAATGGTCATGTCCTGTGACTAAAGGTCTGAAAAAAAAAAGTGTGGGGGGGTAAAGTAGAGGTAAAATGTGAATAAAATCTCTTTCTCTAGCTCAGGTCTGGTCTGCAATGTGGATGTCTAGGGGTAGGTGTGTTATGGATGATGGTCTGTCATTCTCCATGAAGAAAGCAGCAATTTTTGGGGGGTGTGTCTTACCTAGTCAGGACCAGCAGGCCCATCTTAATTGATATTATCATAGAATCATAGAATGGTTTGGGTTGGAAGGGAGCTTAAAGACCATCTAGTTCCAACTCCATGCCATGGGCAGGGACACCTTCTACTCAACCAGGTTGCTCAGAGCTCCATCCAGAGCCCCATATCGACTGTGAGCCGCCAGTTCTGAGTGTTTCTGGTCAGATGGTGGCAGATGAGTTTTAGAGATGGCCTTTCCCAGGAACCTGCAGCTGTTTAAATAGTCACCCTGTGGGAGCCACAGCAATGTTTAGCATTGTTATACCTCAGCAGGGACAGGGAGAGCCATGGGGACAAGGAGTCCTTCCCACTTCCTGGCTTCCATAGCTTACTGTAATTGGTAAAGTATGCTCCTGCTGCTGGGGAGGGCATGTCATAAAGCAAAACATGAACAAAATCCTAAGCCTAAGAATTCAATTGCCCTGAGGCTCAACAAAACCCTTCTGGGTAAAGCTGTGTCTACAGGAAGTCACAGCACCAGCAGAGAGAGAAACCCCTTGGAAAGGGGACAGGCTTGTCACACCTCTCAAAGGAGGACATAGTAAACAATCCCTGTGGCTTCCTGCCAGTCCTTGTGTTTGTCTGTTTGTTTTCCCAGTGATCTGTGGCTTTTCCATTTGAACAAGTATGCATATCCTCAGTGTAGAGTCATCCTCTTTCTAGGGTGAGAGAAAAATAAGTCTGCACATATATATGTGAAAGTCAGGGACATTATTCTGATAAGATGCTTTTTTCTTGCTTGCACATTGAATTCAGCATAAACTCACTATGAGAAGTGGTACTTAGCAGCTCTCACACTTTCAAGAAGATTTTTTTTTTTCCTGAAGTCAGTAGATAAAATTTTTACAGGAACAAAAAATTCTGATTTGTGACTAAACTTTAACAAGTGCTATTAAACAGGCTCCTCTAGTTTAAAGCTGTTTATGCAAGCTTGTTTCATTTGTGCTAGGGATGGACATGATCCACTTTACAATTTTAAGAACAGAGAACTAGGATTTGAAGATAAACTGCAATCTCCATATAAGTAACTTAACAGTCCCCTAGACACTGTGTTTCATCCAGCCAGTATTATTCCCATAATAGACAGGAGATAAAAATTGTCTTTATGTGCTCAGAAGATAAAGTAATCCTAAATACAATCCTCATATTGCCTACAGTTGTTCTGCAAATAAAATTTAAGCTTATTCTCCAGCCTGTCTGTTCTGTGGTATTCTGTATAAAATCAGTAAAGAAATTCAAATTTTTTGCCTTTAAATCTGCTGCTGGATGGCAGCTGCTGTTCTCCTGAGCCTACTGTCTGTCTTCAAACCAGCTGGTTTTTCTATAGGAAGGGTCATTGGCAGAGTGTGCTCAGGCTCGATTCCTTGAATTTCAAAACATCCTAGGCAGGTCCTTGCTCTTCAAGCATCACACTGTGCAGGGTGAGAGGGTTTCTTCCACCTCAGTTTTCCTTCACAGTGCCCCAGACATTCCCTTTCCAAGCTCAAAATGAAAGAATTGGTTTGTCCAGTTTCTCCATGGGACTCTGAGACCCTTTCCCAATCTCCCAAATGTCTCTGCAAGGGCAGTAAGACACTAGAGTAGAGCTGCCCCTGTATACACATACACAGTGCTGATCTTGTGTGGTTTCCAAGGACCTCAGACAGGACCCTGTAATCTGAAAGGAGAAAAAAAAATCAGCAATTAATATGTTTTAAAGACTGGCTTTGAATATGCTTGTCAGAGAACATCAGCAGGAAAGCACTTATGGTCAAATGTGGCAAACATTTTATATCTGTGAAATTTTTAATAAAACTTCCCAGAAGTTGGTTTGATTTGGTTTGTTTTTTCCCAACAAAAAGAATCACAGAGATGAAATAATGTCTGTATATTTTATTTCTTTTTTTTTTTTTTCAGTTTATCTTTGTTTAAAAGCTTTAGGCCTCTTCAAGATCAGCTCATTGTAGGCATGATTTGACCAACAGACATTTTGTACAGCGTTACTCTGATTAACTTGGTGTTTAACTTTCTCTCACTGATGTGATAAATGAAGGAGAAACAGAATATTCTTTAACATAAGGGAGAAATGATGTATCCAACAGCCTTTAGACTGCAAATCCATATCACAAAGGCATGGGAGATATCATCCAAACATTTCCATATCTCCCACTCTGTAACAGCTCACTGTATAAGAAGTTCCCATGACTGGAAACCCAAGTTTCATTCCATAAGGGTTTACTTTGGAAAGAAACTTGTTCCTGCAGTTTGTGTCCACGTGATCTCTTGCAGCTTCTAAGTGCAGCATGGTTTTGTTCCAGCAAATGCTGCTGGATGGAAAATGCAATAGTAAGAGGTTTCCTGTAGTTGGATGGAGACAGAATTGGTGTCTGAGCTCCAAGCTGGCTCCGACTTTTACCTCTGCAACGTGGACTGGCCGATATCTTAGCTCCAGACTGTCCAATCTATTTGTGGAGCATAGGAAGGACACCACGTAATCATAATCAGTCCTTTAAAAGGTAATAGATAAAAAAAGTATAAATAGCCCTTGGAACAGGAACTGGAAACCAGGCTCCACGTTTCAGGTGATGGCCCAATCGCTTTGGTTTGTAAATGGCCTTCCTGCAACCCTGCTTTGATCCAGAGGAGATTGAATCCCAGATCTGCTGCATAAAGGCTCAGTTTCAGCATGACAGACAAAGAATGCTCTCCCCTACCTCCCCAACACGTAGGCTGCCTGCTGACAAAGCCATTAGTGGAGCCTCGAAGGAGAGTTTGAATGTCCACAGAGAGGGTTTGGAAGGCTTTCAGCTTCCCAGGATATGCTTGAAAGGGAACAGCAATTATGTCCTCTTTCTGCAGCACCCCAAGAGACCATATAGAGGCTGTTTCATTCTTTTAAAGGTAAAAATGTATTTATTAGTCTAGAAGAGGTGGCCTAGATAGTAAGGATCCCCTTGCATAAGAGCCACACACCAAATCTATGGATAAGGAAGAGTTTAAGACACAGAGAAATCATAAAGTGCCATTTGTTGGAAGGGACCTCAAAGATAATTTTGTTCAAGCCCACTGGCAATGGGCAGGGGCACCTTCCACTAGACCAGGTGCTCTAAGCCCCATCCAACCTAGCTTTGAACACTTCCAGGGATGGGGTATCTTGACGTCCACCACCCTCAGTCTGTCTGATTTTGAACATCCCTTTTGAAACTATCTCTTTTCTCTGGGGCCAAAGGGAGTTAAATGTTGTATTTGGTGTTCACTTCAGCTGTTAATCTCCTTTGATAGAAGATCTTCTGTCAAAGACTGTCATCTAACTTTAAGGTTTGTGTAGAAAGATGCTCTTTTTCTTTTTATCCAAAAGTCGGGTGAAATACTGTTACTGACTGGAGGTTTCCCTCTCTCTCCATCCTCATTTGGCCTCTTAAAGACTTTCACATCAATATGTTCCCAGTGTCAACCCATCAAGGCTCTTGAATCAGGTGAGAGAAATCCTATTGAGAGCACCTAACTTTTGCTCAGTTAAACTTCTGGAGTAAGGCTTTTGTAAAAATGGAAGAAAGGGCTGAGCTCACCCAATTTTTGTCTGTTTCCTCTATTTAGATGGCAATTTTCCCATGGTAGGATTGCCTTTTAGTAAGTGAGTGTCTAACTTGCTGGCACAACAGCATCTGAAAGTTAGAAAAGTGACAGGCTGGAGGTGTGCATTTGTCACTTAGAACCTGCTTTGCTTTTAAAACAGACATTTTGCTTTTAGCTCTTCTGTAGCTGTCAGTTTGTCTCAAAGTGATACATCCACAATCTCTTGTAGTAGGGATTTTAGTGACACAAATGATACGTTCTCCAATGAACAATGATTATGGCTGTTCTCAAGTCTCCTCCCTCTCCATTATCTGTTGAATTGGGGGGGTTTTAATTAAAGTTCCCATACCAGCTAAAACCCACAGAGTTCCTGTAGCTGAATTTTAAATGGGCGTATCAGATGGAAAATATCGATTTCCAGTCAATTTTCTTGGGGGAAAAAAAAACAAAAACCAAAAAAACAAAACCGAAAACGACAATACAGCACATATTTTACAATGGAAAAGTTCACACAGGACACAGGAAATAGAGAAAAATGTGTCCTTCCCACTTCAGTGCAGGAGCTACACAGCGTGTTCCAGCTCAGAGAACATGCAAACAATGTTCAGTCTTCAGACAAGGTCAGCAAAGCAGATGTGACTTTAAGTTTACCGCTGTGTAGCGTGAGAACAATCCCCGGATAATGGGAAGACCTTATGGGGAAGCCATGGAGTGTCTTGGCTAAACTCACCATATGATTCACTGAGTGCCATTTCCACACTGCTCAATGCCCCTGGGGGCTGCCTAAGAAAAAAAAAAAAAAAAAGAATGGTTCTGAGATAAATGTCTTTCAAGATTGTAGGGGGAAGGAAGAAGAAACCATCAAGAATCCAGGGCTTCCCTTGTAGTCCTCCATCTCCTACTGAGAGCAGATCACTTTGAAGGATGTCTTGCCATCCATGGAATAGTTGCATTACTAAAGAGGTGTGAAGTCATCTTAGGGTAAGATATGTCCAATGAACCCCTAGATTTTCAGCCACTCTTGGCTCTTCCATTGGCAGCTGTGAGCTAAGACCTCTACAATAAAAACCAAATGTACACATGGCCTTTGTGTTGGTTTAAGTGATTTCAGGTTCAACATTTAGTTCATTGGAGTCTCAATCCTTGACAGAGATTTCCTTAGTGTGTTTCAAAGAGGATAAGGAGATGAAAGCACGAATTAATGTTTGCACTAAAAGCAAGGCATTTTCCTTGGAAACTTCTCGGAGACATATCAAAAAGCAAGACCTGTCCAAATAAATATGCAGTTCACTGACAGGAAAAGATTATGCATTTGTAGCATTTTATCATAATAAAAACATTAAGGATGCAGAATTCCCTTTCCAAGTCTTTGGAGGGGGAAGAATAATAATATTGTCAAGTGCTGGATGTGACAAAGTAAGTTACCCTTTGTAAATCTGACCAAGGTCAGGTGGCTAAGGTTGGAAAATAAATTTTAATCCTCCTCCATTGCGTGGTTGGTAGGATTTGCTGGGTCTGGATCCCCACAGCAGGGGATCATACAGATGTGAATCAAGCTCCAGTTTTCTATATATCTTCTATTCCATAAAGTGATCATGAATTGGAAGCTGAAGTTAACTCTAATGTGATATTATTTTTCTGTGAGCATACTTAATCACTGGCACAAACACCCATTTACATTCTTCTTCACGCAGGAGTCTCTGAACTTGTAGTCTGCATTTTCCTAGGGAAAAAAACTAATTAGGTAGAATTGAAGAATCACTGGCTAGTGCTTAAGGTCTGATTTTGGTCAGCAATCAGCCTAACTGGTTCAACAGTATTTATTCTGCAACTGAACATATTAATGGACTAAAATTAATTTAGGCACCTTAGTGAAATGCATCCCTGTGTAAATTCATGTAGAAAATTAAGTAGCAGTGATCCCTTGCCATAAAATCATAGAAGAGTTTGGATTGAAAAGGACCTTTAAAGGTCCTATTTTGAAAATAATTTTACCTTACTCATGGTTCTGGAACACAGATATCTGCCTTGTAAGGAAATAACCATGGGTAAAACAATGACAAATCACCTTTCTAAAGTTCACCTGTTTTTCTCACCTGGTCTTCTGCTGTCCTGATCTTCTACCTCAGCTCATATTCCCAAACTGGGTCACTAAAACAAGCTGGTGAGGTGGAAAACTTGTATTGTGACCAACTATTCTGTGGAAAAATAGCCAGTTTAAGAGTTACAGAAATTGGCAGCTTCAAATGCATTTTCTTTCTTTACTTGCAGCAGTTTTAACAGAGGGATTTGGACTCAGTTACCTTGCTCCAGAATGTGGATCCACATTTGAAGTGACTGAAAATTTCTTGAGGAGCTTAAAAAGTTTTGAAATCAGGAGTCTGATCTTTCCCACACCATTATGAGGTTTGATTTGCATTTAGCAGTAAGGAGTGAGATCTGCTTTGGTTTTAATTCCACCAGCTCCTTCAAAGTCAAATCCCTGAAACAATGCATCATCATTTTCTACATCTTCCATTCCAAAGAGTTTGCAAGACTAAATCTGGAAAAGACACAGCACTGAAAAGATTTTGCCTTGAAATCAGTCAGGTGAGTTCAGAATTAGCTTTCCCCACAATATGCTCGACCCTAAAAAGACATCCCACAGCAACTGTTCCTCCTCCTGCTATTCTTCCTACACAGAAGGATATGGAGAGGGTAGAGGGAGAATTTTGACATCAAGCAAGTATTTGTATTGCTGTAATATCAATATCTGATTTTTTTCACTGTTGATTGCAAGACTGCTCTTTGCCCTGAGCACAACCAAAGTTATTCCAACAGCTCTGTGTGGCAGAGCTCTCTTTGGTGACTTGCAGTCATTTAGTGCTGAAGTTATTAGTGAAAAATGATGTCTCTGCAAAGCAGAGACCATTGTACCAGTGGATATGGAACCGGGGAGTATTTCAATGTTCAAGCCAGTGGTGGTGGAGGATAAGGCAAGAGCATCTTGCATGTTGTTGATCTGTGGTTTTAGCTTTTAGACCAGATTTTAGCTTTCTAAAAATAGAGACAGGAGGCAATCACATCTCAATGTTAGGACATATTTTCCATATCAGTGCAATTCATATTTTCCTTTTTATTGTCCTGCTCTTATATAGCAATATATAGCATGTATTATAGCAAAACTGCACAGCAGAACTGCTAATATTTTATGCAACAATGCACAGCAGAATTGATAAGACTCTATGCAACCTCATCTGGGGCCTGCATGTGTCTCATTTCAAGTGGTTTTAATGCCTGACTTGGAGATACGACTTTTTAATGCCTGTGCTCTACATAAAATTGGTAATAAAAGTGAAGATACAGTGACAGATCAACTTTGGATGGTTAGAGGGAGAAATTACAAAGAGCAACAATTTGGGGAAAATAGTTTCAGTGAAAGTCATGTTCTAGATGAGTTTTAATGTGTTGCAGTAGCTACTCTTGCGTATTTTTTCTCTACATTTCTCTAAATATTCAAGTGTCATTCAAGTTTATGGATATAAGAGAGTACAGATGTTCAATTTAATTTATCCAGAAGAAAGTTAGAAGCCTTCCTGATACCAGGTCACTGGCCAAGCTGAGTAAAGATTTCTAATCTGATTGCACACTTTCATTTATCATAAGATTCACAGCAGGATTGAATATCTGCCAGAAAAGCTGAGAAAATTCAGATGGAAGATCAAAACTCTCATTTTTGCCTTCCACAAGTTACAAAACATGATGTCAGTTTACCATAGGACATAATAAAGTCACTTTTTCTTTAGTCTTTAAACCAAGGTAGGTTGGTTTTCTAGAGCAACCTGATGTAGATTAACCATTTACTTCTCCTAAAACTCTGTGAAATTCCCCCTTCCTGCTTTTGTTCTGCAACAGATCAGTCCAGGTGACTCCTGACCTTAAACATAAAAAATTGAGTGTGAAGGGATTGAGTGCAAAAGGGACAGAAGCGTGACATTTAAAGGACACACATGTATTTGCTGAGAATACGTATCCAGTAGTCATCCTCTTGGATGACTGCTTTCCAGCACATCCTGTTCCCAGATGAAGTGATCTTTCTGCCTTGTTTATAGAGAAATGTGTTGCATGTAAGGGTTATTTTCTTTTAAGAAATCTAGGGAGATATGATCTGTAGGCAGTAATAAAAAATCTTGCCCTTTTCTTCTGAAAACAATGTCTAGGTTTTTATGGTTCAGTGCAGCAGTGTTGCCCACAGGGATGATTTTCAATATCACAGTGTCCTCACGGGCAAAACGATGATATTTCTACTGAAGCATCAAGAGTCTCATTGCTCAGATGTTTAAAGAACCTAAGAACTGAGATAATGAATCCGATGTCCACATTAACACATATTTTATCCTCCATGAGCATGCCTACCAAAAAGTCAAGTCTTACTGTATGTCAAAACTTGAAAGAGACAACTGTTCAGGCTAGAATGGGAATGTTGGTCCTGGAGGCAACTGTCTCACACTCAGTCTCTGTCCTTGCAGGCACTGTGGGCATCAAGCAGCCAGGACACTTTATGTGCACAGGCAAAAGTTTTTGGCAACACCTGGATGAATTTTCCATAGCTAGCACTGGAGCAGTCCTGACTTTGCCAAAGGGAGCTTCCACTGAGGTTATGAGCACAGAAGGTCTTGGATGTTTATACCATTCAAACAAGCTGAATTCAACCACAAAGTTCAGAATTCAATCTCAAAGTTCAGAGACATTTTGCTACATTTTTCATGATGACAAAGTTGTGGAGATGTATGGAGATGCTGGGACACAGAGGATGTGCCTTTCCTGTGAGCATCTGTGTCTAAGGGGTGTCTCAGAGCAGGGACTGATGGGCTGATTTCCACACTACCCTGTTCTGCCTTAGAATCACAGAATGGTTTGGGTTGGGAAGGACCTTAAAGCCCATCCAGTTCCCCCCACTGCCATGGGCAGGGACACCTTCCACTATCCCAGGCTGCTCCAAGCCCCATCCAACGTGGCCCTGGACACTTCTAGGGATGGGGCAGCCACAGCTTCTCTGGGCAATCTGTGCCAGAGCCTCATAGTAAAGAATTTCTTCCTAATATCCCATCTAATCCTACTCTTATTTAGATCTGTTCCTCCCTGCTCTTACAGAAATACAAAAACTGAACAGAGTATGATGGCAAGAGAGAGGAAAGCTGGAAAGACAGAAGGGAAAGCAAAGGTAAAAGCTCAAGAGAAGACATTCTCTCTTTTCTCTGCATGTCTTCTTTCCTGAACCTTTCCTTTCTCCCCACTCCTTTCAGCATTTCATTATCCACAAATCCCACTTACACCTTTATCATCCCTTGGTACCATTATCCCTAAAGATGTGAAGAAAATTTATATCTGCAGGTCCACTAAAAACACTTCATTTATGGTCAAAAATGCTTCTGTTCAAAGTTTCTCTATTTGCACATTAATAGATTTGTATGCACACCCCCTTCCTCGCTTAAAATTATCTTTGAGTCTATAATTACACAGTGAGTCTTTCAGACTCCCTTTCTCCTGCTGTGCTTCATATTGAACACTATTTTATTGTTTTTGTTTTAATCTTCTTCATTTCTTCGGCAGATTGATGACACATTTTTATAGCTCTGACATTAAGAGAGAAATAATGATATTCTCACCCTGTCCATTTCTATAGATGCTGCTGCATCCTGATGATTTTGCACCACAATGAGTTTTTCAAAGTATTGCCAAGACAGTCATAATAATGACTGATCATTTTTTGGGATGTTGGTCTACCTAAATCCAACTTTGCCCATGGCCAGGGGTAGAAAGGGCTACTCAAAGCATGAACACCATGCACTGAAAACCATGCAGCAGTCCTGGGGATATCTTTAAAATATTTAACATGCCTGAACATGAGCCAAGTGTCCAAGGTGACCAAGAAGGCCAAGGGCAGGGCCTGTCCCCTGTGCTGGCCCTGTTGAGGCATCTCAAGTGCTGGGGGCACTTCTGGGCCCCTCAGATAAGAGAGATATTGAGGGGCTGGAGCATGTTCAGGGAAGGGAACAGAGCTGGGGAAGGGGCTGAAGGAGCTGGGGGGGCTCAGCCAGGAAAAAAGGAGGCTCAGAGGGCCCCTGGAGTTCTCTGCAACTCCCTGACAGGAGGAGGGAGCTGGTTGGGCTCTGCTCCCAGGGAACAAGGGACAGGATGAGAGAAAACGGCCTCAAATTGTGTCAGGAGAGGTTTAGGTTGGATATTGAGAAGAATTTCTTCATGGAAAGGGCTGTCAGCCCTGGCACAGGCTGCCCAGGAAAGAGGTTGAGTCACCATCCCTGAAAGGGTTCAAAAAACACGTGGATGTGGCACTTAATGACGAGCATGGTGCTGCTGTGTTGGTGGTTGGACTTAATGATCTTAGAGGTCTTTTCCAACCTTAACGATTCTATGAACTCAAGATGACTAAGGATGAAAGTTTGCTCTTCGTTAGCAGAGTTGTCTAACTCAGAAACATAATAGCAGTGTGAAACCTGTGAAAATTGAGAGATAATATGGGGGGATGCCTTTCTTTGGGTCTGGTTTTGCTTGTCTCTTTCAATCTGTAGTTGTATTAGGGCAAAAAGGTGTATCAACTGATCCTGCATGTCTTTGGAATTAATGCCTCAGAGTTATCACAGCATCACAAAATGAACTAGGTTTGAAAAGACCTTTGAGATCATCAAGCCCAACCTACCAATCCTTCAAGCCTGGATTAGACACTAGAAAAAGACTTATGGAAGCCCAATTGTGGATGAAAGTAACACCGACGAACACTCCCCCTACCCTGCAACTCTGGAACCTGTAAGCCCACTTCAATAAAACGTTGTGGACAGAGAGCAGTCTCAGATATGACTTCTTAAGTTTTATAATTATGTGACTGCACAGCAGGGGGGGATTCTGCTTAATGTCCTCTCTGAAAGAACACACTCAAGTGCTCACAAAAAGCCACACATGTGGCCTCTGCATCTCACTGTCGTCTTAGAGATGCAGGTCTCCTGGCACTCAGCCATGACTTGTGCTAGAAGGAGCTCTATCCAGTCCTGGAATTGTGCTCTACTTCATACAGAGACTGTATTATGTGTTTTTAAATTATTTTCTTCTAAATCCAAAAATTTCATTAACAGGCTAGGGGGGAGGAATATGATGCTGAGTCTCTCTCAGGAGCAGAGTACAACAAATCTAGAGTCAAAATTATAAATGATAGAAGTCTGACGTAATGTAGTGATATTTTTGAATGCTCATGATTTAGATGAAGCAGCCTTTGAATCAGACCACAGAACTCCTAATGGTTTGTGGCAGGTGTAAAGCCAGGAGGTGCCAAGCATGTAATTTCCTCCAATTAAAATAATTACAAGATTGATGATCAATTACTGCACTTCTGAAAAAATAACTGGGAATCCCTCACCCACAGATATACTGAATGACTGTTTAATACTCTCTGTCAAAGATATATGATAATCACTGCTCTGTATGGAGGATCATATCCCCCAGCTCTCTCAAGCCCAGTTGTCTTTTGGAAGGTTATTTGCAGCTGTATTAAAATGCTCTCACAAATGTGAACTAAATTCCCTTTTCATACATTTTTTCTAACTACTTCCAGAAAGCTGGGAAGATCATGAGATTTCCAAGATGTAGGAATGGTAAACTGGGATAAATCCTTCTTTTCCTCTCTGTACATGCCTTTGAATAATTTATCTGCAACCCTGAGATCAAGAACCAGAAATTAGTCTGAACTTCATTGTATGCTAAGACTCCAGTAAATCACTGTACAGTGTTTTGTTGGAAACTTTTCCTGATAGTCTTTTAAAAGAGATCAGGTGAGGAGCCTCATCCTCTCCAAAGGGAAGGGAAACCTTACAAGGGCTGGGGGAGGAGAAGCAGATTTCTTCTGCCCCAAGTATCCCCTGATTTGCTGCAAACAGAGTGTTTAGCTGAAGCAAAGCTGTCTGAATGCAAGAGCATCCTGTGATGGCACAAAAATGCAGCCACTGTGGTAAACTGGGAACATGAACTCCTGAGGGAACCATGCAGCTTCGAAGGGGTGGGAGTTCATCAAGCAATGGCCTGGATTGTGTCCAGGGCTTGCAAACAAGTCTACAGTTCATGATTATCCCAAATCAGATGAATGCAAAAATGCTGTGGGGTTACACAAATGGCCTTTCCAGCAGCACAGCCCTTCTGGACACAAGATTGTGAGATCTGCAGGAAAGGAGACTGTGGTAGAAGGAGAAGCAAATCTCAGAGGAGCTCCCTTCTTCTCCAAGTCCAACAAAGAAAATTGGCAGGCAGGGATGGAAGGGTGAGCAGAATAGACATCTGGATCTCACAGAAGGGGAAGGAAATCAGTAAAGCACTGCAGCCTACAGAAATAGGAAGGCACATGTAGCTCGTGCTTTTATATAACATATAAACCATCTCAGAGGCTTTACTTCATGCTCATTGCCTGGTCTGGGAAACCAAACTGCTGCTTACCCAATTTTCAGTCATGAATAGCTCACAGCCAGGGCAGACTTTTGGTTTTTCTTCAGGAAGAGGATTGCAAGAGTTAAGTGTTTTGTTTATGAATCCTGACAGGATTTTGCAGTTTCAAACACACTGGGATATTTTTAGACAGAGAATTCTAAAATTAAACATTCAGCCTTCCTAAAAACACCCTGCCACACTTCAATAGCTCCCATTGATGAGACATGAATACAAAATACATTGTAATTTCCTATCATAAAGCATAAGAAAAGGAAAATGTTTCTCCATCTAAACAGAAGGAAACGAGTTACTTTCTTGAAGTGGCAAATATCACATCTCAATACTGCCATCCCCAAAAGGCCCTGCTTGGTGAATCATCAAGTTTATGAGAGAAGTAAAAACGACCCTGCAGACCTCTGCACTTGAGATTTCAGGTGGGAGACACATCATTTTGGGTAAAGTAATGCCTTAAAAGCAGACACAAATGAGGATGTATATGTTGGTTTTGTAAAGTGTTCCCTAGAGTTTTTCCTGATAAAAATCAGGGTTTTATACAACGTATCAGAGGTAAAATCCTGTTCCCACAGAATTTCTGAATGATTTCCAAACCTTCACAATTTCATCCATCATCCATCATCTTGTCCTTTCTGTTTCTTCTCCAACCTTTAAATAAAGGGTGCTGTGTTTTTGCTTCTCAAAAACAGGCACCACAAGGAAAAGTTTTCTACTTTCAGGTGCTCAGGTGGGTTAAATCCATGTAATTCTTTCAGTGCTGTAGAGTTTTCGTTATCCTTGACTTCATTGAGGTTTACAGCCTTTCTCTGATGTCTTGCAGCCATAGTCCAAGCTCAGCCAATTGGGCCACTGCAGTTGATATTTGTGTTGAAAAAGATGTATGAGCTTGTAAAGATGGCTCAAATACCTCCAATTATCAGCGACTTGCCCACTCCAAATGCAAATTTCCATAACTGCTTTGGGAAACAAGAGTCCTCCAGGACACAGACTCTCCTCAGCCATTTCTGTCAAACAACTAAACTCCCCATATTAGTTTCCAAATCCCATCTCTTTTTATGTGTGAAATCAATTATGAAACTCATACATGTTCCTTGGAGACACTATTCCAGCTGATTTTTGGAAATGTAAGTGATTTCATTGGTAAGCTGTCATCTTGCTGAACAGAATACTAATCACTGTTGGTTTTGTTCAGATTCATTCCCATAACTAAGATTCCAGCATAATTTAAAAGTGGGCTACATTTTTCTTGATGGAAAATTTCTTCTTGAAACCACAGAATAAGCTTGTCCTCCACACCAACCACTTTCAGATCTCCTACAATGTTATGACAATCAGGGCTATGTAAACTATTTGCTCTTTTTAAAAAAGTAGCAATGATTTCAACAGCCCAATGAAGCAGTGCTTGTGCTTGCTGTGGTAGTGGAGTATTCACCCCACACCTCCTAATTACTCTACAAGTTCAAAGTAATTTTGCCATCAAGGCAAAAACTTTCTGAGTAAATCATTTTTAGATGATGTTACTCAGCCCACTTGGGTTTCTGACGAGCTCCACTGGGAGCAGGTATAGAACTATTTTTACAGTCTGGTTGAGAATACTTTACATGGAAATAAACTGACTTTTAAATCTCCATCTCGAGGGTGTCTTCTGGGACTATCAGTTGTTTGTGCATGCAGGATCCTACGCAGTGGCTGATGAGTGAGTCATCCTGCCTGACACCTTATCTGCACAATACTCTGCAATCTGGAGAGTGTGGTCACATCACAAAGTGGATCTACCACTCCTGGCTGCCCAGGCTAAAAGCTAAAGCAGAAAAAGAGGATTTTTTTTCTTTTCCCTCTGCACCTTTTTAAATTTCTGACTCTGATTTGCAGGTAAAAACTAACAGGAAATAAACCTTCCTTTCCTCTGTGGCCCTTTTGCTCTTTCTTGTCTTTGAACTTCATCTCATTTGTTTTGATTAATCAGTGTTGCTTCTCTCCAAAGTAGAAATCTGTCTTTACATATTTGAAAGGCAACACAAACTTGGTTTGACATTCTTATCTATACAAGAAAAATCACATTCAGGTCTCTCCATCAACTCAAGATTAGGCACAAATGAGCAAAGCACCCCTAACATCAAACAAGATCCATGCAAACATATCTACTTGTATGCATGTGTGAACTCCTGGAGCAACCAGTGCAGTCTCTGCCTTGTACAAGCCCCTTTGTTTTAAAACCTGCATCTTTATCCAAGCTAACACACCCTGACCCATACCAGACAGCCCAGCTGAGTGACAAAATGCCTACAGTTTCCCTCTGAGAGAATCCATACCTTTTAGAAAAAAACACTCTCCCTTGTGATTTAAAGGAAACACCTGACAAAGAATCTTGAAGTCTCTAGGGAAGTTGTTCCAGTGGTTGATTTCTCTCTTCTTTATTTCTAGTCTGAATTTCTCCAAAGTTCACTCCAGCCTGACCTCTACCTATGACAGTGTCCTTTTCTCCTGGATGGAAAAACTGTGTTTTCCCAGGAAGGGTATTTCTGCAGAGATACTTGTAGAAATTACACCAAGTCAACTCTTTAGTTAACATTGAAGCTGAAAAGAAAGCTTTTAAATGTCTTGATAAAAGTTGTAACCCAAGCAACACTTCTTACTGCTTTTTAAAAAGCCCTTTACATTTTTTTTTTGTATTCTCACTGAAATACAAATATCAGTCTTGAGTAAAAACACGTATATTTGCCCATTTAATGTTGGATTCAATGTAATGAGTTCAAGAAGCATGCAGACAATATTCTCAGGCACATTGGTGTGATTTTTGGGGTTGTCTGGGGCAGGGCTAGGAATTAGACTCCATGATCCTTGTAGGTCTCTTCCAATTCAGGATATTCTGTAATTGTATGATTCTATCATAAAACACATCTGAAAATTCTCTATGAGGATGTCAAAGCATGGCCTTGGCCGTATATGTAACAGCTTCATGCTGCTCAATGATTCCTCCAACATAACCCTATTGTAGATGTTATTGACCCCTTTAGTGCTGCACTTTTAAATCCCTGGAGAAAACTGTTCATTCAACTAGGCAGACATAGGAAAATGATGGTGTTTATGCCCTGTGTTGATTGGAAAATATTGTTTCCCACAGGAGTGAAATAAAGTCACAAGTGCAGGAAATATCATTTCTCCTTGGGAAAGGGGGGAAGATAAACTGGAAGAAGGTGAAAGCTGGATCCTACTGCCTCTGAACTCTTGTTATATTTAGGGGTTCAATGACACCATGTTTGTTGATGATGTTACTATTCTTGTGTGTCCTTCTTTAGTTATGGGAAACTTCCTGCCCTGAAACAGCCTGGAAAGGTGATCCAGGCTGGACAAAGAAAATCTACCTATGTTTGAACTCCACATCCATCACTATCACATCCTGTTGATAGTTCACCTCTCACTTCAGCTGACCAATATGTGAAATGCTGTAATTTACATCAGCAGAGACATTACAATATTATCTTTTCACTGTGCTCTTTGTGTCATGGTACTACAATGAGATGATCCCTGGCATGGGGATTTGGGCACAGAACCAGGCACCCAGAGGGCTGTTTCCCTTTACTTTTGCTATTGCACTGGCTTTGTCATCTCCCTTTCTTTTGGATCTAATCTCCCAAACTGTTTTAATTCCAAGAACAGAAACCTATCAGATGGATTCATAGTGAACCATTTCCACTTTTCCTTCTTGATAGCCCAGTTCAGTCTGGAAATGTCTCTGAGTTGGTATACTAAAATCAGGACCCTGGTACAGTTAAACCCTTTTATTTCACTTCTCTATTACATTGTCTGTCTAGACAGGATCTATTTATACTTGACTGTACACCTAATTTAGACAAATAAGTTCATTTTGGTACAAGTCAAGCCATAAATGGCACAGATGTTGCCTTTTCTGATCTTTAAACCTGAGCCATCTCACTATGTACCTATCAAGGCTTCTGCAAATGAGCAATTTCCAAGCAAGGATAGATGGGATATTAGTAGAGGGGAATTTAAAGTCTCACAGTACCTCTACTGCCTGCAAGACCACAAAGAAAAACTGATCTCAGTAATTAATCTGTTGAGGTTTGCAGAAACACCTCTCTTTTCTCCTCTCTAGACTCCCACCACTGTTACTAGGTTTCATTCTCTGATCAGTCCTCTCTCTTTGGAGGAAGATAAAAACCTCTAATAAGTCACACATACTTGTAATGTCCTGTATCATGGGCTGAAGTTATTTTCACATCCATGTGGTGGATTAGCAAAAGCCTGGGTTGCATGTGTATTAATAAACTGCTAATATTCTTTGTCCTCATAAAAGGTCAGTGCTTTCTTAGGGGAAGCTGCTAAAGCTGTTTTCTTTTCTAATATCTTACAATAGTTGCACCAGGCCTCCAAAATGCCAATCAGACCTAAGAGACCAGGGAAGAGCAAACACTCGACTATTTCACTGTGACACAGGATGATTTTGGTAAATTTTTTGATGTATCTGTGGACAGGAATTAGGGAAGAGGATGTTCCAGGACACATCACTGACTCTAAGATGGGCTTGCTGGTGATATTCACATTGCACAATCGAATTGATTCAGTTCACTTGGTCCAGAGCTATTTCCATTTAATTGAACGCAGAATGTTTGCGCAGGGTCTCTTCCCACTCTCCAAGCATCCTGTGATTCCATGAACCATGGAAGACACAGTCTGGAGGGGGCTGCAAAACACTTATTTTCCATGTTGCTCTAAAACTCTTCCAAGTAAATGTGGGCACACAGAGAAGGCTTCCTAGTTAAGTCATGATGGGCCACAGAAGACAGTCTCTGAGAACAAGGCTGATAACTCACAGGTAGGAGCAGGCTGAAAGGAACTCCTGTTCAGCATTCCCTACCCATAAATCCTGGACAATTAGCAAGTTGCATTTTTTTATTTTTCTTCTCCTGGCTGTTTTCCTCCTAAAGTGTCCCCATCCCTCCATGCTCACCAGAGCCAGCTGCTGGCCAGTGTCTGTGATCGTGTGCAGTTGTCAGTGAAGTGATGGAAAATATATTGATATTTTTTGTTGTTGTTCCTAGCTCTGTCAAGGGTTCTTAGGGCTCACTACAGTGTGCTGGTAAACCAGGAAAAGAGCTTGTTCCTGCAGCATCTCTTTCTCTCCTTTCCAGTGTCCCATGGCTGGTGTCCTGTGGACAGAAAGGTTCACAAGGGTGTCCCAGCTATTGTTATCCAGTGTCCTGGACACCATTTTTGGAGCTTTGGAGAGAGAGATTAGAAGCTCAGGGCTAAGGAGAGAGAGAGAGAGCTCCAGTACCCAAACCATGCTTACAGAAAGGGTCCAGTGCCTTTGCTCTTGGATATGGAGGGAAAGGAATGTGGCTACTGCTCTTGGTTCCACTCAATGCTGTCAGTCTCTAAATGTGATATAATCACACCCATGGGGCAGCACAGGCAGAATGAGCTACTCTCTGAATCTCAGAATTATTTATCCTTGATATAATTTTGTGGAGAGCCTCAATCACATCTCCAGCTAGGCTGAGAACAAGAATTTAAATTGTTACAGGTTTTCTGAGGGGAAAAAAAAAAGAGAGAGAAAAATAACAAATCCCTCTGTAGCCTCTTAATTGCCTAAAAAGGCAAAGGTAAAATTTAGCCACGTACCTTTGGGAGCCAGAGGCTTTGTCCTTAGTATCTATAGTTCTCAGTGATGTCTCTGTTCCAATTCTTGCTCTGCCTTCCAGGAGTGTTGCAAGGATAAATGATATTTGGGTTCTGGGGCCCATCATTAAGAGGCCCCTGTCAGTGCCAAGGATGGGTGAATGAATTTTGAAGCAGGCCCTGGGGACACAAAAGACCATCTTGCACTGAGCATGTCTTCTGTTAAGTTTCTCTTTTGACAATGTCTCCATTTTGGGAAGGGAGAAGGACACCAATTAAATTTTTTGTGTTAGGAAAGGCATGAAACACTTGAACGCTGAAAGTTTCAAATCGAGATAGTTTCAGCCTCCAAAGTTCATCTTTCTCATTTTTCTGGGGGGAAAAAAGAAAAAGTGGACAACAGTGTACCAAGTTCTGAGCCATTGTTTGCAATATATAATGAAAATGCCTAAAACTGGAGGAGAATAAGAAAAAAAAAAGTCAAATTGCTGAATACAGAGTTCCTGTCCCTTCACATCCTTGCTTGTCTGCCTGTCCCCCACTCACCATACAAAGTTATTCCATGAAAAAAGGGCATTTCCGTCTCTTCATGTGAAAGTTTCATGATGGGACAGGACCAGGAAGCCAACTAAGTGATGTGAGACTGCCAGGAAAGACATTTTCACTTGAGATTAGCATGAGAACACTTTCTGATTTTTTTCTTGTCTTATGACAGCCTCGTGAGCTTTCAAAAATTATGCAGAAATCCTCATCCTAGGGTTGACCAAAGCAGTTGATTTTATCACTTCCAACAGATCGTAAGGAGAACATAAGTAGGGCAGTGAGTTTGCAGAAGTGCAAAGCTTGCTATGCACAGCTCTATTTTTTTGTTTGTTTTCTTTTGCTAATAAACCTTTTTCCAATGTGTCTGCTCATTCTCTGCTTATTTATTGCAGGGACCTTCCAACAGGAACTGAAATTTGGGGATGAAGCTATAATGAGTCCCCAGGTGGGGATTGGTCTTTCTCCCAGGCAACTAAAGGACACAATCTCAAGTTGTGACACGGGAGGATTCAATTGGATGTTAGGGAAAATTTCTTCACAGAAAGGATTGTCAAACATTGGAACAGGCTGCCCAGGGCAGTGGTGGATCTCCATCCCTGGAAGGACTTAAAATCCCTGTGGATGTGGTGCTTGGGGACATGGGTTAGTGGTGGCCTTGGCAGTGTTGGACTGGATGATCTTAGAGTGCTTTTCCAATCTAAACGATTCTCTTCTAGAACAGGCCAAGAAGAGGGTGTCATAGGACATTTGCTAAGGAGGTTTCCAGCTGCCCAGTAAGTTACTGCAGCAAGGGAGTTGCTCCCATCTTTAAAACACTCTCTTTTTGTCCATCTTGGTTTATTTCTAAATATTCCATTGCTACGTGCAACTTGTGCTTGTCAGCCAAAAAGCATCACCTCCCAGAGGCATCCAAGTCATCCCACCCTGCAAACCTGGATACTCTAGCAGGTTCCCAACGCTGCATCTGGAGGGAATGCCACAAGTGACAGGAGTTTGCTCTCCAGATCCCACCAGACCTCTCTAACCTGTTTTTTGGGGAACAGGGATGTGACTGTTGATCTGTTTGGGGTGGATGTCCTGGTGAAAGTGCATTCACAAGCCTTGTCAAACACGAGGGAAGAAGGGGTGTGGTGCTGCACCCCACCCAGCCTGGCTATGGCTCTTTCTAACCCTTGTGTTCATGTAGAAGTTTTTATTAATTATCTTTACTGCACTGGTTTGTTTAGTGCCATCGTGCTAATCATGATCATTAATAACATTATCCAAAATATGTTCTCATGCGACTTCTGCACCCCCATGCAATAGCTTGGAGACCCTCCAAGAGGACTTCCTCTGGGAGCTGGCTCTGCAGCCAAGCAGCTTTCACTGCTATGAAACATTTCCTGATACTCTGTGTGTTTGCTCCCTCTGGGACACCCTCACCATTTCCTTTCCCTCTCGTGTCCACCCCCTTCACACTCTTGGCATCCTCAGCCTGGCCATTAGTGGCATGCTTATGCCATGGCAGTTTTGGAAGGATGGCTCCCAAATTCGTATTCAGGTCATTCAAAAAAATCCCTTTGGCTTAGTGCTGGTGCTGTGATGAAAGTTCCTGCCGACAGACACAGTCACGTGTCCAACCACCAAATTTTTTGTCTTCTTACTCTGTATTGCCAAATAAAACCAGAAAAACACTAGAAAATTATGAAAGAATGCATTTTCTCTTAGGCTAAAAAATTTTCACTATACAGCTTAATTCTTTTGAAGGAATTGCATCCCTGAGACAATGTTAGTTCCTGAAGAGGAATAAGATATTTCAGGAAATAACCAAAGCAAAACAAAAAGTATGAGAAAGACCTGTTGCCATGGGAACAACGTGTATCAAACTGATGTCAAACATTGTGCAAAATAATCTCGCCGAGTCCTAAGATGCAGTGATGAAGGAGGCTACAAAAGGAAGCTGTCTGTGCTTTACTTACACTATTTTTTATATACTTGTTTGCCTGTGTGGTGTGCATATATCACACCCACACTCCACCCACAGCACACAGCTGTCTCTCTGAACTTTCTTACCTCTACTCCAGGAATCCAGGTGATGATGGGGGAGGAAGGATGAGGGGAAGAAAAGGAAAAGGAAAGGAAAGGAAAGGA
Source organism: Serilophus lunatus (assembly GCA_013399895.1). Lineage (NCBI taxonomy): Eukaryota > Metazoa > Chordata > Aves > Passeriformes > Eurylaimidae > Serilophus > Serilophus lunatus. The sequence continues at coordinate 72,215 of VXBA01001285.1, forward strand.
AAGGAAAGGAAAGGAAAGGAAAGGAAAGGAAAGGAAAGGAAAGGAAAGGAAAGGAAAGGAAAGGAAAGGAAAGGAAAGGAAAGGAAAGGAAAGGAAAGGAAAAAGAAGATAGCATTTGGATTTGGAAAGAGAAAAATAGCACTGCATCTTTTTAGTGCCACATAGACATTAGTCAAATGGGCCAGATTCTGTTCTCACCTCATTTATTTGCTGCATTGGTTTCAGTAGTGCAGTTCCAGGTTTCTCCCAGTAGAATTGCAAATGAGTACAAGCTCATTCTTTTCTATGTCAATATCTTATTTAATTTGTGTGTCTGCCAGTGTCAATGCCTGGATACCAGTGACTCTGAAGAAAAAGGACTGGGAATGCTCTGTGAAACTGCCATAGAATCACAGTGTTCGAGGTTTTAGGGGAGCTCTGGAGATCATCCTGTCCATCATCCCTACACAAGCATTGCCACCTAGAGCTGGTTTCCCTGAAATGTGTCCAGATGACTTTTTAATATCTTCAAGAACAGAAGCTCAACTGAAGCTCATCACTGGGCAACCTGTTCTAGAGCTCCATCAACCTCACTGTAAAAAAGTGTTCTCTGATGTTCAGAGGGACTCTCCTGTGTCTCAGTGTGTCCCTCATCCTGTCACTTGGTGCCACTGGAAAGAGCCTGGCTCCATCCTCTCTGCACCCTCCCTGCAGGTGTTTATGGATCCCAGGAGCCTTCTCTCCTCCAGGCTGAGCAGTCCCAGCTCCCTCAGCCTTTCTGCAGAGCAGAAATGTTCCAGTCCATTCATCAAGAGCTTTGTGGCTCTTCACTGGCCTACAGCCCATGTCCTGGGCATCCCAGAACTGTACACAATACTCCAGGAGGGATCACCTCCTCTGTCCTGCTCATAATGTTTTAACTTACACAGCCCAGGATACCACTGGCCTTCTTTGCCACAATGCTGGATCATGGTGATCTTGATGCCACCAACATCCCCAGGTCTTTTCCTGACAAGCTCCTTCCCAGCTGGGTAACTTGTGCCTGGGGTGCATGAGGTTGACCCTCCCCGTGTCCAGGAGTTTTCTGTGAGGTGACAAACACCTGACTTGCCTTCATTCCCTCATGTTGCAAAAGGAGAAACATAAGCTGGTGATGAACTTCTCTGCTTGTAGACACAATGGGCCCTGGGAACTGCTCAGAGGACAGAGCTGAGGCTTGTAGATTACTACAAGTAGTATATCTGAATTGCCTGAGGAAGCGTCTGGGTCCCCAATGGGATCTTGCAAAGCCAAGAAGATACCACGATTTGCAGCAAAGCAAGCAGAAGAGAAAGAGCACCATCCCTGAGGGCTGGAATGGATTTGGAAGCAGGCAGCAGCTTTAGCAACAGGTAGCTATTTTTCTGTACAAAACAAGAATGTGTTTTCCCATTTCACTCACACCAACCCTTATGTATCTTGCACTTTTTGACCTTCTGTTTCTGTCCTAAAGAGATATAGAGATGCAAGCACATACACTCATCTCTACAAAGTCTTTCTAAGTGCCTCTGATATTCCCTTTCCATTTTTCTGAGAGTACTTCTAGGGCTCATTAATGCAAACCCTCAGCTCCAGTGAGCAGTGACCTTTCTATCCCAAGACTGTTATCCCAATACTCCTACATCCTCTTGTATCACTTTTGCTATCCTCCCAGACATGATCTTTCTTGTTCATACATCTCCTCTGCTGCCCTGTTCCCTTTCCATCAGATCTCATCCTGTAGAGCCTGAAACCTGACTAACTTAGAAGAACAGAACCACAGAATCATTGAGGTTGGAAAAGGCCCTAAAGGTCATCAAGTCCTGCCATCAGTCCAGCACCACCACTTCATTCACCACTAAACCATGTCCTTGAATGCCATAGCCACATGTTTTTTGAACATTTCCAGGGATGGTGATTCCACCACTTCCCTGGGCACTTCCTCAGACTCGTTGTGGTACATCTTGTCCCACTCATATCTTTGCATGGGCCAGTCCATTCCACAAGCTATGCCAGCCTCCATCCCACATGCAAAATACACCTGTTCACCTCAAACACGACCTACCAAGAGACCTCTGCAATGGTCAAAAATCCAAATTGTGGTGCAAAACCAAGAGAAATATAGATGAGTGGAGCTGTAAAACCATAAACTAAGGACAAAAAATTATAGCTGCTGTAAATCCGAGTAGCCTCCTTCTTCCAAGTGACTCTTTAGGTCCTTACACATCTGCAGAGGAAGCACTGTGCTCTTCAAGTGTATGACACCTCCTTGATAACCTCAGCTACCAATTTTAGGGGCATAAACCTGAACTACAGTCCTGTACACAATTATGCAAACTGGTCATTTATTGCTGAAACTTTGCCAGTGCTAACAGTGACACTGGATAAAATAAGTGTATTTTGGACTTCTCTTCAGGAGTACACCAATTTTTGCAATCAAAACTGTTTACAGGAAGCACCTGATTTCAGTGGAAGGCCCGTTTTTAAAACAGAAAATTTGTGAGAAAATATGAAGAAAACTGTCTATATTACACACTCTGTCTTTGACACTTCCACAAGAAAAACTGATGTTTTCTCATATGAAGCAAACTTCCATGATAAAACAGCTTCTGCTTCATACAAGTATCTACTTTTAAAAGTTGAAGCAAGGATAAACAGAGCCATCTTTCCTCCTCCTTTGCAGCTGGCCTGTGGTTTGTAATGTTAATTTACAGCTTTGAACTCTGTGCAGAGAGTTCCACCAGTAAATCCTGAGCAGTCCCAGTGAACATCCACCTCTGAAACAAAAATAAAACTCACTGCACTATGTGATATTTTGTTCTTCCACCAAGATTTTAAGACTTGACTGGATAGAGGTTTTTGTTGTTTTCTTCTCTGCAGTTCCCAACCCTGGGGCAGCTGCATTTCTGCACCATTTGCAGCCTGAAAATTATTTTAGAGTCATTCAAGGTGGTAGTCGATGGGCTCAGGTGACAGGGCTGTACAAACCACTGATCCCAGCAGACAGTCAGGAGCTCTGCAAGATCCAAGGAAATGAGGAGCTCAGGGGAGTTTTAACCTTCTAATGAGGTGCTCCAACATGTAAGAGGACAAGTGGTCTTGTTCCCTTCCAGACACCTTTTAGAAGACACGGGTTTTATGAGCTGAAAATGAACATTTTCCTGGAGCCAGGTTTCATGCTGTGTTTTTATTATCCACCTACTGAACTCCAAATAAGGGAAAAAGAAGACAGAGCCCATTACACCTTAAAATGTTCAATATAAAGTTACTGGGAAGCAGGGAAGAGCAAAGAGTATCAGTGTCCCCCTCTGTATCTGCTGTGTTCTTCTGTCTGCTGTGTTCTTGTATCTGCTGGAAATTCTGGAGCAGCCAGGCCTCAATATTTCAGTGCCTGGAATTACAGAAAGGATGGGTGGAGCTTTCTTGTTTTGTTTATTTATGTTTTTTCTCTCTCTCTCTCTTTGGAAACAAGTTGAAATGATGAGCTATTATTTCAAGCTGGCCCTTTGCCAGGCTGTGATTTCAGAACTCCAAACAGCCTGAAAGTTAAACTCAGGAGAGAGTAAATCTTGTGCTTTTACTCAAACAAATGAACACTAGTGCTGTTGCCTGCCTTTCTGGTTTCCAAGGGGGAAAAAAAAATAAAAGTGAGAGGTGATTTAGTCTGGATTGCTCCATAGCTGCAGTAGAGTCAGCAAGATCATGTTGAAGTCTTTCCCTTCCTCCCCTGCCACTGTTCATATGCCACTGCTCTAGAAGCAGCACAATCTCATGAAATGAGATGGGTCTTCATGACTTAGAGCTTAAAAAATGAATTTTCAAGTGATTCCAAAAGGAACAAGAGGACTTTTAACTCCAGTGATGTCATGGGCTATTTTTTGGATAATAAAGCCCAAAGCCAGCTTGGTGAAAAGCCTGTGAATGGCAGTGAGAACTAGAAGAGGTGAATAGAAATAGAAGAAATAGGTGAAATTTCAGGCCTTTGAGCATAGTCCTCTTTTTTCTCAGTGTTTGTCTCTAAGCTTGAGCTTGCTGCAGTAGTGGTACTAAAATATGGGCAATCCTGCTGCCTCTCAGGTCTTGCCCTCAATTCTGGAATTTGATGAAGTCAGACCACAGGGGATCCCCCTGTGTGTCTGAAGTAGCACTTGCAACATCTGATGCAGTGAATTTTCAAGAAGGAATATGATAAATTAATTATATGGATGGAGAAACACCACTTTGGGCTGGGAGCCATTACAAGCTCTACCACAGACATCATCTGTGGTTGTGGTCACATCACAAGGTGTGTCTGCCCTTCACCTATTTGGATTTACTGCAGAAGATTCAGCTGATTTTAGTCCTCTGGCCAGCTGCTTTTCCTGATATTCCTCCATTTTTGCTCTGTTTCCATGCATTCCATCTGCCTCAGACCCAGGCAGAGAGTTTTTGTCCCTCTTACTAACAGGACTCTGAAATTTGTGAGGCATCATGAAATATGTTCACCTGTGTTTCCTACAGAGCTTCACTCCAGCAAACTGATCAAGTCTGAAAAATAGATGAACTGGATTTGGGGTTAAAACACAGTCTGGAAAGCACCAAGTGGCCTGAAAACACCTCTTGCATCATAAATGCATCATGAAAGCACAGGATTCTTTTTCTAAACAGGTATTGTGGCTGCCCTCTCTACTTCTGCACGCTTCCCTGTTATTCACAGATGGGAAGGGCTGTAGTCACCATGGATGAGAAAAGCTTTAGTTCCAGAACTAAGAGAGGAATGTGATTCATTTTTTGTAAGTTATTGAACTCTGACAGTAAAATAAGATAATAAAACCATGCCTGGATTCCCAGAGTGACATGTAAAAATGGCATTGCAAGATGACTTGCTAGATGGAGTAATGCTTACAAAAATTTCCATGGAGCCTTCATTTTGATGAATGTATTTAATTAAACCTTATGGATACATAAAAAGGTTATCAACTGGACTAAAAATACTCTGTGAACAAAAAGCCACCAAAAATAATGGGGTTTGGTGTTTCCCTTTGTTTACTCCAAGAGAAATTGGAAATCTTCCATGTGTTTGGATTAGTATTAGTGTCAGTGAAAGTAGAGAACCACTAGTCTTGACTTACCAGTGGTTTCCAGCTGTGGCCCATGGACCTCTCTGGTGGGTGTGGGAAAGGTCCTTGCCCATTGTTAGTCAGCTGAAATTCATAACACAGATGCCTCTAACTCCACTAATGCAATTTTGCAGCTGCCAAGATGAAGAGTGTTGGAAATCACAAGGTCCAGATGCTCAGCTGGTGCAAGCTGATAGTGCTCCATCCCTACGTCAGCAGACTTGGCTGTGTCTCCTCAACTGTATCAGGAAAGATCCCATCATTTGCCTTTGTGTAGTTCTTTGTACTCGTGGCTGTTCAACACAACATGTTTAATCAAGGAGCAGCATCTGCCAGGCAGACAAGACTCTGCTGCACAGCTATGGAGCATCTGAGGTCAATGTTCTCTGAGCAATGGTGGATAAATCAGGAGATTAAGCTACCAGTCCTTGTTCTTATAGTACCAGGGAAGTCCACAGCTTTGTGCACAGTTCAGTGTTCATGTATCAAAAAGGTTGAAAAGAGTGGCAAAAGCCAGATGTTCTGCCTTTTTTTTTTTTT
>VXBA01001285.1:77882-119716 GCA_013399895.1 Serilophus lunatus
TTTTTTTTTTTTTTACAAAAAAAAGTCTGTGTAGAGGGAAGCTGGAGATTTTTTGAGGATTTCTCCCTCAGGCTACCATGAAACACAAACTGCACAAATGAACAACCTCATTCTGAACCAGTCAGACTACAGTGCCTCCAGCACATTGTATCATTGCTTCTGCCACAGGGGCACCCACAATGGAAAAATGGATTTCAGTGAAATAATATTTTGGTAGAATATTAGTTTTCCCAGAAAATTTCTTTAGATAAGGAAACTCCCTTCTTGGGAGTTAACTGCTATAGGCAGTTAACAAATGATGCTAGTGGGTTCCACGTTGTTTGTGGAAAAAAATTATTCCTCAAAATGGGGAATTTGCAATGATCATGGCCTTATTCATCTGCTCTGAATCAACACCTGCAGCCCTTTAATCTCCTTCCACAGGCCAGAGGAAGTTGGTCTTCTAATTATGAACCCACAGGTATAGGGGTGGCACAAAGCCAAATGTGATGCCCAGTCCTGTGTACAAATGGTCTCGTCCTCTGAAGTACGAAGCGATAGCAAAAAAAAATGGCCAAAGCACAAATTTCCGAGGACAGACAAGGTTGAATCCCAAGTGGGTTGTAAATTGGCTGAGCAATGCTCACCTCACCTACTGTACCCACGTGTGAGGCCATAAGTTCCTGCACCAACATCCACCTTAATCAGGATGCGTCATCCTGGTACCAAATGACATCTAAATGCCCTTTGTCACATCCCTTGGGGTATGTGGGCAGGGTCACACACCTCCAAAAAGGTCTCCTTGCACTGCAAGTTGTCTTGGGCAGAAGCCTCATAAGATTTGCTGCACAGAAAAATGCAGGGATGGTCACAATGGGGAGGAAATGGCTTGGGGAGTGTGATATCAAAACAGGCAGCACATGGCTGTGTTTGGAGAGGAGATTGTGAGTACACCCCAGTTCTCCAACCTGATACACCAGGGACCTATTCAAACTGGCTACTGCCCCTGAGAAGGTGTAGAAATGACATAGGATAACTGAAGCTTTGAGACTTGATGGAATCAAAAGGGTTGTCTGCCCTGTCACAGGCTTCCCAGGGCAGTGGTGGAGCCCCCATCCCTGGAGGGGTTTAAAAGCTGTGTGGATGTAACACCTGGGGACGTGGGTTTGTGGTGGTCTTGGCAGTGATGGAGGAACAGTTGGACTGGATGACCTTAGAGGATTTTTCCAACCTAAATAGTTCTGTAATTCTCTGATTCTAGCATAAGATCCATGAAGGCCACCCTGTTCAGAAACATCCCCTACTCACCAAAGTGAAGTTGTCTCACAAAGGAGAGGGGTGCCAGGCATCAAAAACTCCATCCCACCTACAAACTACAATTTGTGAGTCGACACAATTGGTCACAGTTGATTCTGGTTTGGTTTGGGCTTAAAAAAAGAACATAGAGAGGAAGAACAGAGAGCTAGAAGAGCCACTAATAAAGGGAGGCAGGGTAAGTAGGTCAGGGAGGGGAAGGAGTTACTGAGAGCTCTTCTTGGGAGCAGGAACAGGAAGGCTCCATGACTCCCCCTTTTGGGCACAAAAAATCCAAGTCACCAAGTCACTGTGAGGAATTTTGCTCTACTTTAAGGGGATGTTGAGAGAAAAAGTGGGAGTGGACAGCTGTCTTTCTTCCAGTTCTGAGAAGGTTTTCACTATCCCACACTCAGCCTTCAGCTTCTTATGCTGCTTTGGTTCTGTCCTGGAGCCATTCCAATGGCAAAACACCACCAAAAAATGACCCAAACTGTTTCAAGATCTCATCCCACAAGCCTTGAGAAAAATCTGGCAGGGAAGAATGTGCTCTAAAGACCTTTCAGTCTGCTTGGACAGAAGAAAACAAGGAAGACTGGACAGACAGCAAGTCAGCAGAACAACCATGAGGTTTTCCACCCTGACTGGTGCTCCTTGTCTTATGGAGCTCAATTCATCAAGCTGAGCTTGTCTTGTCAGGGTGGACAACTCATCTCTAGCTGGTGAGAACAGTTCCACTAACCAGATACAACAGGAATAGTCTTGGTCTTTGATTTTCATCCCAAGCTGGTGTCAGCCTATAAATAATGAAATCTGCACTCAGATTTAATTATCACTAATCCAGTGAGACTGTGCAATAAGTCTACCTTGCCAGATCCTCATGTAAGTGCAGGGTTTGCATGCCCTGATGTTGGCCAGATGTGTCTGCCATGCATTAAGAAAATAAATAAGCAAAATATTTCTCCATCTACTGAAAGTACATGTTTTGTCCACATCTGTTGAAAAGATTAATGAGTTTCTTGGACTTGTTTTACAGCAACTCAGATTTGTAAATTACAAACATTCCTTTTTTCCCCAAATATGTAACAAATGAAAAAAAAATACTGTTGAGTTTTTAGAAGTAGTAAAACTAGCCAGCATTTAAAAAAAGAAACCTGGATGAAAGGGAAATTTAACCTCAAAAGAGAACCTGTTACAATCCAAAGTTTTATTCCAAGGGTTTCCAGGATAATCTGCAATTTGATGCTTCCATCACTGGCATTTGAAAAATGCAAAAGAAGGGCAGGGCTATAAAACATTCCACCAGTGGGAAGACTTGTATATCAGTTTACTTTTCCAGGCACACTGCTTGACCACTCAGCCAGAGCACCAGTCACCTGTCTTTGGATTTCAGTACTTCTTTCACTTCAACTCTTTCCAGCAGCCAAAAATGTTACTTCTGGGCTTGTGGGTGTCCAAGGGCATTGCCCTGTGCTGTTTAATCTTCCTCAAGTTCCTCTCGACAATGGGTCCCAGCAGACCTCAGTTTGATGAAGATGGAGCAAGAGGGAAGAACCATGAGGAGGAGCAGCTGTTAGTTATTTAAATTTTCACAAGATTTGTCATTGTTGGCCCATGCATCTATTGCCCATTTAGCTGTGTGGTCTCTATGTCTTCATTCACTCTCCTGAGCTGTTTTAAATGGAAAGAGGGTACAAGGAGCTCATATTAAGGATGAAATTCTCTTTTTGCTTTTTAAATTAAATGATCCAAGGCTAAGTAAGTTATCTTTAAGGTCCCTTCCAACCCAAGCCTTTCTATAATTCTGTAAATCCATGATAATAGCCAAGGCAGGAAGCAGGCAGGCACAGCAGTACAGACATCTCCCACCCCTGTGTTTGGAACAGAGGGAAGCAAAGTCTCCTGGAGTGAAATCCAAGCTAGAGGAGAAGGATCTGGTGAGAATCAACAATAACTTCAGGAAGACAGACCAGAAGTTGGAGACAAGTTGTAAATGTGAGGCTAAATTAGGAACTGGCTGTGATTTTATGACCAAATCAGACAGAACCTGTCTCTCATTTTGCTACATCTGCCTGGCTGGGTCTTTTTCAGGGGCTTTTCATGCTCTGCTAAGAAGCCACACCTGAGGACCCAGGGTGATTTTGCCATCTATGGGATCTTGGCAAAGGTACAGCTCTGTCCTGCGTGGTGGAGAGGAGGAAGAGCCTCCGGTCTTCATCTGTCAGACCAACACATCTCACCAAGCAGAAAACAGAAAACATTAAAAAGGAAGCATGTTCCCTGTTTCTCCTTCCACAGTGAGTAAATCCATGCTTCCCTGCAGTGAGCCAAGTAAGTATTTTGTCAAAGCAAACAATTCCTGGCTTTTAATTTGACATGGGAGGCTGTGTCAGATCACAAAGTAAAGGAGAAGAACGTCAGCACCAAAGCAGTGATGCACTGACAGAAAGCAGAACTGCTCAGCCCTGTAGCAGCAAGTGCTTTCTGTAGGAATAGTTTGTTTTAGCAGTTTGACACAGCACTGGAGACCACTCAAATCCTTGATCTCCATGTTTCCAGCGTTATATTCAGTTTAGTTTCTTTTAACAGCATAAAAGACAGCCATGGACTTGAGTCAGCTGTGAGCAGAGCCTAAATGCCTGTCTCAAATCCTCAACATGCTGCTGAGTGCTGAGACAAAGATGAGCATTCCTGGAAAATAAGGATGTGGAATTGGGGTATATAGGCTTGTTCCAGACTCAGCATGTGAGTCTGGGCGAGAATCATCCATTTGCATGGTACAAGTTAGTCACCCTCAGGTGGCTTTAGCACTCATGAAAAGCTATATAGACATAGTAGAGGGTGATGCAACTCCTCCTAAACTGAATTATCATCAGTCTGTCGGGATGATCTTCCCCTGAAGGCACCAGATCCTTGTTTTTCACTCTAATGGAAGGTCACAGTAACTGGCTTAGAGTGAGAGATCTCATTTTAGATTTCTTAAAGTTGAGAGAGATGAATCCCCCCGTATATCCTCTCCTTGGTGCAGTATCTGTAAAATGAGAATAATGTGAAATGAGAATAATGATTCTGTGCAACTCAGGGAAGCTTCAGCAGTGAGTGGTTGAAGGCACTAAGAAAGCCTCATGGGAGAACATGAAATTCTTGGTAATGAAGTATGTCAACCCAGCTTTCATCAAGGCAGATAAATCTTTGGTCATGAGATTAAACATCACCAGTAGCTTTGAAAAGTAATATACCCAGGACTGCAGTGAGCAGGAATCTTCAAGTCCTCTTCTAATTATGTTCTTAATTTATGAGATCAGTTTGCCCTTGCTGGGACATCACCCCTCCAACCCTGAACTGATGGAGAACAAGTGCAGCATCCCATCTTCACCTTCATCAGTCTGCTCACCCACTCCCATTACTGCCAGGGGTTTCTGCCCCTCAAATGAACAGCAGTGTGTTTGGTGTCTTATCTGGTGAATTTTGGCTGGGAAGGGGAGTGCAGCTGGCAGGACCTGCTGGGGCTGACCTGAGACATACCTTGCTTCTGCTGCCCTCAAACTGTGAGCAGGCTTGGATTGGATATTAGTAAGAAATTCTCCTCTGTGAGTGTGGGGAGGTCCTGGCACAGGTTGCCCAGAGAACTGTGAATGCCCCATCTCTGGAAGTGCCCAAGCCCAGGTTGGATGGGGCTTGGAGCAACCTGGGATAGTGGGAGGTGTGCCTGCCCACAGCAGGGCTTGGAACAAGATGATATTTTAGGTCCCTTTCAACCCAGACCATTCTGTTATTCTATGACTCTCTGCCCACAACAACCTGCAAGGTGACTTCACTGACGCATTCCCTTGGAGGATGCAGCTGCAAGTTTTCTGACTTTGGAGCGGTTGTTATTTACTCTGTTGTCAATACAGAGAAGCAGGGATGGTGTGGATGAAGCCCAAGGGAAGCCCTCTGCTAACATCCTACTCTGAAATGACGGGAAGGTCAGAGCTAGTTCCCTGCATCTGCCAGAGTCACCCTTCTTTCCCATCCCTCCCCCTGCTCTGGGGACAGACACACCACCAATGCCAGGGTCAAGCTCGTCCCAGGGATCATCAAACTGCTTCTGAAGAACAAATTTTCTGCTGCAAGAAGCCAGATTGCACAAACAGGCAGATGTTTGCAAGCAAATGTCCCAAGGAAGATTGAAATCCCCAGACACATTTTTTTTTTGGTAGCTCACATCTCAGCTGCTGTCAGGATGCTCAGATCACTCACTGGAGACAAAATATATAGAAACAACCAGCAGAGACAATAAGAGGTGGAAATTTCCAAATGATGCTTTCCTTCATGATGAGAGATGAGGTTTGTTTACAGGGTGGACCAGCCTTCTGAAATCCCACAAGAGAATTGAGCCTTGATATCTATAGAGGCAATGAAAATCTGCTTCTAATTTGAGAACAAGTACATAAAATATTAACATCCAGAAGAGAAAAGGACTTTGCTGCACTCCTGCACCTGATTTGTGTCAGACAGTGGGGACAATCCACCTCTGCCATCCAAGGTGGCTACAGCCAGTTGTGTTCCTTTTGAATAACCCTCTTTTACTTCTACTGCATCCTTGTTCAACCAGCACCTCAGCTTTTCTTTGCTCAAAGGGAGTTCTAGGACACATTTCAAAGCATTTATACTGAACCATTCCTTCCTTGTAACCTCCCACCCAAAGAATCAGTGAGTCCCTGTAATAATCCAACAGGCTGAAACACCTTTAAAGTCTCCAAGGTTTACCTCCAGACTGGGCTTTGCAGCATGTCTTGACATCCAGGAAGTCGAGGCTGTAACAAGGGGCTAAGGGTTTCCTCTAAAGGCCTGTAAGATCCTTGTAAAGGCACAACTCTCTTCTCCCATCATAGGCAGACACAGATTTCCCAGGGCGTTATGTTCATCCCTCTCCTTCTCCTGGGAAATCGTTCAGGTTTGTGCATACAACTAATGTACAATCATACAAACCTCATTTTTGTTGTTTGCACATGCATTTGCAGTGCAGTTGTATGAATCCTCTCAGTTCCTCAGTCCCACAAGACAAACCAAGTTAATTTTCCCACCATCTGCAAGAGAAATGCAGTCCTGTCACACAGATGTAGAGCCACAGATCTGTCACAACAGAGGATTTTCTTTTTCAACATGAGCCAGAAAATACAACTGTGAAGTCGCCTGTCCGCCCTCATTTTCCCTAAGTGCATTTAGGACACATATCCTTATTTAGGGTTGGTTTTGCATCCAGAGCTCCCTGGCTCTAAGAAGTGCCACCTTAGCACCTCTCACATTGATAGATTTGAGTATTGAGAACTTCTAAGCCTGTCACAGTGGATTTTGATTCTTCTGTTCTTTGACAATCTCAGTCTATTCCCAAAGGAAAAGGATTATAGGTGTTAAACTTAGAAATTCACCTTTCCATATTTGCAGGTGATACAAATCTTTCTGACATTGTAGTGCCCAAAATCACTCACAGTACTGTGTCAGGGGAGGTTTAGGTGGATAACAGGAAAAGTTTCTACACTCAGAGGATAGTTGGACACTGGAACAAGCTCCCCAGGGCAGCGGTCACAGCCCCAAGGCTGCCAGAGCTCCAGGAATGGTTGGACAATACCCTCAGGGTGGGATTGTTGGGGTGTCCTGTGCAGTACCAAGAGCTGGGCTCAATGATCCTTGTGGGTGCTTTCCAACTCAGGATATTCTAGGATTCTATCATCTTTCTTCTGCAGAAGTTCTCCACTCCTGTCCTCTCCACAGGTTCCTTAGTTCTCCAGTTCCTGTGCATTTCCTTTTTTGCCCCCGGTGCTTCCATCCCTCCAAAAGAATCTTTCCCATGGCCTCAGGCAGCAAAAAATTGCAAAAATATTTTATTCAGCCTCTGAGGAGACTGGCAAAAGCTGTGTTTGATAAAGATGGCTTCACAAACAGGGTCAGGGACCAGTTGTACCCAACAGGCTGGACCTGGCACAGCGGTTCAGTTCAGCAGACATGAGCTGCCATCCCAGCTATGTGGTCCTTACTCAAAGGGCTGCCTGAGACCTTGATGAGTCATTCTTGGTGTATTCAGTCACCCCATGATCTAATGCCTTGAAACTATTGCCTAAACAAAACCAGTTTTCATTTTGCTCCATGTAATACCATTCATTAATGTCACTAGACCACACGTTGGCTGAGCAATCAGCTCCCTTGGATTTTGGAAGAGACCCTGGACGGCAGTCCTGAGCCTGTCTGTCTACCTGTTATCTTTCCAAACAAACCTGGGATAAGCAGCCCAGCCAAGCAATCAAGTGCCCAGTTAGTGGAGCGAGACTGCCTGGAGCCTTACATGAAATATGCTTGGGAGGAGTCTGAAGCTTGAAGCCAAGGCTGGTTAGGGAAAAAAAGGTCCTATTTTGGGTGCTCTTGCTGAACATTCCACTTGAAGGAATTTCCTCCTTTTAAGAAGGAACATGAAATGGTCAGACACCATTAAACTGACAATTTTATATTTTTATTTTGTGTGTTGTCTATATATAAGCAGAAACGTGGCAGGTCAGATGGTGAAGAATGTCCTAAGGATGACTCTAAACCACAACATCCATATGCATATTCTTGCTTAAGAAAAGAGAGTTCATATCCTTGATTGACAGGGATGGAGCTTTTTGTTCTTATTTTCTGTACCTCTTAATTCAAATATAGTGGATAAAATAAGACAAGACCAGTCTGAGAGCTTCCTATTCCAAAGCAGGTCTGGTTTATACTTTCCCCAGCATTAGTCTTCCATACACTGAATATGTGTGAGGAAACAGTAAAAATCAGACTGTTTGGTCAATAACAGTATGTTTTCTGGCTCTGTTTATTAGTGGAAATGCAGCTGATGTGAGACTTTCTGAGTTGCTCTAGGAAAACTAAAAGAAGTCAGCCCTTTTTGTCAATTAACTGACTTGTAAAGTGAAGTTTCCACTACAAACAGCCGTTGACTGAGCATGGATGGTTTCCCCATTCCTCTGCCTTCCCAGTCCATGCCAACAAAGTAAGGCAATCATATTTATCTCCTTCCCTCACCTCTGGATGTCTCAGGCTTTTAGTACTGCAGAGCACAGCAGGGTGGTACAAGGAGCACCACAGTGAAAAGTACCATGTCCTGCCAAATGTCCCTTATGCTACACAGACCTTTCCATTTGCAGTTCCCTGTGGGAGTCCTTCCACATCTCTGGGATGAACATAATCGACATTTTTTACTTGATGATCAATAAAAACCTCTGAGTTTTGCCTCCTTTTGGACTTCCTCATTCCCTCTCACCCACCTCATGTTCACATTGGCCTTTGCTGAAACTTTTAGCCATATCTTTCAACAAGTGTGGACAATCTTTGTGTAACCACCTTTTTTACCTCTCTTGGCTGCCCAAGAGATGTCTCCATTCCCTCTCTTTTCACTTGTGGAACCACAGAAGCTTTTATTCCTGGCTCTTCTTCCTCTATGAGGTTTGATTCCCCTGACACCTTATGCTACTCAATGTGGAATCTTTGCCTTTTGCTGTACCTCCAGGTTTCTATAGAAAAGGCTCAAAAAACTACAAAACTTTGGCTTGTTTGTCCTTGACATAGAAAAAAAGCAACCACCCACCAACCAAAAACCTGTTAACCTTTTATTGCTCCATGAGACTATGAAAAGCTAGACTTGGCCACCTAACCAGGCAGACAGAATTTTTCCATATCTTTTTATAATAAACCACTCTGCAATTCAATGTCACTGCTTAATGTGTTCAAAATTGCACCTTTTTTCCTTTATGGAAGAAAAGGGTCAATGGTCAGATTCTGTTCTGTCTCCCAATTTGAATAGGAAATTGCTCCTTAAGCAGCCTCCTTCGTGGAATCAGGGCTGAAAATAACAGGCACACTCCCTAAGGGTCTATGGCATGTGGAGAAATGAAACTCCACATGGGAATACCTTTCCTGTCTCACCAGTATTTGGGGAGCAGGTTGATCTCTGACAACCACAAAAGGTCACTGGAGGTTTGCAAAGGCAGAGAAGTGGCAAAACAGCTTCAGGGTCTGTTTTGCTCTGGGATTCCAATGCTCATGACTCCTTGATGGAGCCAGGTGTGTTGGTGGTCACCCAAGTAGCTCCATGTCTACTGCTGTGAGCTGTGGTGGAGGTAACCAAAGTTTTGGCCTTGTTTCCCATGGATTTAGTGAATACCTCCTTTAACCTGCTTAATATCTTGATGAATAAGGGTAGCCACTTTGTACATACCCTTTTGGCAGTCCATAGCTGAATGCCAGAAGCTGAAGGCTCTCCATAAACATGGATACCCTCAATGCTGGATTGAAGCAAGAGTTGTTTCAGGGATTCTTTGTGATCAAACAAGTCCTTTTTGTTGCAGTAGAACGGCTCTTATTACATCAGAATTTGATCCATTGGTGTTAAAACAGTGGCACTCCAACTCAGAGCTCAGTCCAAGGCTGGGCACAGAACCAGTAATCCCTTCTCCAGGACTCGGGGTACTTCCTAACCAAGCACATCCCAAACAGAAATTAGTTTTCAGCCCTGATTTTCCGTGATTTTTATTTTCTTTTGAAGATCAACCATGCTGAAATTCACTGATGACATGACATTAAAAGAAGAACCAAAACTCATTAAGATGTCCAATGTATGAAATGACCAGGAGAATGTAAGGCAGACAACACAGAGAAGATTTAACTTGAGTCAGAGAGAAACAGGAAACCAACACGGACAAGATTCACCGGATTTCCCAATAACTAATGGCTTGTGTAGATTTTGAATATGGGCACAAAACAAAATACTGTGGGAATAAAAGTGTTTCCTGAGTCTCTCCACATATATACGTATTAATTCCCAAGTGGGAACAGCTAATTCTAAAACACAGCTCTTAGAGACTGGTATATGAAGGGTCTGGAGCACAAGCCTGATGAGGAGAAGCTGAGGGGCTCAGCCTGGAGAAAAGGAGGCTCAGGGGGCACCTGGAATTCTCTCCAACTCCCTGACAGGAGGGGGGAGCTGGGGGTGTTGGGCTCTACTCTCAGGGAACAAGGGACAGGAGAGGGAACAGCCTCAAGTTGTGCCAAAGGAGGTTTAGATTGAATATAGGGAAAATTCCTTCATGGAATGGCAATAGTAGAGTCCCCATCTCTTGAGGGATTTAAAAGCCATGTGGATGTGGCACCTGGGGACATGGTTTATGGGGGCATTGACAGTTCAGCGTTAAGGGTTGGACTGGATAATCTTAGGGGGCTCTTTGCATGTTCACTGACCTTGTTGGTCGTATTTGTTGAATCCCAGGCACCATTTGAGAAAAAAGAGACCCCATGAAACAGCCACCAAAGAGATCAGATTTTCACACTAAGAAATAAGAGGTTTATCTAGCAACACACTTCACAATGCAAGAAGTAAATAATATAATGTTGTAATAAAACTATGTTCCAGACAACACATACACTGACCAGGCATGAGATGAGTGTTGGTACAAAATACAACTGAAAATAAAATTGATGCTTATAATCAAAAATTATTTCTAAGGATCCTTGCAGGTAATTTGTAAACCAAGGCAGAAAATCCTGTCTTTGGGTTGGTTTTTTGTGTTGGTTTGATTTTTTTTTAATTTTCTTTGCAGTCATTTGTGTCAGAAGCAAATTACATTGCGAATAGTTCATCACAAAATCACAGAATGGTTTGGGTTTCAAGGAACTTCAAAGTCCATCCAGTTCCACCCCCCTGCCATGTGCAGGGGCACCTTCTACTATCCCAGGTTACTCCAAGCTTCATCCAACCTGGCCTTGGACACTTCCAGGAATGGGGCAGCCACAGCTTCTCTGCCCAACCTGTGCCAGGACCTCGCCACCCTCACAGCACAAAATTCCTTCCTGACTTCTAACCTAGGCCTACTCTCCTTCACCTATCCCAGCTGATACAGCCAAGCAAGTGGAAAGCTCTGCCCAGAAGTTTCTCATCCAACACAGGGTGTGTGCAGCTCTTGGAAACAGATGGATTGTGGCAGCTTGAATTCACATCCACCCTGTGTCTCACATGGTTTGATCCAAGGAGATAGAGAATATTCAATTACTGACACACCTTCAATAGAACTCACATTGCCTTGCAGCATTGGTATAAATCCCCACACTCTGGAGGTCTCCAGCAAAGAGCCACCTGTGGTGGGAATACCACCCTGTGCACACTCAGGTGCTCTGCCTTTGTCAGGCATGTAAAAATTCCCCATTTCTCTCCATGAAACTACCAAAAAAGAAAAAAAAAACACCACCTGTCAGCTTTTAGAGCATAGAGTAAAACTTCACATCATCCCTTCAGCCTTACACCCTCTCTCCAGGAACTGGCAACGATTGATGAGGCTTTGGACCCTTTCCTCCCACTCTCTTGGTGGGTATCACCCTGTGCAGCCTGGCTACCCTGCTCAGGGGATTTTCTCTACTAATTGCATCCCACTCAGCTGTAGGATGGATCTCAGCTCACAGGAGCCATATGTGCCAGGGCCAGATGGGAGAGTGGGCATGGCTGTGCAGAGGGCTGGCTTTGTGGGAATGCTGCTCTTCACATCCTCTTTTGTTTTTCCATGTCCCCACGACTTAGGGTGAGTTTTCAGACTGGCCTTGGAAGGGTGGAGGGGAAATCAGAGCTGTTCCTTGTCCCCATGGGACAGCACTGCAGGTATTAAATTTAGTCTGGTCTTTGCCTTTAAATCCAGATGGCTTTAGGATTTAATTAGTAAGTTGTTTTGGTTTGGGTTTTTTCTTTCTCCATCTGAAAACCAAATCTCCACCAATTTTACATGTAATGTATACAATATGTAATTTATAAAGTTCTGGACTAAAACCAGCAGCACAAATGGAAGTATTGACCAGGAAAACACTTGGAATGAAAACCAAACAAGCTGTGACAAAGCTTTTTTTTGCACAAAGAATGTCCACTGTCTTTATCAGGATGGCACTCAGATGGGCAGGGTTCACTGCAGCCTCTGTTTTAGGAAAGGACTGCAACAGGAACCCCTCTGGCTCAGGAAAAGAGAATAAGCAACTCAAAACATTGTTCAGCAGATGGAAGTGAAGTGTTTGTGCAAGCAGATGCAGTGTTAGGGAAAAGCCAGCTTGATTTCAACTCTAGGTAAAACCAATTCCTAATGATCACACAAAAAATATCCCATGCAGAAATATCTGACAAGTTTTAGTAAAAAATAACTTTTTTATTTCATTTTGGAACATTTGTTAAACTCAGCCAAGACCTGCATTTGGACACAATTTATGAATATTTTTCTCTATAGCCAAGGATCTCTGATGGCCTTTGCTTTCCAAATCATCCTTCTTTTCTTTGTACATCCCTTCAAAAAAAGAAGACTTTCTGCCCTCGAGTTGGAAGGACACCACGGGAGTTGCAGTCCGATTGTGAGGCCAAAACACATCACAGAACTGCAGTGAGATGTACCTGAATAAAAGCTCCTGGGAGGACCTGGAGCAGTTTCTGTGGACACAGAGTAGTATTGAAGCCACCAAACCAAAATTATTCACTATGATGTAAACCAAAGCATTCTGATACAGAACAGTTCAAAGACTGTATAATCCCATCAGGATGATACTCAACTCCTCGTTTGTATTTTGCATAACCAGAGAAAACAACGGGAGAGCCAGGAAAACCACAATTGCAAGCCATACAAAAGCACTTCCCTTTGAAAAATAAAAACTGCCTTGAAGTTTAATGCTCAGAGTTCAAAGGATCCAGGCCAAATTCAGATCAGCAAGGATGATTAAGGATTTCTTTGAAAATTGGAAACACCAGTCTGTTGACATTCTTATGTGTATTTAAGAATAGCAGATCTAATGGGGAAGGTTACCTGTAGTGATATTTCATCCCAGGTACATTGAAAAAAAAATGACAGAAAACATAACCTTGGCCTTATTCTGGGAATTGCTACATATTTCTTGAAAAATACATGAGAAACTGTGTATTTACTCCTCAGCTTGGGGGAAAACACAGTGTGTGGATTAAGAAGTTGTGAAGTGGTTCACTGTGTCTGCCTATAATTGCAGTAGCATTTGGGGCTTGGTAGGTTTTTGGCTTTTATTTTAACCATCAATGATGTTATTGTGTGTCTAGAGACCTGTTGACTGTAAAGAGATGCAGACTTAGCAATGCTTGCAGCAATGCTTTCTACTGTTTCAACTCCTTTGAAGACTAAAGACTTATGCTCCTGTTTCATGAGTAATAGACTGGTTTTCCTATTCTATTGGAAAACTTACAAGTAGAAATCCATTCTGAAGTGGCAGAGGAAGATTTTGGGTCATAGAGTCCTCAGAAGTCCTATGCTATCAGAAAAGCAGGCTGTGTGTTTTGAGTCCTCAGAAGTCCTACACTATCAGAAAAGCAGGCTGTGTGTTTTGCTCACCCTGAATGAAACCCACCTTTCTCACAGGTATCTCCAAAAACACTCAAGGATGTGGCAAATACTGGAGGAAAACAAAAAGGGGTGATGGAATAGAAATGCTGCCACCCAAGCTGCAGGGAAGTGGCTGAGGCATCTCATTGAAAACCATCCCTGCACATCTTCTGGTATACACCCAAAAAATTTACTCACCTTGGCTTCCAGAGGACTGTTCACCAAGCCTTTCCTCCCACTCAACTCTAATGCTGGTTTTTAAAAGGGTTGGCTTAGAAGAGGAGGGCAAAAAGGAGTTATTCTGAAATTTGTTTCAGAGTCCAAATAGCAGATGAACTCTTCTGAAAACCTGGCTTTGATGGGAGATGACAAGCAGGTGAGCGTTGTCTGAGAGCTTTAGAAAAATCAAGCCTGTGATGCTGAATAATAGAATATATAGACAGAAAAGAGCTGATCTCTCAGTGACATTCTCCCTCAGCACTGCAGAATTGCTCTCAGCAACACATTTTCCAGAATCCATTTCCATGTTAGACAAAGGATCATGCTTTCAGTCTTCACAGGGGGGAAAGATGAGAGAATGGCAGCATCCTGCTTTTGGGGGAAAAGGCTTCTAAATGAGCTCAGTATCAACTCACACAAGGACAGGCAGTCATTTTCCTTCACCCACTTGCTTGCAAAATCCAGAATGGGAGATTCACACTGCTGGGCACTGCTTGGGGCTCCACCATAGGATGGTGGTGGTGGCATATTTGTCAAAGTGATGGTAGAGGTGCAGGCAATGGGCATAGAAAAGGCAAGGTTTGTTCTTTATTTTTGAGGTCAGCTAGTGCAGCTAAAAAAGGAACACAACACCACCGTGTTTATGGCAAATAGTCCTTTTTCCAGGTCCTGAAAGTTTCTTTCTCATTAAACCTTCCAGTAACAGCTGAGGCTGAGGGAAGATGTTATCTCTTACAGGAGAGGCAGCCTACGGAAATAAGATTCTTTGTTTAGAACTTGCTAATCTGAACTCCTTTCAACCACTGTCCCTGTACCCTTCATTTATTAAATTCTGTTATCAAACTTGTTGGGGCAGAAATCCTCAACTACATAGATTTATTTTTTTTTTCTGGAATTGTTCCTATTGGCTGAAGATGTTCCCAAAAGACACATTGATCCTGAAATTCTGAGCCAGACTCCCCATGCTCTGTTCTTGAATGCACCTGCTGTAGCTGTTTCTGCCTGAGCCAGAGGAGCAGGGAATGCTGTGACATTCCTTGCTGAACCAGCTTCTCCTTGGTAAAAAGGCAGAGTAATGTCAGCCCCATAAATGTAACTGGTTTTCAGTGGTATAAATAGGATTGGGATTTTTCTCCAGGTGCAAAGCACTGGAGAGTCTGACCCAGAGAGCAGAGCCAGGGACATCCATTCCCTTTCTTCCTCCATGTGTGCTGCTCATTGCTTTGACCCCCTGAGGTCTGTGCTGGTTTTGCCATGAGGCATGAAAAGTGGAGGATAAAAAGCCAGGATCAGGTGCCTTCTGTGAGAACAGAGTTCCTTTGCAATAGAGCAAATTATCCTCTTTATTGCAGGGAGTGAGCAATTCAGCCCTTGGATCTGAAAGTGCTTCTTAATCTAAATGGAGATCAGGACGAGAGCGTTGAACGTGTTCTTACATTACAGAGAGAAGACACTACCCTGTCCATTAATGCTCTGAAGGTGTATAATTAGGGCCTGGAGTTAGAACGAGAGCTTTTGAGTGAGAACTAAGGTTTGGTTTCTTTTTTCCAGTAGCAGGAGTTAAAGAGGAGTTTTGACAGGCTGTGGCAAACACCCTCTTCATCCCTGAAGTCTTGCGATCGTGCCTGAACGACGTGGCTGAAAGTACTTGCATTAAGAAAACAAATGACTGGACTGGGTTCAAGAGTCAGTTCAGAGGAAGCTGTTTCTCTACTGTTAGGTGGAGATGAAGCTGGATATGATGTTGCCTCTTGTGAATAAATGCTGATAAAATTGACCATGGGCTTGGGGTAAACAGTCACACGCTTCCTCTGCCATCAGTCTGGCTGATGAGGGATGAGTCGTGTGCCTCCCAAAACTGTTCAGCCACAGGAGCACGAACTGATGCTCGTGCTGCAATGCCCCATCCTCCACAGGGACATGAGTAGCACCAGTGTCCAACCAGCTTTATTCAGGAATAGACGATGGGAGGACAATTTCCTCCCCCTAAGCACATACGCAGTATCCTTAGGTTATTAATAGGGCCTCCAGGGCTTTGAAGTAACAGCAGATTCTTTAATAAACTTATCAGTTGCCTTCAGACTGTTTTCTGCAAATCCCAGAGGGAAACGTGGTCTCTGGGCTGCCTCGCTGCCCATGAAAAGTAATTAAGAAATCAGAACTATTGTCAGCAAGCTGAAGTTTGCTATTCGAGGATCTACTACTCAGCAGAAAGCACTGGGAGGTACCTGCAAACCAAGAAAAGAGTTGAAAACTTAGAAATGAACTTATAAAAATTAGGACTTACCGAAAAAAAAAGAATTACCTAAATCAGCATAAACTTCTGTTGCACTGTGAGTTCTCACACCTTCACTTCACCAGAATATTGCAGAGAATATGAATTTCTTCAGCCCCTGTGGGACAGCTGCATTCCTGCATCTCCTGCCATCAATGGACCAGCTCTGGCTTTTACCTGATGTGACCTTCTGTGAAAAACACCAAGCATTTTGTTTTTCCCTTGATGGTGTAAAAAAATCCCCAGCAGAAGTGATAGGTCTGGGATTCAGGCATCTATTGCTGTTGAGTGTTTTTCAATGTCTTTTACAGCCTGTGCTGATTTTCACGGGCTACCTGCTATGAGATGTGTTTGCTTCTTGCTCTGTTGCTGCTTCATCTTTACCTTGCAACCAAAATGTCGTTCCCTTTCCTGCATCAGTCATCTTGCTGCTGGAACAGTGAATTTCCCTGCACTGACACCTACCATAAATTGCATTTGCTCATGGAAACTTAGGGTGTCTGTAAGGTATTAAAATAATCTCCTTTCACAGAAGGCAGACAGAAATCACTTTTATTTGAGCTGCAGAGAAGCCACCACCCCAAAAGAGGCAGAGATCTCAGATAAGGAACCACCTTAAAGATTATAGACTTAAGAAATTGTTTGGGTTGGAAGGGACCTTCAATGGTCCAACCTCTGCCATGGACAGGGACACCTCCCACTATCCCAGGCTGCTCCAAGCCCTGTCCAACCTGGCCTTGAACACTTCCAGAGATGGGCAGCCACAACTTCTCTGGGTCACCACTTCTCATCCTCTTTAACCCAATCCTGCCCTCCATCAGTGTGCAGCCATTCCCATTCGTTCTATCTCTCCAAGCCCTTGTCAAATTTCCTTCTGCAGCTCTTTTTGAGCCCTCTTAGGTATGTGAGAACAGAAAAGTGAGAAACTTGTGAGGACAACAAAATTGCACATGCTGGAGTGACAAAATCAAATGGCTGATCCTCCCTGGCAAGCAGAGGAGGAAGCTTTCTAATCCAGCTTCTCTGTGAGCAGGTAGAACAAAGACACATCTATCAACTCCTGATTTCCTATGCTGTGTTGTCATGAATTGTTGGGGACTAATAGTTGCACCTCTGTGCAAAAATATTCCTAGAGTAACGAAGAAGTTGTGCTGCAGGCACAGATTGGAGAGCAGCAAACATTCTGCAGCACAACATGTACATCCCTCTTCCCAAATGACCATCATTACTCTGAAAACAGTCCAAATAAGGCAAAGGGGTGGCTGGAGTTCTGCATCAAGATAACATCCCTCAGCAAGGGACCGAAATATTCACCTCTAAAACATGGACTCACAATTTCTCTGTTCAGGAAGGGCCCTGACTGAGAATGGATGAAGCATATAAGGAAACACCTTCCTCAGAGGGGCCACTCCAATGGTAATAACCCAGGATAGGAAATGTTGTCCTCTTGCTTGGAATTATTGGAAAATCCCCTCAAGAGCTTTGTGGTGTAGACATGGGCTGTTCCAGGTGGGACTAACATGAAGTGCAGACATAGGCTGGTGCATCACTTAGACTCAAGGTTCAGGATTGCTCCTCAGACTTCTTTGGTTTGCCCATATCCCATCATACCCCATGATATGCTTTCTCCACACAAACCTTAGTGAGAAGAGAATCAAATACCTGCATTTCCAGTCTGAACATGACTTTTTGATCAGCTGGTCTTGTTTGTTTTCTGAGAACAAGAATGAGGGATTAAAATGAGAGTAAAAAGCCCTCAATATGCTTTCTTACCCTTTTTTTTTTTTTTTTTTGCTCAGTCATTTCAATATAAAATGCTTAGGTATAAATGTCTGTGAGTCATTTTCACTTACATTGAGCAAAGAAGGGTTCTTTGTCTTTTAAAGGCGCAGTATAAAATCAGAAATTTTTCCCCACTTCAGAAGGAAACAGAAAAATATCACAGGTTGCTTTTTTCCCCCACTTAATTTGTTTGGAGAAGAGGATCAACATGCAAAGTTAGGTTTTTGTGTTGGACATCATGGTGTCTCTAGCACAGGTTTACAAATCCTGCAGGCTTGGTGGCTGAATGATGCTGCATTTGTGCTGGTCTCCAGGCTCTGTTCTCATTCCAGCAATGCTTCTTCAAACCCAACACAAGACATCCCTGCCCCAAACGACTCTCTCCAGGTATTTCTCTCCTCTCTGACCCTTGCTGCCCCAGGAAACTGTTCATCTCTCACCTGTTCATCTCTTCAAGAGCACATGTTTTTCTCCTTTTGTTGCATCTTCTCAGGGCAGGATTAGAGGATAAACTGCTGCTTGGATTTGTGATTCTTTTTGCAACGTGGTGAAGGATTCCAAACTACACTAAACCATCCTGGCATGGACTGCTCTGACTGAGACTTGGTGTTCTCCAACAGCTCCAGAGAGAACTGCACCCCCCTGTTCCATGACCACCAACACAACTCACTGATGTGCAATGACATGGGGTACCTTGGACCACTTTAAGGTTGAAAGCTGTCACACCTGCCTCCTTTGGGCTGGGATGAGGTCAGTCCTCTCCTGCTTTTCTTGATTTTCTTGGATGCAACAGCCAGACAGGACAGATAGAGCCCAAGCTATGACCCAGACATGCTAAAGGGAGCCAGCTGGCCCTGTGGACAGCATTCATCATCCTTTATTTGAGCAGATTTGCACTTTTTGCAGGCAGAGATGTGCAGGTTGGTATCCTCCCAGTGCCTTCCCTACAGCTGGATCACTGGTATGAAACACCATCTTCTCTCTTGTAAAGACCACATCCTTCCTTCTCCTCATCCTTAATTTCTGGTTCATCATCCAGCTCTGAACATGATGGAAGATTTCTCTCCCCACCCAAGTAAAAAGAGCTTTACCAGCACAAAGGCAATTTGCACTTCTAAAGTTATCCTTTCTGGGTTATTCTTTTATAATGTCCAGAAGGACTCTTTATTCACCTTTGTGTGAGGCTCTAGTTTTGGAAACTTTTTGAGGATGTGAGTAGCTTCACCTCATTGCATTTAACCTCACTGAAGCACAATTCATAATGTGCTTTCAGTTCATCCCCAAACTGTTGCTCTTCAGACTCAGCACAAAAATATGCTGTGTGCCTGCTGACAGCACCAATGCAGCCATGAGGTTATTTCATCACAGAGTAATTCCATGAATTATGTTGGAAGTGACCTTAAAGATCATCTCATTCCAAACCACCCTGCCATGGGCAGGGACACCTTCCCTTATCCCAGGTTGCTCCAAGCCCTGCTCAACCTGGCCTTGGACACCTCTAGAGATGGGGCAGTCACAGCTTCTTCTGGGCAACCTGTGCCAGAGCTTCACCACCCTCAAAGCCAAGAAATTCTTCCCCAGATCTAATCCAACTCTGCCCTCTGTCAGCAGGAATCCATTCCCCCTTGTCCTGGCACTACATCAGACTTTATCAGTTTCAGTCCATTTATAGGACATCACTAATAGTGATTAATTTTTCATATTTGGAGGGAATTGAAGCTTCCCACATGACTGACAGCATGCCAAGAGTAAGGGATTTTCTGCAGAGGAAAGGGAAAGAAGGACACTATTAGACATCAGCTACTGAGGAAACTGAGCTCATCATACCAGTGATCCATTCACTTGCTGTGAGGACTCTGGAAATTTTAAGGACCAGAGCCTTAAAATAAATGCTGACAAACAATGCTGAAGGCATGGTGGCAAAACTTTTGCAGTGCTCTGTGAAGTCCCCAGACCTGTGGAAGGCCAGATGTTCAGTAATTATAACAACATCTTGCAGAGATATGAATCAGAACAGCTCCAGTGAGGACAGCACTCATCTGCTAAATGAACAAATAAAATTAAGTCCATTCTCATGGTATTGATTTGCAGTAGCCAGGGAGTTTCTGTTCACTGCTCCAGAAAATAATAGAAAACTTACAGCACCCCTGTAGAGTAGAGAAACTGAGAAATAAAGCGCTGTGAGCAGCTCTCTTCCTTTTAAGCCTCTTTTCCTCAGGAAATAAGGCTGTACAGTCACACTGTGTATGTTATCTGCCTTCCTGTGTCAGCCCTAAAGCAATTTTAGCCCTTTTTAGAGTGTTAACAAAATTTGACAAGCAGTGTAAAGCCTGAAAGATATTATGGCATATTAAAGATAAAATTTACATAAAAATACTATGTGGAAATGATTCCCAGTGCCTCAGTGATATGACTAAGGGAGTCTGCAGCTTGTTTCACTTCAGATATTCTCCACTCAAAAGTGCTGGACAGTATCTGGGCTCCCTCTTCATATCCCTCTTCTCTCTGAGCAAGATGCTCTCCAACAGCATGACCAGTATTGCTCTGTAAGGAAAAGACAGCTTTTATTTCCTCTGATCCTTTTCAGGCCAAAATGGCAAAATGCTGCAGACGCTGTAATGTGAGCTAAAGGCTTAGAAAAATTAAAGCATAAGCAGGGGAAGAGTGTGGCTTTTATCTTTGCCTTGTTATTCATGCTGCTGTCTTTCTCAGCACTTCTCTCCCACTTGTCTGGCAAATTAAAAACATAAGGAGATAAAATAAAAGGTTTCATTTCCAAAAGTTGTGTTTTATTTTTTTTAATTGTGAATGGTTTTCAAGCCCTTTCTGTTCTGCTGGGGCTGGGACTCCTGCAGTCCCGCTTTCTTCCAAGCATGAAAGGACTTCAAACATTAAGAGCTGTGCTGAACATTTGCCACACGATGCAGAAAATCAATAATACTATTTTGGAGAATTCCCAAAACTGAACAATTCTGGCCAGCATGCACAGTCCTTGCACCCTGGGATCATCCCTACTTTGCTTCTGGGTAAACTGAGGTGCAGGAGCAGCCTGTGAATTTATTGCAGAATAAGCCAATATTCTTGAAAGAGGAAGTCCAGCTGTAACTGTCCTAATGGATGGTCTAACCTTTATAAGAGCTGAGACATAAGTTTTCCTTCTCTTTCTATGTTCTGTCTTGCACATCCCTTCTTGGAGATGCCACAGGATGAACTGTGAGGCATCAAACTGTGAGGCATCTGACAGTGAGCCATGAAGTCCAATAAACTTCCAGCCAAAATGTGATCAGCCAATGCTATGCACTCGCTTGCCCACAGGCACATTGCTGCATCAGGAGTAAAGAAGGAACAAACACAGATTTCACACAATATTACTCTATTTTTGACATTTATGGTGGTGAATAAAAAGACTCAGAGCCTGGTTTTTAGCTGCAAGGCATGCATTTTGTTCACACTTTTTTTTTTTTCTCCCCAAACAGGATTACCTTGTCTGTCCTGCCTTTTGGGAATGATCCTTGGCAGATGGAATCCCCTGAAATTGTGATGTCTAGGAAAGCACCAGGACAGGGTAAAGTCACACCGAGGGGTACAGGATGGTGAGCCAGGGCTGGAGGCTGTGCCTGAGACTGTCTGGGGACACCAGATATGTATCATTCATAGGTGCATGATGGCACTCCTAAACCAGCCCTTTGAATGGTGCAGAGATGCACAGACATGGATAAGCCATGTCCTAAGGGCTGGAACAAATCCTGGCTGTCTGCAGTGATGCATGGAAACCTTCAGCCTGTGCTGGTGATGGGCTCTTCAACAAGGAGGTTTTTATTAGCTCCAGCTTTGGCCCCGAGACCTTTGTTGTAGAAAACATGGCCAGCCCAAAATCTCAAAGGCAGGATTTGCCATTTAGGATTGACGATGTGCTGGAAGAGAGTAGAACTCGCCCTGGGAATTTTATACATCTCATTTCTACCTCTGTAGACTACTGAAGTCAGAGAGGAAAAAAGCAAAACAAAATCACATATTGTCTTTATTTTCTCATTGTGCACAATAGAGGAGGAACAACGCAAACACCAGTAAACCCAATGTCTCTTCTGGGAGAAAATCCTGTTGCGTTTGGAAGAGGCTGTTGACAGATAACTGGAAGCATTGAAAGTGTCATTTTGTTCGAGCTGCCTCTTGCTATTTATAATCATTGACAGTGTTGGAGTTGGAGGCACATTAAATGGAAGGCACAGAAATTGCAACTGGAGTTTTAAAGCAAACCAAGATGGGCATGGCTTGTTCCCTGTGCTCTGCTTTAATTGCCCCTGAGAGATCCTCTGCAGTGAAGCAAAGTGACCTTTTGTGTCAAGTTTCGGGTTGATTTTCTTCACTACATCCTGCCTGTCCAGCGAGTTGGACAAGCATTATCAAGTGTGAAATCAGCAGAAAAGCCCCCCTCAGACATCTGTCAGCAGTAGGCTAAAAATACAATAAACTGGGCTGCTGCACTGCTGTACCATGCAGCCAAAAATCACCCAAATGCCAAAAATTATTCTTTGCCCTGGGTTGCAGAGGAACTCGTGGGAGAAAAGTGCAATGATCCCTCACAATCTTTATGGTCCGTGAAACATTCACTGTGGCCACTTCTGGCGAGCCACCATCTCCCCGGGGTCTGTGCATATGTGCAAAACTAAGCTCATTTTCAAGCTACTCTGCCCAAATTCTGCTGCCACTTCCAGGGCTGCAGCTCAGCTTGATGAGTCCCTGCTCGTGGCAGAACCTGGCAGGATATGGAGATCATTGCACCATGGGACACTGATGATACAAAGGATTTTTGGACATGATTATAGCACTGCTAATCATCCAGTGCCACAAGGGACTTTCCAGCATGGAAAACGACCATTTTTACACCAATGTGTTATGGAGCATTTATTCATAAAGTATTCTGGGGGAATTAAAGGATATTTTTCCCTCTCTCAGACAGTGGAGCAAAGTGGGCAGAGCATTGCACAAGAGACTCACTTCTATTTCCAGCTCTGACGATGGTATAAAATACATAAGCAGGGCAATTCATTTCTCCTACTGTTAAATGAGGCAAGGAATCTTGCTTTATTTACTTAAAAAAATGTTTTGAAATCCTCTCATTAAAACATCCACAACAGATCAACATTACAACCCAAAAGCATTGGTAAAGCAAGCTGCTTGAAAGCATTCTGAGGATGAATGCCCCTCAGGGGCAGCAAGAAAGAGCAAAAGAGTCAGTGATCACTTTAAACTACACATAAATGCCATCTCTAACTTTTCTCCTGCTCTCTTTACTCAGGCCTTCCCCAAATTTCTGCTTTTCCCACACAAAAATCCCAAGGCATGACTTCAGCCTCAAGTAGACACATTTATTTCAAACCAGGCACAAAAACGAGTTGTGGAAAAGCAAACACAAGATTTTTGTGGAGAATCAGACCAAATAAGTGAAAAGTAATCTCTCTCCACTTTTCTACAGAAGGACGGAGGTGCTGGAGGCAGAAGGTGAAGCACAGCCTTGCAACAGCCTCGTTGGACCCTGTTCCTGCATGCTCAGGTGGCAGAAGACCCAGGATGGGCTGAATTTGGGGCAATTCTGCCAGTGCAGACTGTGATGGAGGAAAAAGGTGATGGTGGAGAAGAGGAAGAGGGAGGTCAGGGTGTTCTCATAGGAACTCCAGGAAGGAAGGGACCTCTAGAGTCATAGAGTCTTGCTTCAGATCTGACATCTCACCACATCTTCTTGACCCTGTCAACCCTTCAAGCTCCAAATCACCCTCAGCCACCTTAACCCAGGGATGATAATGTCTCTATCAGAACTGATGTGCTGTGGTAGAGCCACTTCTCTGCAGAGCAGTAGATATTGATAGGCTGAAGCAATTAAGCTCCTTAACCTATTTGGTTGGGTTTTTTTCTCCTTATTTTTCTCCTTTAGAAATGCCCCCAGAAGTCTCTACATTAACCAACAGCAATAAGGAGGCTCTTGCCCAGCAGGACAGAATGAACTTGAACTTGTATGCAAGCCCTGAAATCTGGAAGTGTAGATCCCATCATGTGTTGGCATGGACTTGCATTAATCTATTACCTCCTTGCTCTGGAATGATGCAACATGGCTTTCAATTTGATTTTCTGCAGGTTTTATCCTTTATCTTTCTGTTTCAGAATTTACCCAAATGCATAACAAAAGACTTTGCTTAAATAAAATTTAACATAGTGACTTTCTGAGTACATGCATAGCTCAAGGACTGTTTGGGGAGCATTTTTGTTGTCTGACCATTTCCCCATTTTGTTGTGAAAGGCTGGTGAAGCTGCTGAAGGGACAGCTGTGATGGCTGGGTTGGATGGCTGATGGAAGGGACAAAGACCTTTGGATACCTGTTCGAGCTTTTACAGGACTGCTTGAAACTATTTCAGGGGTAACCACTATCAGCATGTTTCAGTAATTATCCTCATTTTCCATAGGAAACAGCTACTGACTACAGCTCTGTGTTTTGTGGCACATAGCCATTTTCCCAGCTTTTTAATGTAACCAGTCACTGACCTTTCAGGGGTCTGCTCAGAGCTGTTGCAGCTCAGACAGTTGGATCCAATCTCAGTGTTTTGGACTTTTCTGGAAGTGCTACATGGGTCAACTTCTCCAAAATGGGCTCCAGTGTGAACAACATGTCCTGGTGCTCAGCTATTCCATGATAATAGTTCCAATATTTACTCTTGAACTCCTCAGGGACCTGAATCTCATTTAGTCAAAACTCATCTTTGTGACTGCTAATGAGAATAGTTTCCAGGCTTATTAGCATCAAGATGATAACTTGAAAACAGAGGAAAGCAAGCCTTATGGAACTCCATGGGTCCCACCTTATGGAGAATGTGAGACTCCTTCTATTGATCTTCCAAGCTGGAAGTCCAGCAGGAACCCTCCCTCTCCCTGTCCCCTCCACAATGAGGAGGGAGATTCTCACTTTCAGCTTTTGTCTGTCTCTACCAAAAGAGCTCATGAGAGTCACTGCAACCCCTACCCGTGTTTTAAAGGTTGAAAAAGTGTGGATTTAAATCAGGTATTCAGAGGAAATTCTTCTCTGTAAGGGTGGGGAGGCCCTGGCACAGGTTGGGCAGAGAAGCTGTGCCTGCCCCATCCCTGGAGGCGTTCGAGGCCACGTTGGAGCCACCTGGGATAGTGGGAGGTGTCCCTGCCCACGGCAGAGGGATGGAATGAGATGATATTTTGATTCCCTTCCAACTCAAACCATTCTGTGATTCTATTATTCTATAACCAGGTTACTGCAACACTCCACTGAACTCCTGCTGTGTGCCCTTTAAAGAGCTGCTTGAAGAATTGGCTGACACATAAGGAACTAAAACCCTAACACCCACCTCCTAGATCTTTTTAACCCTCATAGTCTTTCAAGTCTTTGAGCAAAAGCCTTATTAACTATTGTACTGGCTGGCAGCTTGTTGTGGTTCTGCATTGCTCATGGGCCCTTTGTCTTACAGTTTTCCTATCTCAATCTGATTAATAGATTATGATGCTTTTTCAAAGGCATCTCAGCCTTGACATTGGGCCCTCTAAGTGGCCTGTGATCTAAGACCTCTCACATCTTCAGTCTCACCTCCTGTGTGCTGAGACTCTCAATATTATATCCAAGGTAGTTTTTTTTCCTCGTAAATTGCTATTTCATAGTTATTGGTCGACACTGAAGTGCTCACATAAGACCTCAGTTGTTCTTTGCTGGACTGTGACACTCTCGGCCCTCCAACTCATCAGCCTCTGTGAAATGGCACTATTCCAGGTTATGTTAGTAGCCATAATTGCACAGTTCAATATTAATGACACTCCACATTTCAGAGCTGGCTCAGTCTATCAGATGATTAGTAAAAGGCACAGCCAACTTTGCAATGGATTAGACAAAGCTCCCTCCTTGGAGAGCAGAGCCACAAGAGTTATCTCAAATCTTCTCAGGAAAGGATGCTCAGACAAGAAATGTGGTCACATCCCTTTGGACTAAGCTAAGCACACTGCCACAGGATTCCTGAAATACTTAGGATTATATCCTTATCTTATTTGGCTTTGGGGAAACTTTATATAACCTGAAGTCAGCAAATATATAGTTTATTTTTCTTAATTTCCCATTAACATAACAAACCTGCTTTCAGCAGTAGTAGAGTCATTGGCTTGGTGTCACACTGAAGCCTGAGAAATTTTGGACAAGTTTTACAGAACTGAAAAACTTTTCAAGGCTACGGTTCAGTCACTTGCTTAAGTACCCTCTGCTAAAGCAGACATTGATTATGATTTCTGCACCTCCCAGCACTGTAACCTCAGTTACTCTGTCACCTTGACATCTCTGATAAATGGATATAAATGATAAATGCTAATAAATTCCTGTGCCATTCACACAGGTCAAGAAAACAAGCAAACATGAGATTAGTACAACTGAATCAGATACTGTCTGCAGAATAATCAAAGTCTTGAAACACAATCTCTCTCTGGCTTTAATAATGAATGTTTGTAAATCACTTTTGCCACAGGAGATCATTCAGCCTTATAACTTTCACCCTAATTTTAGTAATGAGTGCTTTTTCAGGCTAACGATGTTCTTTAGATTTAAAGTTAGCAGATAAATATGCACATAAAAAATAAGTACATCACCTCTAATATCTCCCTGGTGGACAGGTTTTACTTTGCATGACTGAATATTGGCATGATTACAGTTTGCCAAATTAAACTGTGTGCCCATGGAGTAATAACAGATCCATAGAACCTCTTTGCAAGCAAGAGAGATGTATAAAATCTTGGTGGCTTGCTTCTAAGTGCTACAGTCTGTCTGCCTCCAGGTGACAGGCAATTTTGGTGAGCTTTCCAGGTAATTTCTGAGAGCTTTAATAAACAAGTGGTGTTTATTTTTAATGAACAAGTGGTGGCCCTTGTGTGTGTCTGTGCCAAAGCCACCACATCAGCACAGGAATTAATCCCTCTTTGGCAAAGTGGAGGCTGCCAGAAGTGCTCTCAGGGTGCCAGATGTTGGGTGAACCTTCACCTTCTCTGGTAAATCCAGATG
This sequence comes from Serilophus lunatus, assembly GCA_013399895.1. Lineage (NCBI taxonomy): Eukaryota > Metazoa > Chordata > Aves > Passeriformes > Eurylaimidae > Serilophus > Serilophus lunatus. Next base: position 104,867 of record VXBA01001285.1, read on the forward strand.
TCCTTTGCAGGGCTATTCTTCTAAAATAAACCCTAAGTTAAAGTGATACTCTTTAAAAAAAAAAAAAAAAGCTAAATAAATTTAATTTTAATATTTAATGTTTATTAATAAAAATTCTGTTTTATTCCATTTGTCAGAGGCACTGGCAGCAAAGTGCAATGGCAATATAAGAAAGAGAAATTTGATGGAATCACCATCCCTGGAATGGTAAAAAAAATAAAATATGTGGATATACCACTTCAGGACATGGCTTAGTGCTGAACGTGGTGGTGGGGCTGGATTGGTGGTTGACCTTAATGACCTCTTTTATAACCTTGATGATTTTACAATTCCATGATTTGATTTTGAGAAAAAGCCTTTGCAGCCTCAGTGCCTCAGTTTCCACTGTGATGTTACTGACCACAATTTAGGAACTGAAAGGAATTTGTGAACATAATCCAGTTCAAAAACACTTCTGCCATGTACAGCCATGTGATTTCTGGTGATCACGTTCACAGATCTCAACTCCAGTGCTCCAGACCAGCTGCATCCTGACCATCCCAGCTCCCATTCCCGATGCTGTGAGGGATAATTCCAATTATGTGTATTTTTTACCATCTCTCCTGGCTTTCAGTTACACATAATGATCTCTACAAAGATGTGTATTTTATTTATAGCATATAAGGGACCCAACAATGCAAGGCAAACTGCAGTAAAAGAAGCAGCTTGTTCTCACTTTTTATTCTCTATTCTTTTGTTTGCTGCTCAATCAAACTTGGTTTTGCAGCTCTTTTGAATTTTCCAGACTGTTAACTGCCCACAATTGTGTTTTCTGAGTAAGTCTTATAACTTCTTTATAAAAAACTCTGCTCTAACTACTTTTATATGTACAAAGAGTACTTTTTTCTTCCCCTCACAGAACACATCCTAAATTGTGCAAGAATGGGAAGTCAGTTATAAGAGAGACACTGACTATTCTCACCTTGTTATACATCAGCTGAACAAGAGGTTGGTCTCATCACCCCCCTCCGCCATCTCTTTAGCTACACAAGTGCAAGCAGAGAATTAAGTTTTGTGTTTGTCTTTCATGCCCTCTGCCTTTCCCTGTCTCTCTCTATCCGGACTATGAGCTAAGAGGTGCTGAGGTGTCTGGATGCTTTCAGGGTACATTTTTTAACTTCCCATATTCTTAAAAGCCTCATTGCCACTGTAGAAACCCAGGCCACCACCTTTTTCTTTTTCCTTGGCTTCCTTTTCTCCACCACCACCCCGCTCCACTTTTAGCAGGTACAAATACAACATCTCCAGCCATCAGCACAAAAAATGCCCCCCATGGCCAGCTCTGGGGTAAAGCATAAAGCCCTGAAGGGAATGTGCTTCACTTTTGAGTGTGTTCTGACTTAATGCTGTAAAGTTTCTCAGTCTGGAAAGCGTTTTACCCAACAGAAATGCTTTGCTGCAGTAACTCAATCAGCTGCTTATTCCTGATGCTGCTGCAAGTTCTATCAGCACAGCAGGGCTGGCAACGGGTGATTATGCAAATAGAATCCAGAATTACCAAATTGTAATCACAGTGCAAGTGCTATTAGCACCTGATTCATTGATCTACATCTAAATACAGCCATCATTTTGGTGGTTCCATATGGGAACCACAGAGTTCAAGCAATTATTTTGTAAATAAAAGAAAAAGGCAGCAAGTCGTCTCCTTGTATCATTGGCCATGTTAGAGAGATATGAAAAAATAAATGGCCTATGAGACCTTTTTTTATCACAGGCATGTTTAGAACCTTTCCTCTATTATTAGATATCATAGAATCACAGAATCATTGAATGATTTGAGTTGGAAGGGACCCTAAAACCCATCCAGTTCTACCCCTCTGCTATGGGCAGTACACACCCTCCACTACCCCAACTGGCTCCAAGCCTTGTCCAGCCTGGCCTTGGACACTTCCAGGGATGGAGCAGCCACAGCTTCTGTGGGCAACCTGTGCCAGGGCCTCACCACCCTCCCAGGGTGGAATTTCTTCTTAATATCCCATCTAACCTTGCCCTCTGGCAGTTTGAATCCATTCCCCCTTGTCCTGTCACTAAATGTTCTTGTAAAAAGTCCTTCCCTAGATATATAGAGATATATCTGCTGCCACTGTAAACTGGGTGACACATCCCAGAAACGAGTTGCTCTTTGTCTTGGGAATATTTAGTGTTTCCAAAAAGTGATGTGGATGCCAGAGTTCTTGGTCTCAGCAAATTCCCGTTCCTCTTCTGCCTTTTTTTTTTTTTATGAGTTTCAAAAAAAAAAATTATTTTGCTTGCTGCAGTCTATTGCAAATCAATCAATCCAAAGCATTTTTTTCTTTTTAATGCACACATACATAAATAGATGTAGATATGTACATACATTCTCTTTATGTGCTTTACTGCTGGAAAGCAGGAATGATTCTTACCGAAATCAGGTTCTGCCAAGTTTTTGTGATATTTTCTGGGTTCCTGGGTTAGAAGTGGATGTAGGTATGTCATTCTTGACAAACTCCCTCTGAATAGCATTTGCATATCCCAGACACAAAATTTTCAATAACCATGAGGAACCATGTACAAAACCAAGAAATAAGTATTTCAAACTTTTAAAAATTTTCGTGGATCTAGAAAGATTTCAGGCAACTCAGGTCACTTCTCTTTAAAAATCCAGAGAGGTTTTATTCCCTTAGCCATAGCATTCCTTTTCCATTGCTAGACAGCTGATATATATGGTTTGTGTATCTGGGTTAAGTTGGTTTATCTGAGAATTTTAGAGGGAATCAAAGGGCAAAATGTGTTCTGACGCTTAATTTTACAAGTACATTTGTTCTGCCAAACAATTAATTCTTTGAATTCTTCCAAATGGGATATCATGCTTTCTGGCCCACAAGCAGACTTGTTATTCCTGACCATAGAGTATGAAAAATAACAGCTTTTTTTGTAGATATCAGTCCATGTGACACCTATAATTTACAGCACTTGTAAATATGAATGGAATTAGTGCCAGGTAAGGTTTCCAAAGGGCCTGGGAATTGGATATGCTTTGGAAAGCCTGAAGACCAAGGACCTGTTTAAGGGACATGCCTGGCACAGTGTCTTGAAAACTTTTGCTCACTGAAGTGGCAGTGTTGGACTCAGCAGCTCAACTTATCTGGGTAAGCAATGGTAGAATTCATCCCTCCTTAAATTCCTACATTTTACAGAGCTGTCTGGACATGTAGGAACAAGCTCAAACTTCAACTGATTTATTTATGTTGCTCACGCCAATCAAAATAATAAAGAACTTGAGTCATTAGCACCCTGTTATCTCTTTGTCTGTACATACTGCAATCCCTGCAAAAGAGGAATTAACTCTTTTCCCCTTCTTTCCCATTGTTTTTCCTCATTTTCTTAAATTATTTTGCACTTACAATTCATTTTTTCTCAGCATCTCTAGCTTGTATCATTTGAACCTTGGCTTTTTGGGATGTTCACAGCATTGGAACCATTTTCTCCCCTTCAGCCCCTCTAAGAAACTTTTTAAAGACCAGATGTAGAGGTGATAAAAGAAATAATCTCTTCATGGAGGTGTTCCAGAGTCATCTGGGCATGGCCCTGAGCAACCTGATCTGGTGCAGGGTGTTGAGCTTAAGCATCTCTGGAGGTCTCTTCCAACCTAAAATTTGATGCTGTGGGTCTATGAAATTCCAGCTGACCTACATTTCCCAGCACAGACAGTACCAGTACATTGGCCAAGCATTCCCAGTAGAGTGACTGGGACCTAAGAAATGTAGCCATGTGAGTGTGGCACAGTTATAAATCCTGTTTCACCTTGAGTGATTTGTGGTCCCTTCATAGAAAGGTGGCACTGTCCAGAATTTGGGAGACCAGCTGACCAGCCAACATCTCTGAGCTAAAGACAGTTCATGTGTCACCCATTACCACCAACAGCCCTCTGTCTTCTCTCTGAATTAACAGTAGAGCTCATCACAAGTTTTCTCCAACCAAAGTTACCAGGATTTCTGTGCCAAAATGAGTCTTAGACATGACCATATTATTCCCATTTTCTCTCTTGGCTCCTTTTTTGGTTACTATGCAAAATTAGAAGTGTAACAAGAGGTAATAAGACTGTCCCAAACCCTGACAAATCACAGAATGTGGAAATACTAGATTAATTTCCAGTGGCTTCAGAGAAATACGATTGCACACACTTTAAGAGTGTTATGTCATATTAGAATGGTTTAAATGAAAGAAAAATGCTGCTATAAATTTGATTGATTTTTATTTACAGCCTTGTGCATTCCCATCTCTGCAGGACACTTTCCTTTTCCACAGCAGTGTGAATTCCTGACAAATGTTCCTCGTGCGCTGCTGTCACTCATCCATTCTCCTGTATCACCCAGCTGATTATTCCTTCTGTGGGCTAGAATTTTACATTTGACTTTATTGAATTGGACTTTATTTTTTTCCTGATAATTTTTCCAGTCTGTCAAGATGATTTTGGATTTCAGTCTTCTCCTTCTGCATGTTCACATGGATTGCAAATGTGATCAGTCTGTAGAATGTCATAAAAATAGTTGACTGGTACCTGTCCTATGGAGATTTAAGCTTTTGTTTCTTTACACATAATTTTAATGATACTTGTCAGAGTTATTAATGCTTTGCTGTTTTCCAGACAAATGCCAGTACAGTAAATAAAGAGTAGCATTATGTAATCCTTAATTCCCCAGACTGCTTAGGACAATATTTAGTAAAATAATGTCCAGACCTTAGGTCACAGTATTTAACATCTGTGGGGTTTTTTTTTCCTTTTCCTTGACTTGTCAAAAAACGAAATTGAAATTCTCCAAAGCAGGTTGTCCTGAAAAAAATAATATAAAAAAAAATTGGTTGCTATTCATCTCTCTGTTGTCTTCTTCATGTTTATAGACTGAGGATTTATTTCTACATTATTCTGAAAACTGAAATGATGCCAACCTATTGTATCACCCATCCTTTCCAAAGACTGGCACTGTGTTAGTCTTTTTTAACCTCATTCCCACCCTTTGTTCTCAAAGGTCATTACCATATCTCTGTGAGTTTTTCCAGCTGTCTCCCAAAATATGCTCAGGGGAATGCTGTTAAGTTCAGATCCTTTGAAACACCTTCCTGCTATATATTTTTTTCCTCCCATTATAGCCTCGCTTCTTGGGTTTTTTTCAGTAATGTTAATTCGGACAGGTGAGTTTCTTACAACTTTCTTAAGCCAATTTCCATGTCAGAATAGTCTTTACGTCTTCCTTTAACAGGAATTTCTTAAGGCATTGCGAGTTCTTCACAACTTTTCCCCTTAAAGAAGTTCCCTCCTGAGTCTTATCTACTTCCATTTGAGGAAATGCATTTTTTACGAAGACCGCCATCAGTCTCTCACTTTCTTTTCCTAAGACACATCCATACTGTTCTAGTCCCATTCAGGCCATCCTCTATCTTCAGGTTCTCAATCCATTTTTATCTATTGTATTAAAAGTCATGACATCTCCTTTTCTCTTTCCTTAGGTTTTTGGGGGGTTTTTGTTTTATTGTTTTAGTTGCCCATCAAAAATTAAGCTTATCGACATCCAGAGTTTTTTTTGGGTTCTTGATGTACTTCCCTGTATTCTTCTTTCTAGACATATCCGAGCCAAAGGATTCCTTTCACACATCCCTCAGTTGGTATCAATAGTTATTACTATGACTTATTCAGCTGATTTTCCAGAAATGGATTTGAAGTTGTCAAGTGAATCTTTCCCACTGAGAATTAGAAGATGGTTGTGGCACTAGACAAAGATATCACAGAGTCCCAGAATGGTTTAGGTTGGAGGGACCTTAAAGCTCATCTCATTCCCTGCTATTGGCAGGGATAACTTCTACTATCTCAGGTTGATCCAACTTGGCCTTGGACACTTCTCTGGGAAACCTGTGCCAGGGCCTCACCACGAGGTTCTGTTTGGCAAAGTGTTGCTGCCTGTGAATTTTGATAAAATCTTGCAACTTTATGAGTTTGCTAGGTGAGCCAGACCCCTCTCTTCTCCTTAATCTGAATGCATGTAGCTGGAAAAGGCACTTTGACTGGGGTGTCTGTAATGATTTATGGTGATTGCCAAGACTAAGAGGCAATAAAATACTATAAATATACAATATAAATGAGCAAGCATTGGGCTGGTCAGCTTGTTTAGCATCATTTGGGTAACACCTCAGAAATCTGAATAGGTATCACACTCCAGGCATGTCCTGCTTTGGCTACACATCACAGTTCAATGACCATCACCAGGATTTGCCACTGCACAGCCAGTCCAAATTGCTGGAGAAAAGCTCCAATTAAGCAAATCTGTCAGCTGTGTAGTCTTCCCTAACAGGAACACACTGCTTTGAATATGTTGTTTGGAAGAACACAGCATTGCTTTTGGAAAGACAGCACTGCAAGGAATCCACCCAAGATGTCCAGCAGATACCTAGGAATTAAGGATGTCATATGAGAAGGAAACTACACATTTTCTAATCTTTGCCAACCACACAGGGATTCATCTCTCTTATGTTTCACGTCCTGAGATCATGACCATGATAAGAACTGACTTAAATCCCACAGACCTTGTTTTTGCTTGCAAATTGGCTTAAGCTCATCTCCTAATTAGGTGGTTGAACCATTTGTGTTTCTTGGCTGAATTCCAGTCCAGGCTCACCTCTCATGAAATTATTCCAGGTCATGAACCAGTCCGGTGATCCCGAACCAGTCATTATGGAAAATACATCACTTAGAGCCAGAAAAGGGGACAAAGGCAAATTTCAGCTTTGGACCCTTAATCTTGTGACAGATCTTGAAGTCTGCTTCCCAGAATACTAACCCAGATCCTCCCAATCTCCTCCGTCTCGGCATAGAGCCTGTCACAGGGTCATGAGTGCTACCAGTACGATGGCAGGTTCAGCTCCCCTCCTGCCACTGCTGGCATCCACAGCCTTGGAGCACTGAGCCCATTCCTCTTGTGCTAGACTATCACTTGGGGTTGGTCAGGGGATGGATGGGGCAGCACAAGTCAGTGAAGCACATCAGCCCTAACAGGGAACTGCTGAGGGTAACAAATGGTTCACCAATGTGACAGAGAGACATCAAAGGTGTGCCTTTTGTTGAGAAGGACTTTCTGGTTTTGTTGCTGGAGCTAGCTTTAAAATGGTCAGCCTTGAGTAAGGGATAATCAGAACATGGCATAAAAACTTGACACATCCTCCAGTGAATTCCCCTCTGTCCACAATTACTTTCAGCTCAGAATTTCCTGAGTTATGGAGTGCCAGAACACTGTTTTATTTTCCACTGCTAACTTTTGTGTTGCTTGTTGTTTTACCCTACTGAGCTTTGGGCTGTTTCATGGAAATCCTAGGTATTTATGGAACTACGTGTCATAACACCAAGAGCTCATTTTTAGGTATCTTGTGTAAAAGGATATCATTTCTGCAGTGCCTGAACTGACACCTGAAGGCATTGCTCCACATGGATGTATCACACTGTGCTCAGCCCATTCAACTTCAGATTTTCCAGCAATGCTGTAAAAATAACAAAATTAGTTTTGCCTCTACGAACTCGATCAGAATTTATTAATGTGAATCCGACTAGTTACTTTTAAAGAATTAGACAATGCCCATGGTAATATTCAAAAAATAATTACATGGACTATGAACATGAAAGGGATTTTAACACTAAATTGTGCCACCAGCTCCCTGCTTTATCAATTTCCTGTGTTTTAAGTTTCCTTGCATTTATACAATGAAAAGAAGATGAATTCGGGAAGAAGTTCTGCACTGAAAGTGTTGTTAAGAATTGGAACAGGCTGCCCAGGGATGTGGTGGAGTCACCATCCCTGGAGGTGTTCAGGGAATGACTGGATATGGCACTCAGTGCCCTGAGTTGACAAGGTAGTGTTTGTTCAAAGGTTGGACTTGATGATCTTGGAGGTCTTTCCAACTTTAATGATTCTATGAAGCCTGCTGGAAGCTCAGGAGACCAAAAGTCAGTTCTATGTGTTATCAGAGTCCTGCTGCTTGGCCTGTGGCAAATTGTTACATCTCTGGTTTTTCTCCAACAATCTCACAATTCCATTTTCATGGGAAATCTGGGGGGGACAGGGATTAGCATATCATCTCATGCATTAGCCTCACCCCTATTTTAGCTCTAGGAATATGAAGAGTGGCTTGGTGGGGCAAGAAAAAGGTCTAGAGAATTTTCTTTGACAATAGAAAACTGACTTGGAAAGAGCATAAGGGCAGAACAGGCAGGTGGCAACACACCTATATCCTTTGTCAAGTGCAAGTACAAGTGAGTACAGTTCTCACCAGAACACACAGATGTGTTCTCCTCCTACAACTGGAAGCAGAATGGATATCAAAGAAGCATAAAATCATGGGATGGTTTGGGTTAGAAGGGACCTTAAAGACCATCCAGTTCCAACCCCCTGCCAGGGGCAGAGACACCTTCCACTATCTCAGGTTGCTCCAACCTGGCTTTGGGCACTTCCAGAGATGGGGCAGCCACAGCTTTCTTTGTTATATATCTTTGCTTTTGATGTCCTTACCAGCCCTTTTTCTCTTCTTTAGTGCAATTCTTGGCATTTTGCTTTAACAGCTAATCTACGGCCAAGAGAATATCCAACCCCCAAAAGTCATAATTTGACAGCTCTGCCACACCCATCACTGTCAAGATCTATCCACAGGGCAGGAAAATCCAGAATTTGTCACTAGTAGAGTACTGCACTCATCTGTTTCATAAAATAAGAAGTGAACAGAGGAGGTCACTTACACAAAGGAATTTTCATCCATTTTTGTTCTGCAAACAGAGGATTGCATGCTAAGAGCTCTCCTAAACAAATTATTTTCATAGAATTCAACAAGCTATTAACATTCATGCTAATTTTGCTCACATTCACCCTCTCTCCTGACCTTTCATTGCTTGCTGAGGTACTCCTGTTACATGGAATTATTTGGAGGCACTGCTGGATTGTGAGGACCTGAGTTCTGGTCTTTGTTGGCTCTAGGAATTGAGTGTTACATCCTTCATAAACAAATATACCCAAGGCAAACATTTGCTTCTCACACTTTCTCCAGTAAACATGGCTTCAAATATGGGGAGGGAAAAACAAACTCAACTACTGCCCTCTCAGCTTTCCATAACTTCTGCATTCATTTTTCATGTTTTATTTTCCTTCTTCCTGGAAGGAAAGCAGAGCAGGAGAAAGCATTAATCTCTAACCACAGCAATTTCCTGAATGCCAGAGGACTGCTGTCAAAACCAAGGATGCACTCACTGCTGGAACATCTGTATCAGATTACTGCACTTCTCTTTTCATTCCTGCATCGTGGCCTGCAATCAGACACAGAAGCTGGGAAAAAATATGTGTGTTGGGATCTGGTTTTTAATCTGAGCTTACTTATTTCTCTCTGCCTTTCTTTCTGGGTTGCTGCCATTTTGCCCCACTGACTGTCATGTTATTGGTATGTCTCAGTTTGAGGCGATTTAGAGGGGTGGAGACCTTGGACACAAGTCTCTTCCCTTGGATTCGATACCCTTGGTGTCTCCAATATATGGAGAGAGACCAAACAGACCTGTATGTAGGTGAAAAAAAAAATAACTCTTTATCAAGAAGAAATGCTAATAACAATACTACTGGGTTAAACCAACTGAGAAACTCCCCAAGCCCCACCGACTAAATCAAGTCAGGATGGCAGCAACCCTTCCCCATCCAGAAAAAAAAATCGTGTGGCCACAAGACAGGGACAAGGTGGTTGCCTTCCCACGTGGTTCACCTTCCCCACACCTGGAAAATCTGGCAGGAAGGGTTGGAGAGTCAGTGGTGGAGTGGCAACTAGAAGGACCCAGAAGACACTCATTGGATCCAGCGGCGAGACTTGGATGTTGCAATTTGGATATTCATTGGTCAAAGTGGTGGCTGTATTCCTGTCAAAGTGGTGGTTGCACTCTGGGTCCATCAGGGTGGTGGTAGAGGCCCCAGCTGGTGAGGAAATGTGCTGTGTGGTGAGAGAAGAAAACCCAGAGTGTGGTCTTTTATTTGTTTTAGGCTTGGTGGGAATGTCCCTGGTACCTCCCCTGGGACAGGGAGTTCTACACTGGATGATGTAATACTGGATCATGGGACATTTCAGGGGGGTTTGACATCTCTTAAAATGCTACAGCTGCCTGTTGTGTCGGCATAGGTGGATCCAGTATGTCCCATCATCAGAGACAAGTATCTTCAGGCTATGTGTGAATTGCCCTGGTGCTTCCCTAAGGGGAGTTATCACAGATGAGTCCTTTGTGTAAGGACAGAAAACAGGATTTTGCCTCTCTCCTTACCTTGGTTAACACCCAGCTCATAGCCTGAGGTGGCAGGTGTGCACACCCTCAGCACCCGGGTGTCTGCCTTGCACGATGTTAGCTTGCACCTTGATTGTCAGTATTCCAGTCTTTAACATGCGTGGATACATTCTCCTCCTGGGATAATAGTAGCACCCTTATCTCAAGCTCCCATCACAGCCCAAATTAGTAACCCTGTTTAGGGAAAACAGAAAAGAAAGGGTGGATATCAGAATTCTTGTGTAGTTCAGGACATGGTAACACACACTTTTCTTTTCTGGAAATGTATTTTTCTTCTTTTCCTCTCTGTATTTTTATTCTAGTTCCTACTAAAAATAATGATGATAGTTTTAATAATGTCTGATTCCTTTACTTGATTTAGATCTTTATGTAGCTGACTCAAGAAGATTATTCATTGTCTTCTCCAAAGTAGTTTTCATGAATATTTTGGAGTCATGTCTCTCGTTTGATTAACTCATTAGGTTTCAAGGTCTCTAATAGCCAAGGTCAAAAGATTGATTTGGATAGTATCTTCTGGGAGTTTGCTTCTGATTTACATGCTAGACCTGCATTTTTCTTGAGAAATACTAATTCATACTGATTCCATGGATTAATCACCAGAAGAAACCATGACCCTACCAAGTGCCCTGAGATATTTATGTTGACACCTGGCATGTTGTGTGACAAACATCTTCTGTCAGTGTTCCTACAAGATCTGGGTGGGGGCAGCCTTGTGGGGCAACTGGGACCAGGTGATCCAAGGAATCTAACAGTGGAGACAGAAAAGTTGGCTCATTTTTCCTCAAGGATCCTGCTTAATACCTTTGTTTCTTTGCCTTTAACTGCAGGATAATACATAAAATACTTCTGAAATTTCTCTCTATCCTGTTCCTTCCCGTTGAGATGTGTAATTTGAATTGCACATTCAGTAAATGAGGTTACCTCTTCATCAGTGGAAATAGAGATGTGATCCTATTTTTGAGGTTTGGATCTACCACCTTCCTCCCTGGGAGTTAGGAAATAAGATATATGAGATATATGCTACAATTACCAGGTGATTGCTTGAAAAATTTCAGCTTTAGGAATATCCAGCTAAAAAAGTTCCCTCAAAAGTGTTGTCTAAAGCCCCTTGGAGAAGAAGAGGTGACTATGCCCCCTTCTCCTTAGCAGCCAGATGTCTCAGACATTGGTAAAGCTGCTGAACTTCCATGGGATTTGGGAACCACATGGAGATTTCCAAACCCCGTGAAAGTTCTTTTGCAGAACTAGGGTTTGTACCAAGGCATAAACTGAAGAAATGTGGGAGCTGCAGCTCCATAACATTTCCCATCTGAAGAGACATCCTTACAGTGGAGAGCCAGGAGGTCTAATTCAAGGCATCTCATTTAAGCTTTGCAAGGTCATCCTTGTTACATCCTCGGATGGGCATTCACCTGGAAAATACATCTGTCTATGGCCTGTGGCTCCTGAAACATCTGCTCTTTCAAGCTCTGGAGCCTCAGGAATGTTTTTATCTGTCCTTATCTGTTCTCCTCCTTGGCACTGTTTGCCAACTGAAAGCCCTGCCCCGGAAGGCCAAGCTGTCTGCAGTGGCAAAGCAGCAAAGAATCACTTGGGAGCAGCTGATAAGAAACTGCCACTCAAATAATGGAACCACTGCAGTAAGGTTATTCCTTTAGCAAAATGTGTCTTAATGGGGATTCTCTGACCCAGTTCACCTCCAAATTAGAGAGCTATCAGCAATGGTTTTTTTATTTTCACTAGCCAAGACAAATCTGTTGTTCCCCTCTGGCCTCTCAATCAGAATCCATCTGCGCAGTCATTTTAGAGCCAGGGGGAAGAGAACGAGCCTCCCCTACGTGTGTCTTGCTAAAAGCAAACATCTGGCTAACGATTTCTCATGGCCATTGCTACACTGCCCTTTTAGCTCTGTATGTTGCATGAGATTCAATATTTGTACCAGCAGCTAGAGACTTTATTCAAATGCATACCGAATCTGAATATTTATATAGGTGCAACCTCTTTATTGGAAATAATATTCCCAGACTAAGAAACCTGGGGGACTAGCATCACTGGTGGGGATACTCCTTGGTGGTTTAACAAGGGGATTTGCAGAAGCCAAACTGAGCCACACGAGGGTTCAAGGATAAAGACCCAAAAATGCATTTCTGAGTTTAATGGGGATGTTTTATGGGAAGGCTAAGCAGATCAACAAGGTGCTGAAACAGCGATGAGATGTCCTCCTCCTGCTGCCAGTGCTGCCAGAGGATTCCACTTTGCAATGGGTTGCATTTGATCAGAAGGAAAAAAACACCACCAGCAAATCAGAGACACACAGAGCTGAATGCATCAGTGAAAGATTTTCTTCCAAGTGAAGTTTTCACAGTAAACCAGCCTGTACATACACCACGTGCACCTACAGCATGTGTCCTTGTCCAAGGCTAGTTAGCTTCAGGCACACATTTTATTGACTACGACCCCGAGGTGGACATGAGGTGAGGAGCAGAGTCAGGAGGTGAACCGCCTTAATGCCACAGAAATAAATGAGTCTGACATTTATTCCTGATTCTTTAGTGTTTTAAGTGGCTTATTAAAAACCCACGTACAATGAACCCAGGTCTTTTTAATCTGCCAGGAGGTAGCTGCTAAAGTAACTCTGGATAATTCTAACTGAAGGTAAAATTGAGGAACAGCACCCGGTCTGCAGAGTTTAATTTTAGGCTGAGCCTATACAACTCGTTATGATGCCATGTTTTTATATTTGTTTGCATTTACTTGTGCTAAATGAGAGGGTGGAAGCCCTTGAGTTTCCTGTGTTCCTTAAGAAAGGAAACAAGCTACTGGGAGAAATTACAATGTCATTTGAACTTATGGAAATAGTATATATTTATCTTGATATTTATACATCATGCCAAGAGAATTTCTTATGATTTTAGGCTGGTGAGCTTTATCAGAGTCAAGATCATTATCTTGCTTCTCCAGTCCCTCCTGACCTGGACTAACACACATGATCAACTCACTCTATTGCCCCACATCTACCAACAGAGCAACCTCGTGGCCACCCAGCGTCACTCCCTGCCCTATGTTCTTCTCTCCTTGTGGCCACACCATCTTCCCCTTCTTCCCCACTGTCCCCTTTGCCCACATCCTTGTGTCCAGGATGGCCCATGGACAGGTCTATAGCAGGACCAAGCTCAGAGGTGCCCTCACAAGCACCATGCTGGACACTCTGTGGTCTCTGAGCCCAAAGACCCTCATGTCCTGCAAGTGCCCCCTGCTCCTCTTTAGTAAAGGGAAGCCCTCAGGCCAAATACTGAGGATCCTCTTTGCAAATCTGCAGTCCCTCCTAGTGCTACTGACACCTCCATTTCTCTATCCAGCTCCAGCATCCCCTGTCCATTTGAAGAGCAGCAGCTGGGACGATGACTTTCTGAGGTTTTCTGGTTGTCTTATGGCTTACAGGACAGAACAACATCAGGACAACTTATTTGTGGGCAAATATAACAAGGATAGAAAGCTGTTAGGGAGGGGTGTGAGGGCCTTGAGGAAAAGACACGTGAGATGCAGCTGAGGGCACTTGGTTTGTTCAACTGGAGGAGGTTGAGGTCAGACCTCACTGGATCTGCAGCTTCTTCAGGAGGGACAGTGAAGGGCCAGCTGTGCTCTCTGCTCTCTGTGACCAGTGACAGGACATGAGGGAATGGTTGGAGCTATGTCAGGAAGGGGGAGGATGGATGTCAGGGAAAGGTTCTCCCCCAGAGGGTGGGTGGGCACTGCCCAGGCTCCCCAGGGAATGGGCACTTCCCAAGGCTGCCAGAGCTCCAGGAGGGTTTGGACAACACTCTCAGGGACAGGCTGGGATTGTTGGGGTGTCTGTGCAGGGGACAGGAGTTGGACTGGATGATCCTTGTGGGTCCCTTCCAACTTAGGATATTCCATGATTCCATGAGGTCATAGACTAATATCCTTTTCCAAAAACTGCTTCTTGGGCTTTTATTTATGGCCAAAAGCTTGAGAGTCAGACCCTTAAAAAATCAGAGGGGTTTTGGTTCAGGGCTCATACCATACCTGCTATTTGAGGCAGCTGAGGGTCCAGATTTCTAACTGGTAGGAAAAATACAGTAATGGCAAATAAACTCTAACATTTGGGTGAAGTGAAATTTCGCAAAGAAACAAAACTGCCAACAGAAATATTTTTCTGTGATAACAGAGCAATTCTTTGTTGCAATTTTGACCTTTTGTAGCATTTTTATTTATATATTTAGTTCTGCTGTGATTTATCTCTTGTGCTATTTATTTTCTTCTATACATCAGGGACTGCTCTTTTTGCATCATCATCAGCAATTGTTCTGCAAATTGCAAATGTTGTTAGTAATTTATGAAGTAATTTGCCTTATGTTTTGCTCATTCCTCCCTGAAAAAAAAAAAATGTGTTTGGAAAAGTGGATCTAAAATGTTCTGCTCAGTATTGGAGTGTTTTATTATATGGCTTTTAACAGAGCAAAAGGCAAAAAAAAAAAAAA
>VXBA01001285.1:119746-157935 GCA_013399895.1 Serilophus lunatus
AAGAACATCTCTGAGGAATGCTTCATTTTGAACACATCAACATTCTCACTGAAATAACAAACATGTCCCACCAGCTCTATAAATCACATTTATCTGCTTGTTCTATCTACCCATCCCACCTGCCTCGGCCTCCCAGAAAGCAGCATGGCACTAACCCTTTGCACACCAGGGAATCTGGCCTCTCTCCTTGGCTCCTGCCCACTGGATTGGGCTGTGTCTGAGATGTGGAGTGGAAGTTTGCTCCTCTGTAAACACCCATAGCCCATATGCATCAGTAGGCACTGATTGCTGATGGCCTGAAAGATGCTTCACCACCTTGCTTTTGGTTTGAGTTTGGAAGAGCTCCAGTTGACTTCAGCCTCGCTCCTTCTCATGCTGTGTCAGCTCTTGCCTCCAGGAAGCCAAAATAAATTCTGCTCCTGAGAATCTTCATTCTAAATCACAGCCAGGCTCTGTGGAAGCACCTTCCCTGCATGAAGAGTGTAGTCAGAAAGGAGTTAATGTGCTTGATAACACTTTTCCCAAGGGAGAGTATGGTCCCCCTCCATTCTGAGTCATGAGACCCCATCTGCTGCATCCAGCTCTGGGGTCCTCAGCACAAGGAAGATGTGGACTTGTTAGAGGGGGTCCAGTGGAGGCCAGAGAGGTGGTCCCAGGGCTGGAGCCCCTCTGCTCTGGAGCCAGGCTGGGAGAGCTGAGGGGGTTCCCCTGGAGAAGGGAAGGATCCAGGGAGACCTTGGAGCCCCTGGCAGAGCCTGAAGGGGCTCCAGGAGAGCTGGAGAGGGACTGAGGACAAGGGATAGAGGGACAGGACAAGGAGGAAAGGCTTCCCACTGCCAGAGGGCAGTTTTGGATTAGATTTTAGGAATAAATTCTTCCTTGTGAGTGTGGTGAGGCCCTGGCACAGGTTGGGCAGAGAAGCTGTGGCTGCCCCATCCCTGGAAGTGTCCAAGGCCAGGTTGGAGCCACTTGAGATAATGGAAGATGTCCCTGCCTATGGCAGGGGGTTGGAACGAGATGTCTTTAAGGTCTCTTTCAAACCAAATAATTCTGGGATTCTGTGATTTTTTTTTCAATTTATTTTACTTTTTTTTCTATTCAGTTCGTCAAAAATTAAATTAAAACCTGTAACAGGAAGAAAATCAATTACCCTTGGCATCAGCAGGAAATAAAGAAATTTTAGGCTGGACCAGAGGAGACCTTCTAAGCAAGAGGACAGGGAGTGTACTGCAGGGGGAGAAAGCTACCACGAAGGGTGATTGTGGAATAGACAAATCCATCTTCAGGAGAGAGGCTGAGACCAGATCCCCATTGTCCTTCCCATGTGTGTTCTGGCTGATGGCCACCAGCACTGCAGTAGGGCAGGAAACAGTTTAAAACCATCCCACACTCAAAGCAGCCACATTCACATGAAAAAGAGAAAACTGGGGAATGTAATAAATGTAGTGATGGTGTTGATGTCATGGTGGCTGGGATGGTTTGGGGGAGCAGGAAGGTGAGGGGAAAGGGAATGTAATCCATGTCTGGGCACTTCTAGGTGGATATCATAAGAGGACGTTCTTTTCCCTCATCTTTCTCATTCAGATAACATAAGCTATTTTCTTATCCTTCTCGCCTCATTAATTAAAACATTAAAAGTTTGATTTTTCTCAGTCTTCAAATAAAATTGCAATACAAAAATACTATTAAAACATACATTCATCACAAACCCCTCACAAACCTCACTTACAGCAACAAAAAGAATTCACCATCCCATAGTAAAAAGTAACATCATACAATCATTTAGGCTGAAAAAGAGTATCCTCACAACACCAACAAAGGTGGATAACTTACAAACATTCTACCCCTCACTCAAAGTTAAAATCAAAATTGCCCAAAATTCTAATGCTCTGCAGAAACATCCCATCCAGGTTTTGTCTATTACCTCTCTCAATCACTGTCCTGATCTCAAATTTCTCAAGAGACCCATATTTGGAAACCACAAGTACAGCAGGACAGGTTTGAATCTTCCTTTGCAATCACTTCCAACCTATTTTCCAATAGACCTGAAACCTGGGGTCAGCTGGACACAAGACTCAGCAGAGCTGGGCACGACCTCAAAGCCACAGGCAGTGAAGATTCTTCCTGGCTTCCCAGAGGATTTTTGGATGTCTTGCTCAAGGCAAGGCAAACTCACCTCTAAAAAGACTTACACATTATCAATTTACCACTGTTCTACAATGACTGTGACAAGGATCCATTTCTCCCTGCTCAGAAACTTGGAAATATTACAGGCGAGTGCACTATGGCCAAACTTTCTTTGCAGAGCAAAGGTAAAATCACAGAATCAAGGAAAGGTTTGAGTTGGAAAGGATTTAAACATCATTTAGTTTCAACCCCGCTGCTATGGGCAAGGATACCTCCCATGCAGGGCACCATTCTCCTTGTTACAAACCCTGGAGTACATGCAAATGTTGATCAAAGTCTTGAAGTTGTGGTGCCTTGAACCCAAAAATTGCCTTTGCTTTTCAAGTCTCGGGCATAACAGGTAATTATAGTGTGATAAAAAGTGTTCACTGGGGGAGGGGGGGTGTTTATGTATTTAAAGAGCCCTGTTTACAACACTAAAACGCATTCCCTAGGTCCTAGTAGAACCTCTGCCTCGAAAGGGTGAAAAATGGGGAGGAAAGAGATGTAACATGTCAAGAATTGAAGGAGCACCTTCCAGCTCGAGCCCAACAGATGGTCAAGGTCCCAGGCACTCACAGGTCTCTGTGTGTATGTACTTCAAACCCTTCAGTTCCTCCACACAGACTAACACCAACACTATTATTTGGGTTTAAGTTCATCAGTATAAACCTGTTCCTCATTAGTTTAAATTAATCATAATGGCCCTGATTGAGACACAAACAAGGAGACAGATGAAAAACAACGAGGTAAAAGGATCATAATGAGCTGATGATGTTCTTTAGCTGAGCTGGGCTGACTGCACAGGGTGTGATGTCGCCCTGCCCTGGTTGGGCTTCTGTGCAACCTCAAGGGTTTTATGCATCATCGGGGCAAGTCCTGAGCGGCTCATGAGGTGGCAGCCCCCAGCTTTAATCCCACCAAGAGGTGCCCCTTCCTCTCACCCATCCCATCCCTGCACCCCATTCGAACTCTGCTGTCAAATCTCAGCAACATGGACATGTTGCCTTCATGTCTTCGGAGACATGAGGAGAGGAGGAGAGCTTACCCAGAGAGGGCAAGATGCAGGGCAGATTTAATCCTCATCCTAACAGCCTTTCCTACCCTGTCACTGGGGAGAAACACCTCTTTTGCTTCTTAGGTGGTTAAAATCCTGTTGTGCGTGAGAAGCTTCAGTCCACCCTTATCTTTGGAGAACAGCAAATGTTTTCTTTATCTCTGGATGTCACTGGATAGATTAGATGAGATATATTTATCTAGACAGAAATCTGTGTTGATGCAAAGATATGGCTACATAATTCCATGGGTTGAGATCATCCCATGCTGGGTTTAGCATCCCAGTAAAAAACGATCCTTCATTTTAGTGGTTGACATGTTTTTGCTAAAACATAAGGAAAATGAGTAATTTGCCCTCAAGTGTTTGGTGTTTGGGCTTCTTTTTCTTTTTTAATTCACATTAAAAAAGTTGTAAAGAGTTAGCTGCATGGGTTATTTTAAGCAAAACCATCCTTATGAACATTTTTCTTGGGCAATATTTGTTCCTGTTTTCTTGTATTTTCAATTTTGCTTGTTTCAAGCAGAGTCAAAAACCCAGCTCAAGGGAGGAGGGTGAAATCTCAAGGAAGAAGAGAGTGCAAAAAAAGAAGTAAGGAAGATCAAAAACATGTCATGTCCTGCAACGATTTTCAAGGAAAATAAAGGAATTAAATATGCTATAATATTTTTTGTCCACTCTCATACCCAGTGAATCAAGACGTCCCCATGCTCTGACAGCAACAGTTAAATCACTCCACTGTCCACTTGGACTGCCCTTTAAAATAACTTTTTTTTTAAGAAAGAATAGTTGAAAAATTATGGATAAACACACTCCAAGGAAATATTTCCTGTGTACAGTAGAAAGAAGCTGAGGGAGAGCCCCTGTTCAACACTGGGGTCAGTCCCCAATGCAATGTATGGAGGCAGGTCACTGGGAGGAATCCAGTGTAAACAGGATCTGCTTTTATCAGTGGGAAAAAAAATCAACTCTGTTTAAATTATCCAGAAATATGTTCCTATATGTTATAGTCACAAGCTGTTGTGTCCAAGTCTTGCTTCAGGGTTAAGTCGCAGGCATGGAGCTGTCAATCACACGCTGTCCCTGAATCCAAGAGCCTGGCAGTCCCTTCTACTTCTGGAAGGAGCTAGGTGAAGGGCAGCTCATGCCTGCACCCTGAGCGGGATGTCAGAACCAGGGTTTAGCACGGGAAGGATGTTTGCTGGAAGTCCTGGATGTGGAGAAAGAAAGGAAACTTGCCAGGCTGGCAGAGCATCCTTCTGGTGGGATGCTGGGGCTGGGGGAGATCTGCCAAAGTGTCAGGACATCCTCCTGATGGGATGCTGGGGCTGAGGAGATATGCCAGCCTGGCAAGGCATTTTCCTCTTGGGATGCTTGGGCTGGTGGGGAACTGCCAACTGTGCAGGGCAACCTCCTGGTGAGGTGCTGGGACTGAGATGGGCATGCCAGCCAAGCAGAGTATCCTTCTGGTGGGATGCTGTGTTTGGGGGGGATCTGTCAGAGTGGCAGGGCATTCTGTTGGGATGCTGGGGCTGGGGAACACGACAGCCATGCAAAGCATTCTTCTGGTGAGATTCTAGGACTGGGAGTGACATCCTCCTGGTGGGGTGCTGAGGCTGATGGGGGTCCTGCATCCTTCTGGTGAGATCTAGGGCTGAGGTGGGCATGCCAGCCATTCAAAGCAACCTTCGGTGGGATGTTGTGTTTGGCGGAGAACTGCCAAACCGGCAGGACATCCTCCTGGTGGGATGCTGGGGCTGGAGGTACATGCCAGTCTGGCAGGACATCCTCCTGGTGGAATGGTGGGACTAAGGTGGGCATAGCAGCACGGCAGGGCATTCTCCTGTTGGGATGCTGAGGCTGAAGGTGACGTGCCAACCTTGCAGGGCATCCTTCTGATGGGACACCTGTGCCGGGAACCAGGGCACGAGTGGTTCGCAGAGGGAAGGTGCAGCCCCCTCCTCTCCTCGTAGCTCCAGGACCCCCGTGCCGGGGGAGGGACACGGACCCGCCGGACAATCCCTGCGCTCTGCTGCCCTCCGGTGGCTACGGGCGGGACGGCTGCACCCACGGCCACCCCCCTACACACACCTCGGGGGTCTGCACCCACCGCTGCGAGACCCCCCCACGGGCGGGCAGCTTCCCCTCCGTGCGTGCCTGAAACCCCGCTCCATCACCGCCCCTCTCCCCGCCGGCTCCGCTTCCCGCTTCACCCCGTCCCGGGTTCGCTTCGTCCTGCAAAACAGCGCTGCTGCCGCTCTCCCTCCTCCTTCTCCCTCTCCTCCTCCTCCTCCTCCTCCTCCCCCGGCGGCACCTGACGCGCGGGGCTCCGTCCCGCCCCTCCCGCCGCTCTCCGGTCCGAGCGCGAAGCCGAGCGGAGCCGCCGGGCGCTGCCGCCCGTGCCCAGCGCAGCCCCCGGAGCATGAGAGGGCGGCGAGGGGGCTCCGACCGCGCTGCCCCCCCGGGCGGGCCGGCGGAGGGGCTGAGCGGCGGGGAGAGCCCGCGGAGGGGCGGGGGGCAGCGCGGCTGGACGGCGTGAAGCTCTCTCTTCTCCCTCTCTCGTCCCTCTCTCCATCCCTCTCCTTCCATCCCTCCCTGCATCCCCCCCTCCCATCGCTCCCTCCATCTCTCCATCCCGGCCGGGGGAGCGGGGTGCGGAGCGGGTCTTGGCGGGGGCTGCCAGCCGAGGATCATGCCGGGGGAGCTGCTCCTCGGCATCTCTTTCTCCTCGCTCTCCATGGAGCCCGGACTTTTTCTACAATGACTTTCCCTGAGCTGAGCAATGGCAGCTTGAGTGGGAACCGGACGGGACAAGGCAGCCAGAGCGGTGCCAACCGGTCCTGGGGGCTGCAGGCTGAGGAGAACCCCGAAGGCAACGGCACCACGCTGACTTTCGCCTTGGACGTGCAGGCGGTGGGCGTCGGTGTCTTCCTGGCCATCTTCATCCTCTCGGCCATCGTGGGGAACATCCTGGTCATCCTCTCGGTGGCTTGCAACCGGCACCTGCAGACAGTCACCAACTACTTCATTGTCAACCTGGCCATCGCCGACCTGCTGCTCAGCACCACTGTGCTGCCCTTCTCGGCCACCTTGGAGGTGTTGGGCTTCTGGGTGTTCGGGCGCATCTTCTGCAACATCTGGGCAGCTGTGGACGTGCTGTGCTGCTCTGCCTCCATCATGAGCCTGTGCATCATCTCCGTGGACCGGTACATCGGCGTCAAGTACTCCCTCAAGTACCCCACGATCATGACCGAGAAGAAGGCGGGGGTCATCCTCGTGGTGGTCTGGCTCTCCTCCATGGTCATCTCCATCGGGCCTCTGCTGGGATGGAAGGAGCCGCCGCCACAAGATGAGAGCATCTGTAGCATCACAGAGGAGCCAGGCTATGCCCTCTTCTCGTCCCTCTTCTCCTTCTACTTGCCTCTCATGGTCATCCTGGTGATGTACTTCAGGATCTACGTGGTGGCCAGGCGGACCACTCGGAGCTTGGAGGCAGGGGTCAAGAAGGAGAGGAATAAATCCATGGAGGTGGTACTGCGCATCCACTGCCGCAGCGTGCTGGAGGAGCCTCTCTCCAGCACCCGGAGCAAGGGGCACAACTTCAGGAGCTCCCTCTCCGTGCGGCTCCTCAAGTTCTCCCGTGAGAAAAAAGCAGCCAAAACTCTCGCCATCGTCGTGGGTGTTTTCATCCTCTGCTGGTTCCCCTTCTTCTTCATCCTGCCTTTTGGTAAGTGATCCTGTCCCCCCATTTGCAGCCCTGCTTCCTGGGGCTGAACCACTGGGGTCCTGCTCCTCGGGACAAGCTTACAGGACAAAACTCATGCATGGAAATGAGGGATAGGTAACTGATAGGTGAATAAACCAGCAATTAATTAATTTGATTAATTAACACTTATTCAATATTTATTAACCAAAGTCATATAATCAGTCAAAGTAAATAGCAAATGAATAAAACAGCAGAATAATACTTGCTTTAATTAATTCATTCTGTATTCAGCATTTTAATTAAGGAAGTTTGGGGTAGGGAGGAAGCAGCTCTTTTTCAAACAGGTTGTAATTATGGTACAGTGGTCTCCAAACAGTTCTGCTGTCCTCCCTTCCTTCCAGTTTGGGAAGGGCACCTGGATGTGTTCAGGGCTCCCACCTCTGTTGGAGATGACTGAGGTTTGATCCCTCTAAGGAATATGTCAGAGTCTGAAGCATGCCTCACTGCCTTCCCGGGATGTCACTGCTGTGCAGGGACCTGGAGCAGGACCAGGCATTACCTGGCAATCCCAAGTGATTTCCCAGGACTGATCCACCTCCTCCAGGAGTTGTGCCCTCAGCTCCTGGCACCTGCCCGTGTCACTGGGTGCATATTCAGGGTTGTCTGGAGCTGTGCTCTAAAGTTTTGGCAAGTTGTTTGTGAAAAGGATGCACTCCTTTGCGTGCAGAGGAGGCTGAGCAGGCACAGAGCCCACCAGGGACATGTGATGCCCAAAGCAATGCCCCCTTCCAGCACCAGTGGCTCATGATGTGCAGGGAAACCAGTGCTTCACCACTTCATTGAACAGGCACCCAGCTCAGGGGACCTGAGTAACCCTCTGGAGTGCTGTACATAAGCCTGGAGGAGAGGGAAAAAGAGACTAAAATAACTTCTGAATATCAGCAGTAGCCTTTGCACAGAGCTCAGCAAAGCAGAGACGTGTGTCCCTTCATCTGCCAGCTGGGACCCATGTGTCCCACAGCCCACTAGGGACTTGTGTCCCACTGGCCCTGTGGCCAGGGGAGCGTTACAGCTCGTTGTGCACTTTTTCTCAGGGTTTTTCAAATCCTCTTGCTCGAGGCTGCCTCTCAAGTCAGTGGAAACAGCATCATGACCGCAGGGCAGATTTTGACCTGCAGAGATTTGGAGCTCCCTCCAGCTTCGGGGCTGTTTCCCCAGGGACAGCTGGAGCCCAGGGCTGTGAGACACCCCCCGGTGGGATAATTCACCGGGATTGATGGTGCCTTGGGATCCGGGGTGTCCCTGGAGTGGTGGATCATGTCTGCTCTCACCATGCTGCTGTCTTGTACCTCTCTGCTCCAGTTTTTCTCTCTCTGAGTGAGAGTGGTATTTGGGGACTTTATCTCAGCTCTCCATGGGGGTGAAATCGCTGCTGTGAAGAGTTTTCACCCTGTGAGAGCATTGCAGTTCATCATACAACTCAGGCAGGGAGCAGTAATACTGCACTGAGCTCCTCTCACTGCAAGACCTGACGTGAATTACCCCGTTTGACCATGCTTCAGTTTCCCTTTCATTGATCAGGCGTCTGGGGGGAGAGGGAAAGAGATGTAGCCTGCAAATAAATAGTTTGGGAATTGTGGGGCTCAAGGAGATGCCAGTACCCGAAGGCTGAGCTCTCTAGGCAGCCCCAGTCTGATACTCCTCTCCTTGGCCAACCAGCAGGACAGGACCCAGCTGCAAACATCATTCACAACTTTACACCTTAAAATCATGGAATCTCAGAGGGGTTTGAGTTAGAAGGGACCTTAAAGATCATCTGGTTCCAACCCCCTGCCAACCTTACAGCTGATGAAGCTGAGAATCGGGATCCTGTTCCCCTGAGTTACTCCCAGTACTTTAAAATAGAGAACAAACATCAGGCAAATAATTTTCAGTAGAAAAAAATCGTTTTATTTTGTTTTACCCTATCTGTTCTCCCCTGAAATCCTAGAGCCAGCTTCTCTGCTGATGTAAATCACTAGCCTTGTGCAGAAGTCAAAAGATACACAGTGATTTCCACCAGCTAAAAATCCAAACTTCATTCTTTAAGTACCTCTCGTGAACTCAGTTGCTTCCTCTGGGCACACAACTTGCCAATTCCTTTATAAACGTGGCTTTGATTTTTCACTTCCTGCCATATTATATTATAAATACAGCAAAAGTTCATTTATTTTATGACTACAAAATACGCTGCCTCTCATTTCCCTGTCCTTTATTAATTGCAATTTTCTGTGCAAATCTGAGAAACATTCAGTGCTATTTGGGAGGAGAACAGAAACTTCTAATCTCAGGAGACGGGTCTGAAACTCAGAAAAATCAGCAAAGTTCACCATAAAGCAGCAAGCTGAAACATGCTGGAGCCAATTGTCCTTGAAATGAGGTTGTAAATGATTGTAAAGGATGAAGTAGAATGGGGTTTATTAGACAAAAGCAGGTGAAATAATTTCGGACCAATTGAAAATTGTACCTATACACATTTCTAATGAAAATGAAACTCTCATGAGAAACTAAATAACCTTCAAGTTAATTATTCAAGTTATTCAAGCGAAATGTATTGTTTCAATCTAAGAATAAACAGGAATTTATTAAAAATGAGTACTCAAAGACATTTCAAAATGAGCTGTTGAATTGCAATGAAATGAATGTGCTCTATTTTCTTCTGAAAACATGCAAATGTTTTGACTTTTTTTTTCCTCTTTGACATGAATTTGCAAGAAATCATCCTTGACTCACACTGTTCACTGTCATCTGATTATACTTTTTAGGAATAAGTAAATTTGTCAAGTGAAAAAAGACTCTCAGCTCTACTTAGAATTCCCTAGCACTCAGAAACTTCCGTACTGGCTCCGTGGTCGGTGTGTGTGAGTCTGCACAGATCTCTGCAACTCCCTGCAGAATAGTTTCCACATTAGTTACACAGGAGTGATATTTATCACATCACGGTTAAGGAGCTGAAATAAGTAATTTTAAATAAGAGGAGCTGTGTGTGTGCTAAACGCTGTCAGGCATTTCCCCGTGCTTGGATAATCCACAGTGATTTTGCTTTAAATCAGCTCAAACTCCTCAATATCTCCACAGTCTATTTATCAGCTGAGTAATTTAACTCACTCTTGGGTGTGTGATACACATCCCCGAGCCATCACCAGGAGTTTAAATACAATTAACAGTTTCTGTGGCTAATGAGACTCTTCAAGCAGCGGGTTGTTCAACCCGAGATGAAATCCTAATTACTCCCCTAATTCATGTGTGGGTTGTGTCTTTGCTGGATGTGCAGTGCAGCTCTACCAAACTGCTCTGTCTGGGGATCCTGGGTGTGTTTGTGGGGTTTGTGACAGGATTCCTCTTTCCTCAGCACTCACCTGTCAAGAGAACACAACTGGAGCTTCTCAGAGACATTGGCAAGGAGTTTTAAGCTGATTTGTGGGGTAGGATTCATCTCCCTTTGATTTTGTCAGACTACAAAGATGACCCAAGGGCTGGAGCCCCTCTGCTCTGAGGCCAGGCTGGGAGAGCTGGAGGTGTCCACCTGAAGAAGAGCAGGATCCAGGGAGACCTTAGAGCCCCTTCCACACCCTAAAGGGGGCTTATAAAAAGAAGGAAGAGCAACTTTTCGTACAGGCAGATAATGACAGGAAACAACCATCCCTTGGGATCCAGGATGCACTGCCTGGTACCCAGGATGGTGATTTACACCCCTAAATGGCCCTTGTCTTTTAAGAAGCATAGTCTAGTCTGGGTGAAGGGCTCCCATATTTCTTATTCTTTGGAATTGGTTAGAAAACAAGACCAGTGTGAGAAAGCCACAGCAGCACCATAGTTAGTGCCACACAAGGGTAAAGACCACAACCCAGGGCTCCTTTCACTCCAAATTTCCGCAGGCAGCAGGTTACCAAATCAAGGACTGACTTAAGAGATCTATCAGTATGAGCAAATCCCTCCTTATTCATGGTCTAGTGTTTGCCTCGGGTTGGTGATTTGCTGTGTTTGCAGAGGAAGCTGGTGCTTATTTCCAGGAATGATTCAGAAAAAGTGTGTTGGCTTTTTCATCTGCACCTGAAAGGAAAGGCAGCTGCTACACACAGGCTCAGAAAGGTCTCCTTCAAGCCCAAACATGAATATATTTGTAAATGCAGCTTTTCACAGGGCAGGAGTCCTCTCACAAAGTGCTTTGCAGAAGATGGGCTCACAGAGGTGTGGCAGTGCTCAAATTCAGGAACTGTCACTTGTAAAATAAATGATGGGGAAGACACTGCAGGTAGCAGCACAGTTCAGATGAGACCAGGTCTGTTCTGGTAGAAATGGAAAATCTAATTCTACTCTGATAAAAGAGCATTTAGCATGGTTTCCTAATTAAAAAAGGGCTTAAGTCATTGCTCTGACTGTGCATGTAAACCTTCACCACCTCATGAGCTCTTTCATGACAGAATCACAGAATGGTTTGGGTTGCAGGGTACTTTAAAGACCATCTAGTTCTAAACTCCTGGCAGGGACACCTCCCACTCTCCCAGGCTGCTCCAACCTGGCCCTGGACACTTCCAAGGATGGGGCAGCCACAGCTTCTCTGGGCACCCTGTGCCAGGGCCTCCCCACCCAACCACAGAAGAATTTTTTCCTAACATCTAACCTAAGTCTCCCCTCCATCCACCACCTTGTCCTGTTCCTCTACCCCTTGTCCCAAGTCCCTCTCCAGCTCTCCTGGAGCCCCTTTCCCTGATTCCTTCCCTTCTCCAGGGGAACCCCCCCAGCTCTCCCAGCCTGGCTCCAGAGCAGAGGGGCTCCAGCCCTGGCAGCATCTCCAGGGCCTCCTCTGGATTCTCCCCAGCAGTTTCTTGTCCTTTTTATGTTGAGGACCCCAGAGCTGGACACAGTATTCCAGATTTGATCTCATGAAGTCAAAGCAGAGGTGAATCCACTCCCTCAACCTGCTGGTCACACCTTTTGTGATGTAGCCCATCATTGCTTTGGAAGAGTTGTAAAAGTCCTCAATGCATCAATAAATATGTACCTATAAAAATGGACAGGTGGGTAAAGGAGTGGAAACTCATACTCTGTCTCACAGAAGGAAGGTTGCAGAGCAAGCTCAGCCCCTGGTTAGACATCAGAAAACACTCACTGAAAATCCACCACAAGACACAACCCCAGAAAAAAACAAACTTCTTTAGTGTTGTTGTGCACAGGAGGACCTGATAAAAAAAGATGATTAAAAAGTGGGAGGATGAAAGATAGAACACTTAATCACTTTGATTTTCTGAGATCTGAATCTCCTGAATTTTTCTGATTTATGGTGGAAGTGACAGAATTGACATGGAGAAAGGAATGCAAATTGCTTTGGAATAATTATGTATGGCCCTGAGCATCAGATCAAACTGGGGCATGAGCAGTTGGGATGAACTATTCCATCTGCCAAGTGTCCCCCATTGATCCTGATCCATGGGAACCATGCACTGATTAAAAACAGCAGCAGAGACATGGAGCCTCAAAAGCTCCTGTTGGATTTATTGGGCATCATCCAGGCAAGAGGTACCAAAGGATGTATCCATCAAATGGGCTTATGCCAAATTAGCATAAATTTTTTACATTATAGGAACTGGATGGATGGATGGATGGATGGATGGATGGATGGATGGATGGATGGATGGATGGATGGATGGATGGATGGATGGATGGATGAGTCTTCCAGCCCATCTCCCTTTCTCGAGGAAAAACCACTTGGCCCCAAACCATTCCTGAACCATTTCAAGCCTATTCTTAAAGCATTGAAGTGAGGGGAAATCCACTGCTTTTCCCAGACAAATTTTACTGTCACTTCAGCAGCCCTCAAATGCAATTTCTGCTTCTCTTTTTCTCACTCAGAGTGTCTGCACTAACACCAGGGCTATGTTGCAGCCTGGCAAATGTCATTCCCAGGGAGTGGCAGCAGGGACACGTGGGGGTGCACAGCCCACTGGAGTGGCACTGGAGGAACATCCAGGCACAGAGCACCTGGCATGGAGTCACCTGCAGTGATTATGTCTGTCTGTAGAAGCAGTGTGGAAAAGCAAACTGGGGGCTGGATTCCTTTCCAGGGAAAACAAGTTCACATCCTGCAGAAGAGCACAGGAGAGAATTACAAGTAGGCACATGGATAATGAGCCTGTGAGTAAATTATGTAGCTAAAGCATCAGTGTTAATTCCCTCCATGTGCCCCAGTGTAGAAGACACCAGATGTGTTTTCAGTTCATCTCCAAACTGTTGCTTCTCGGGCTCAGCACAAAAATATGTTGCTCCAAGCCTTGCCCAGCCTGGCCTTGGAAACTTCCAGGGATGAGGCAGCCACAGCTTCTCTGAGCAACCTGTGCCAGGGCCTCACCACCCTCACAAGGAAGACTTTGCTCTTAATATCTAATTTAATCTCCCTATTTTCAGATGTTGCCTCTCAGGTTATACCATCCTCCAGACAAGTAGTAACAGGAAAACAACTTAAAAGCATCTCTCAGAAGAATGACACTGTCATTGACAATAGAAAGTATTTCAGGATTGATTTGTTTGGAGTTTGGGCAAAAGAAGTCCATAAAGAGCACAGAGTGAAAATCCAATTTTCCTACTAATAGATGTTTAAACTTTTTTTATCAACCCAAGTTATTCCGTCTCCTTATGCTTTTTACAGACAAGTTTTCCAAGTCCTCCTAAGGTATCTAGACTTGCAGGTGCAAAGCAGGAGGTTTATTTCCATCATTCATTAATGGGATAACTTGACTCTTGTACTGTAGTTGATTCTATGGTTCTAGTGAGCCAGCTTTTTTTCTCTGATTAAGATGATGTTTACAGAAAAAATCTTCATGGAAAGAGTGGCCAACCCTGGCACAGCTGCCCAGGGCAGTGGTGGATCCCCATCCCTGGAGGCATTTAAATGCCTGTGGATGTGGCACTTGAGGGCATGGGTTAGTGATGGCCTTGGCAATACTGCAGAAGAGTTGGACTGGATGATCTTGGAGGGCTTTTCCAACCTTAATGATTCTGTGATTCTCTGAATCTACTTCTGCCTGACCTGCTTTCTCCGATTTGGTGCTGAGTGGAACTGTAACATGGAAACAGAAAACTGTACTTCTCCCTGCACCATAATTTATGTGAGAGATTAACCCAAGGACGGATTTACTGCAGTGGCTGGAACAGGATATGGTCTTTTAGCTGCTCCTAATGAATAGCCTTTCTCTAAGAGGGCTCGTAGCTGATGCGTTTGGAGCCAAGCCCGAGAACCACCGGGTCTGGTGGCAGAAAACCAACTGCCAGCTTGATCAAGAGAGGGCATTTCCT
This sequence comes from Serilophus lunatus, assembly GCA_013399895.1. Taxonomy (NCBI): domain Eukaryota; kingdom Metazoa; phylum Chordata; class Aves; order Passeriformes; family Eurylaimidae; genus Serilophus; species Serilophus lunatus. The sequence continues at coordinate 134,005 of VXBA01001285.1, forward strand.
CCTCCTGGGAAGTTTCCAATATGAGGCAATTCACAACTCAGTCATTAAGGCCCCTGAAATGCAACTTTTATTTTTACCCCCTCCAGTAGCTGGGAAAAAAAAAAAAAGCATTTACAAGGGATTCCTGCTGGGAGAAATCCCTGCCCCAGACAAGTCCAAGCTGCCTTTCCTGTTGCTCACAGTGAGTACATTGATGGCATTCAGTTAAGAGAGACCAGCAGGATATAGGGAATACAGGACTGCTTTCAGCCAGCTCTCTCCAACACAAATCTGCCTGAGAAGTGTGCATGGATCTGTAGGAACATGAGGTTGTTGGTCCCACATGGACCTGGAATCAGACCTGCTTCCCTTATGTTCAGGAGTTTGTTTATTTATCACATTTAATGGGATCTGGATTTCCTAGGGGTTATTCTGCCTGATCTCCTAAATTAAAGAACTTCTGGCTGCATTCTGCTGCAGGGCTGTTTTAAGTATTGGGAAGCCCAAGAGCCAGGCTGCAAAACTTCCAAAAAAGGTCCATGATGGAAAAAAAGACACCCAAAAAACATAAGGGAGCTGTGCAAGAGGCCTCCAATTGAAGGATCAGTTATGCAAACACAGAGCAGGGAACAGCCCCCAGTACAAAAGAATCCTGCCCCAGCCTTTGCTGAAAGGGCTATGCCAGAGCTTGGTCCAGGAGACATGGACAAGACTTTGTGAAAGCATTTCTTCTGCCTGGCAAAAGCCGAGTTATTTGGGATTCAGTCATGCTGTGCTTCACTTCCAGTGACACTACACCCTTACAGCACTTCAGGGCTCTCTCCAGACAGATCTATCCGAGATCCTTAATGATGCACAAGCCCATTAGTCATGTGCTTCAGCCTCTTTTGTATCAGGAGCTGTACAAACAGTAGTGTTATTTCTAGCCCAGAGGAGCGCAAATTAGTAGATCCAGATGGGTGTGGGAGGCAGGACAGCAACCAGTGGTATCTGTGTGCAGACTGACTGTAGTTTTGCCAGCATCTAGGCAAAGGAGTAGGGAATAGTGGTGCAGGTATTGACAGATAGCTTCTGCTCTCCTGGGAAAGTCAGCAAGGAGAAGGGACCAATTCCAACTGCACCTGATCGCCTCCTTGGCTACCACCCTCCTTTCCTGGGTCCCCTTTTCTGAACGTCCCTTTACCAGTGCTTCCTTGCTCATCCATGGCTTTGATAAACAAGGAATGCAATTATTTCTGGTGTTCAGGTAGGCAGAGAGATTAGGACCAGACACACAGGTGAAGATTTCTGTGTATAGTTGTCAGGGGGCAGGTAGATGTCTCAGCCATTATTGTCCATGCCCACAGAGCTTGATTGCTAATCAGGTTTGGATGGCAATTTACTTCCCTAAAACATGCCTGAGATCCCCCAAGGTAGGTTAACAAACCAAATGGGGTTTTTGGTTGCAAGACAGGACCTAGAGAAGCTCTGTGTTCTTCTAGAGGGACATCCATGGAGCAGGAGGGACATCCCAAGGCATTTATCTCCAGTGGTACAAGACATGTAGGCAACCACAGTGTCTTCTTTAAGATGACACCATTGGATTGTGCCATGGATTAGTTCCCTAAGAAATGAAAAAGAAAACCAGAAACCCTCGTGTAAAGTATATCTGGTGACCTGCCCACACAAAAACATTTCTTTCTCTATCTGTCCTATAAACTGGAATGTAGGATGTACCCTGAAATTTGGTATCTTGGCATGTCAATGCTTTTCCCTCAGATGCACCTTTCCACAGGCTGATTCCGAAGCTATGTCCTGAAAATGAAAATAAATGAGTCACTACTGCCTTCTCAGATGGCCTCAGATGGTGAGGAGTCAAATGGCTTCCCTCACATCACTGCCAAGCATTAAAGAGCACATCTATGCTTCAAGGTAGGAGTAGGAAGAAACATATATAAAAGTCTTTGAATGAGGGGCTTAATTTTTGCTGATTGTCAGAGAAAGAGAAGAAAAGTCACCTGAGTTACTTTACTGGTCTGACATGCCTGTTTCTCCTGCAGACTCCATCCTTTAGAACGTTTATCCAAGCAAGCAGGACCCCAATGACTTTCTAAATAGATGGAAACCATGGATTTGCCTGCCAGTGGTGGGTTTGGCCTCTCCATTCAGGACACATAGTGACAGGAAGGTGTTGGACAGGGTGGTGGTGCACACAAAGCTTGTCCCATCACACGAGCCCATCTGCTCATGCTGAGATGTGAAAACCAGGACAGAAACTCAGAACGTGTCATTGAAAGCCAGGCTGGATGGGGCTCAGAGCAACCTGGTCTAGTGGAAGGTGTCCCTGCCCATGGCAGGGCGTTGGAACAAGATGGTCTTTAATGTTCTTTCCAACCCAAACCATTCTGTGATTCTGTGACGCACATGATGTGCAGACTCTTCCTGGGATTCATTAGCACCCCTTAAGGACCCCAGTGGGCAGTGTGGCTGCTGCTTTCCTACAGGAAGGATCCATGAACTCCCCCCCAAGGTCAGGGGAAAAAGGACGTGGGCGGTTTCATTTTCCTGCTGCAACGACAGGACAAGGGGAAGTATTTACATTCAAAACAGAACTTTCCCAATGTCTGTGGCTGGTTGAGTCCAAGGCAGCAAGGGCAGGGGGCTGAGTGGAGAGTGTTTACATAGAATGAGGCCATCAGCCTGTCAGGGTGTATTCCACACGTTCAGCTGGAAAAGGTCTGTTCCTTCTCCCTGTGTACTCTCTGCACACCCAACAGCTCACACTTAGGGAAACCACAGGTGATTAAAGTAACAGCCTAACGTATGGAACCAAAATAATTTGCTCCAAACCCAAACATTTACTGCTCAAAGCAGAGCAGGGTGACTCACAGCAGAATTCACATGAGCCATTGGAGAGCAATATTGCAGAAATGTGATCATGTCTTGCCATCCCACCACGTGCACTGGCAATCCCTCAGGTGTATTCTTCCTTTGTAGGTCTCCATATTCTTCTTCCTCTTCCTGTTTCTTCTCCTATCTGTGTGCAAATACCACCGGCAGCTGTCACCATTTGAGAAAGGATTGACTGTCACTGCAGATCCCCATGGAACAACCTTGATCTCATTTAGAATCATGTGAGGTTCATGTGTGTCCCAGTCCCTGAACCTCTGCTGCTGTGCCTTTGGAGAGGCCGTTCTGGATCTTCTTGCATCCATTTCTTGGATACTTCATTGCTTGCAGTGGGAACATACCTGTGTCTCATTGCAAATTAGATAGTTTTGTGTCCATGTCTTGTTTCTTAAGCAGTTAATATCCTTTCCATGGCTTTCATCCTTCTGGGAAACAGCTGGTCAGAGGTCTTGTTTCCCTGTAGCCTCTTTTTGTTACATTAAAGAAGCTAAAATTTATCACACCTAATTAATTCCCTTTTGCCTTTATCATCCATATTTCCCCGCTGGTCCATCTTTAGATCATTGATGGTTTGGATGCTTTTGGAAGCCATCGTTGTACTTCACACTCAAACTCTTGAAGATACACCAGACAAATGGAGGTCTGGGCAAGTTTTCCTTTGTGGTAATCACCCTGATGTCCCTGTTAACAATTTTTGTGGCAGACCAAACCTCCCACCTGGTGGAGAGATGGAGAAGGCAACCACCTGGACTGTGCTGCTTGGTGCTCTGGCTGTTATGTTGGCACTGGGTTTGGAATCTTCTGGGTCATGGCACAGAGATTTCCAAGGAAAAGTGTCTAAGAAATAAATGGTTGCCACCTGCCATGCCCAAATTTATGCTTAGGTTTCTACCAGAGGTTTTATTAGTAAGCCCATTGCTTATGGGCTGTTTTGTTCAAGGTTGCAAGTCTTAGCCTTGCTGTCCCATGCTTTCCCATCTCCAACGCAAAAAATATCCACTGGGATCTACCTCTCTTTGCAAGCATTTCCCAGCCCCTCAGACAAAGGGCTTTGCTTTTCTCCCTCCCCACTTCTTATACCAATGGACATCTCTATCTCTCAGTGTTGGTAAAAACACTCCTGACAGAAGGATCTGCCAGGGACCCAGGCAATGGTGTGGGCACTTTTAATAGCTCTGCAAAGTAGGACATTGAATTTTAGGTGTCTGCATTGGGGTCACCACTGCTGTCACCCTGACACCTGCACAGATCATTGTACTCAAAGCTCATTTTCTTCCTTCACAAGGTGAAATCCTTCCTCCTTGAGAAGCTGTTGGCCTCCTTCCCACCCTGGATGGCTCTTTTAGCCAGTTCTGCTGGTGGTAGGCTGGTCACTCAGGAAAGTTTCAGCACGAGCAGGTTTTCCCCTGATTTTGCCCTCTCCTTAAGATAAGGATAACCTTAAGGTTAACCTTAAGGTCATCCTTATCGAATGTTGCTCTGTTTCATTCTCTGCATGAAGCAGCAACACTTTGGCAGGTTTTGACACATAAACTGGAGTTTTGGGTGCTGCAGCCTTTGTCAGAAACCACCAAGGCTGACATCAGTGCTGGGCTGTCCCTCTATTACCCCAAATGCTGGTAAGGAGTAAAAATCATCCCACTAGACAGATGTTTCCAATGAATTTGGGAATGTCTGCAAAACCACAAAGAAAAGGCTTACAAATGACAATCAAGCTGAGCTGTTTATTGCCAGTAACAAACAAGAAAAAACCCCAAACAAACAACAAAACAACAGAGAATGCAAGAATGTGGTCATTTGGGAACATTTCATTATTTGCTATTCCTACTAATAAAATAATTTTGGACTACAGTTCCATCTAGGAGCATGCGTGTAGGAGCTGGAATTCCCATAGCAAAATGGCAATTCCTCCCTCTAAAGATTTTATTGCCTTGGTTTTGTGAGCTTAACTGTGCAAATTGTTGACCTCTGGGCACCATTAGGCTGTGGGGCTACCACGAGTGGCCCACAGCAGATGCACAGAAGAACATCAAGAATTACAATATGCATGTTTTCATTGAAAAGTTGGATAATGCTTTTATTGAATCACCCAAGGGAGATCCAGAAGGGTGATAATGGTCCTTTGTCAGCAGGTTTAGGATCTAGTGAGGGAAGAGTTGAGCCAACAAAAGAAAATTAAACTCTCTTTTTCAAATTGACCCATAATGTCCTATTTCCTCTTGAGTTTTGATGAGACTTGGTTTGGTTTCTAAACTTAAATATAAGCAAATTTTAATACTAATTAGCTTGGCAAGTCCATTCCTCCCAACTCTAGAACAAAAGTTTCACTTAGAAAAGTTTCAGGATTGAAACTTTGGCTTGGTTTTCCAAATCCTCTCTTTCTCTCTCATCTTCTTTGTCCAAAATACTTAAATGAGTTTACCCTACATGAAAATTTGTGTTTGTCTCCTCTAAGCTATGAATGGAAGAGGCAATCAGTGCATTTTTTCCCTGCTATCATCACATGTCTTTTTTTCTGGCAGGCTGCATGAGAATGGTATCAGGAGAGATATCCTGGCATGGCTGGAAAGCTCTTGGGAATCTCTGTGTGTAAAATGATTAAGGAGGTTGTTTAGTAAAGCAGACACATGTTATTGCTGTGAACAACTATGATACGTCTTGGTTTACCCATTTTTTTGCTTCCCTGGTTAGAACAAGTCCCAGGCTAAATTGCATTGTCTTTGTTCTGTATATCCCAAAAGCCATTTTAGGGAAGCAAGTGGCCTCTTTCAAAGGGAAATCGTGGACTGTTAGCAGTGTCAGAGAGCAAGAAAGGATGTCACCAGCCTTTAAAATCTAATCACTCTTGAGCTATCCCAAAATCCAGGCAGGAGAGATCATTTTGACATTGTTGGTCTGCAAGTTGTCAGTGGATTTGGCTGTGGGAGCATCACCAAGGGTCAGACACCAGGTCAGGCTCAGCCTGAAATCCCTAAAATCCCTCTCTGGGGCTCTGGGGTGGATGGTATCACCCACACTTTGTGTTGGCCACAGCTGGGACACCTGTGCCACAGGAGTTGAGGAACAAGGGCAGGTTCATGACCATGGAGGTTCCCAGGCTATAAGGACCAAGGGAGTCCTGACAGTCTGCAGGGCCAACCCATAAACTGATCTGTTTTCTCTCTCTCAATGGGAGCATCCAGGGATTTCTCAGTGCAGGACATCAAAGAGATTATAACCAGCTGTCTCATGGAGCTAATTGATAGCAGACCTCTTTATTCCACAGGGAGGTCACTGAGGGAACCAAGCCAAGGGAGGTCAAAAGGAATGAACAAAGGATCATGGATGTTCCAGCGTGTGAGGAGGGCAGAGACTACCTTCACCCCTGGAGGGTCTCCTCCAGGGAATAATCTCCTAGCTGCTCCAACCCTTCCTCCATCCCTATGGATAGAGTCCATCAGTGGACTCTGGATTGATTTGTTACCCAGCACTCGGGGGAATATCTCATGTCACCCAACTCCTTCATCTCCTTTAAGAAGCCCAGTGCAAGGGCAGGGCAGGATGTAAGTACAGGCTTGGGGATAAAGGGAGAGCAGCCCTTGGTGTACTGATAGATGAACATCTGGACACAGCCCAGCAATGTGTGTGAACAGCCTGAAAAGCCAACAGCATTCTGGGCTGATCCCACAGTGTGGGTACCAGGTGACGGAGAGATTCTGCCCCTCCACCCCACTCTGGTGAGACCCCACCTGCAGAGCTGCCTCTAGCTCTGGAAACAACAGCACAAGAAAGATGTGGAGCTGTTAGAGCATGTCCAGAGGAGGCCATGGAGATTCTTCAAGGGCTGGAGCCTCTCTGCTCTGGAAACAGGCTGGGAGAGCTGGTTCACCTGGAGAAGAGAAGGCTTTGGGAAACCTTATTGCAGCTTTCTAGTACCTGAAGAAATTATCTAAAGAAGTATCTTAAGAAAGATGGAGAGAGGCTTTTTACCAAGGCCTGTAGTGACAGGACAAGGGGCAACAGTTTTAAAAATAAAAGAGGGTACACTGAGATGAGACTTATGGACAATTGTTTTTTTTTTTTTACATTGAGAGTGGTGAGGCCCTGGCACAGGTTGTCCAGACAAGCTTTGGCTGCCTTATCCCTGGAAGTGTTCCAGGACAGCTTGGATAAGGCCTTGGGCAACCTGGTCTCATGGAGGGTGTCCCTGCCCAGGGCACCCTGCTGGATGGGTGGAGCTGGATGGTCTTTGGGGTCCCTTTCAACCCAAGCCATTCCTTGATTCTGTGATGCTGTGACCTCCAGTGGCTGAAAGTCATCTGGACATTGTGGCTTTAAGGAAGAGCTATGATCCCTTACTGTCTCCTCCACAGGGTCAGTGTAGGATATTCTGCAACTCAGCAGAATTCCTCTGTGCTTTAATTTTGTAGAAAAGCAAAAGTTACCTTGTTAGAGAGCTCAAATGGGAATTTCCCCCCAGGACAATCTGAAAGTCAGCATCCATCTGTCAAGGCATGTTTTGATCTTCTCCAGTAACTGGAAGGACTTTCTTCCAACAGAAAGTAAAACTGTCTGAGTAGGAGCATTTTGTCCTACATTTTCATAAGAGATCAAGAGAATAACAGACTCTGTTTCCCATTGCTTGCATCATTTCTGTACTTCCAAATCAGCAGCTGAACTTGGTGTACCATCCAGCACGGCTGGCGATGGAAGTGTTGGAAGTTCTGGAATTCAGGGGGGCAGGGTTGAAATGCCTGATGGAATCTATGCTGCTGCAAAGCACAAACAGTGGCATGCAGACCCGCCTGTTTGTGCATTTTCAAACCTGAAAATGGTTATTCCAGATAGAAAATTGGCAGTTGAACTGCCTGCAGGTGATTGATTGCACCTTATGCGTTAAGTTGCTGGGAAATGGAGCGTTACATGTGTGAAGGAATAAAAACAAAGAAAAGAAAACCATTAGGCAGAGGTTAAAATGGGAATGGAGAACAGATCCATCTGTGCAAACTCTCCCCTTCTCCTTCATTGATACAGTCATGCCAGAAGGTCCTGTGCTTTCCAGTATCAATCCACAGCCAGCAACAAATGCAAATTGATCACATTTGACCTTCTTCTTGTCATATTTGGTGCGTGGACTCAGCCCCTGCAAAGCAGTTGCCATTCTTCTGGGTACAGCGGCCCAAAATGAGGGAAACATTTCATGAGACACTGAATTGACAAGACTTCCAAGTATCTGGTCTGGATGCTGGCCAGCAGAGGAGGATTTCGTTGGGAAACGCCACTTGGAAAACCAAGCGGAAATGTCCCAGGTTTAGCAGCCTCCACTTCAATCACAACTCACAGCTCCAGGGCAGCCCATCCATGCCAAGTTTCCATGGCTTTCTTACCATGCAGCTATCAGAGGGAAGCCTTGGCAGCTCTGCACTAACCCGGGGTTGACTCCTGGATCCAGTGCAAGTAACCTGGAAGCCCTGAGCATCCTGGCTCCAGAAAGGATTTTCTCACACTTCAAGGCAAGCACGTTAATCTGGGGAACTTAAAGATGCTCCAGATTCCCAGATTCATAAATTCCAAGGGTTGCAGGGCTTCCATTGCCTGTGCTCCTGTGTTGGCCAGGGAAAGCCCAGGGAATATATCTGGCCAAGGACTTTGCATCTTCTGTATCCTGTGGCTGGGGATGAAAAGGAAAAGGGGAGACTGTCCCACAGTGCGGATCCAACTAGCAGGGGCTGACTGTTGGCATAGTTGTCTCCATGGATTAACAAGTTTTTCCAGCTGGTGGTTTTCAGGTTTCCAGGGATACATCCCTTTTAGACAACACTGTGCACTGGAGGTTCTTAAAATTAATATTTTTATATTTATAGTTCACTGGAAAATTTCATTAATTTTTTATTGCGCAGAGTTGGGTTTGTGTTTTGGTTTTTTTTTTAAAGAAAACAAATATTAAACACCAAAATTTTCCACAAAGCAGGCATCTGGATTTCCAGATGACTCTGTTCCTGAGCATGGATTGACACACTATGCAAAACCCAAGTCTCAACAATTCCATCTTGTCACATAAAAATCCTGAGGATTTGTGCCATTGGCTTTGTGGAATTGGAGATGATTTGGGGTGGCAATTGTCTTAAGAGATGATCTTGTCCCTCCCTTGACCTGAGGTCAGAGAAAATAGATGTGGCCTACAAAACAATCATGTAGTGGAGTATTTCCATTACATGGGAATTTCTGTTTGTCCTGGTGTTATGAAACTGGTTCCAGTGTACAAATCTGCTTCAGGAAGAATCTACATCACTACAAGTTCTGTATGTTTTCCATTGAAGAAAAAGCTCTTCCACCCAACAGGAGTGCAAGTGTAAACTGTGTGACATAAATTCACCTTAAATCCAATTCCTGATTAATAGCTTCAGCCTTTGCTGCCTCATCTTTCCCAACAACCCCATTGCCCCAGTCTTGTAACTGGCTTTCTTTGTCCTGGGACTTCCCTACGCACATCCTCACACTTCCCTGAAGTTGAGCTGATTGTTTTAGGATGTCAGTTGGCTGAGAGTATGGTTTTCCAGCACATGCTTCCAAGCACTTCAAAGGAGTATAAACTGTCTCATGTATAGGCTACATGCATGAGCCTATGCTATATTCTATTCAGAAGTAATTATTTATGTCTAAAAATTAGTCAGTACAAAGCCTGATTTGATTATAATTTTTTTTTTGTGCTGAATATTGTCACTTGTTAAAAATATAACATCCTTCTTGGGATGCTGGAATTTTGCCACCCTCAACTATGGCATGTTTTGCCATGCCTGGCTTGATTTAGTGACTTAGGAAAAATATAAATCCAAATTTCTGACCAGAAACACTTGGAACCCAGTGGGAGAGATGGGCACCAACACCATGTTCTGCAGTTTGCACAGAAAACCTGGATGGCCAGTAATAGTTGGACCAGATGCCTCTCCAGAGATCCCCAAACTCACTTATTCTGTGTCTCTAAATTTAGCTGGAAAATCATATAAATCAGTAAAGTTGTAACTGACTTCAGTTTTTCCACTCTTAGTCTTTCTTCCAGCATGTTATGTCCATATCATTAGACAATTGATTCCCACCTATGTCTCAAAATTGCAGAGAAGTAAATTCAAAGCTTGGGAAGTTCCCAGATGGTGAAACCAGCTGGCAGATGACAGCCTTCATCTAGGCCAATGAACTTTCTCAGCCTTCAAAACAGGGTGACTGTGTAAGCCACCAGATGGGAACAGACCTTGGAAGGCCTCTCTCCACTCTGTGCCTTGTGCTGGTTGCACAGGACAAATTCATTCTTTTTTTGCTTTCATGGAAATGTTTGTTCCAGTGGTGGGGATGTCCACAGGCAAGCTTCAAGCTGATAGTAAATATGCAGATGAGGAAAACTGGCTTGGCTGTAATGTTCCAGAAGACAGGAGCACATGTCCAAGCACTTACATGGGTGGTAGGTAGCTAAAGTTTCATGGTGGAATGGGATGCCTTGTTGTACTCATTAAGGATGTACTAGGATGTTCCAGCTACATCCAATTTCTGCTCCAGGAAGTGGCAGGTCCTGTGTCACAGTTTCCAGCCCTGTGTGAAGTTTTGGGTGTCCTGTGTCATGCCAAGCAGCACAAGGCACCTCTGCATGGGCATGGGAATTGAGCCTTTCACTCACATGCACATGCACTAAATGTAGGTGAAAATTTGTGAGATAAGTCCTACCCTTGAAGAGCCCAATAATCTGAGTCCCAGCTGTTCTGGCTCTTGAAATCATCTCTCTGTATTGCTTCTTCTCTGTCATTCAATGGGATTTCCTCTTTTTTTAGCTGTTTGTTTCAGTCCAACCGTGAGGATTAATGAAGTCTCACATTGTGCAAATATTTTGTCCATTCTCCCCATACCATTGTCTGTATTTATTCCAACAACTCCACCCTCAAGTGGGCCTTGACTCCATGTGTGTGCTGAGGTGGACACTGCAGGTCTCTTGTTTCTCCTGTGCTTTGCTGTAAGAGGTAACTGGGATTCATGGAGCCTATCCTTGTTTTAAATGGATGTGCCACTATCAAGCAAGGATTCTGAGCTGACATTCCCATTTCTCTACCGAAAAAGGACTCAGAAATTTCAGTCTTTTCATTTGTCCATGTTTTTCCCTACACATGGATAAGGCCACGTCTGTTGAACAGCTTGCAACTTTGCATTCCAGAAGAGAGTTCACTTGGATCCAGGATCAGTCCAGGCTCAACTCCATGCCTGGCAAGGAGCTCCTCCTTTTCTGCTCAGACATGGACTTAATGACATTAATAATGGCAAGATATTGATGTTTTCTTGCCACTTTTAAGAGATATTAAAGAGTTTATCAGACCAAGGCAAACACAACTGAGCTAATACTTATCCCTAGAAATTAGTCATTGGGCAGCCACATCATTGTGTGCAGTTTGGAAATAAGTAAGCCCCACTTTCATGGAAGATTTATCTGTGCAGTGGAGTGACTTAGGCTTTCCAAGTGTAATGGGAGGATCCAAAAACACTCAGGGGTTCTAGGGAAAGTATCACCTCCAGATATCCAAATTTGAAGGCAGAAGTTCTCAGCTTCATGTACTCTCCGTGGTTTGGACCCCATGTGCAGTAACAGGAGCCCAAGCACCTGTTTCTTCACCTCAACACACACAGAGGCACATCCAGACTTTAAGGGTTTGGTTCAGTTAGAAAAGCAATGTTTTTTTAAACAGCAGAAGACTTGCCTGGCTGCAAACAGCACTTACTGCCCCATTCCCTGCTATCATGGGTCATGCATTCCGGAATTCAGACCAGGGTATCCCAGTGACTGGGATGCACCCTGGTGCATAACTGGGAGGCAAGACCCATTGGCATATACAAGTGGAAGATCTGGGGTCAGAGGACTAATCTGCTTTCCTCTGGAGACAAATGCCAGGAGTCTGCTCTGCATGTTGTCAGACTAATCCCAACAGAGACCTCGGAATCCAAGGTACACTGGGAATAAACAACACTTATTAAGGCACTCCCCAGCAGTGGTGACTTGGAGACAATGAAGACACATGGCCAGGACAGGCTCTGCAAAGCCTCTTAGAGCTGCAGCTGCCTCCTCAGCTTAACAGTCTGTGTGTGATTTTGCACAGCCTTGTATATCCCCTTTCCAGGCATCCAGGACGAGCCCAGCACTGCAGCTCCAGCTGGAGAGCTGGCACTGAGGAATATGTGTTTGTTGGCCTGCAGTGCTTTTTCAAGATATTTGCTGAAAAAGAGCCATCTCTTTTCTCTGAAAGTCTTGTGCTGACATGCACAAGGGCATTAGAGTCTCAGGTTCCAGGCACTGCTCTTCCACACCCACATTCAGGCTTCCAGCCTCTCTCTTTTATGTTCTACAAAGTATCCTGGCCAATCCTCCAGAATATTTTATTTTATTAATATTCATGTTACTTATTTTGTAAAGTAGACCAGCTCTATCTCCCCTGTCCAACCAAGGAGAGCAGTCAAGTTTTGAAAGGACCATCTCTCAAGGATTTCCCTGAACGCCTTGCAGTGAGAGATCCAGGTGACATTCACCCCAACCAAGACATGGAGGAGAGCATCCCCATCTCCTCTGGGCCAGCAGGAGGGAAAGGAGTCTCTCAAAGACAGAAATGAGGTGGTGATCACTGAAAAAATCACACCTGCAGGTAGGATAAAATAATATCCCAGATATTTCCATGCTGCAGTTATGGGATTTGGGAACTTCTTTATGAGAAAGCCCATATCACCTACAATGCATCTGATACCTGAGTCAAACAATTCAGCCATAGTAATAATTTCCCTTTGCATGTATCTACCTGTGTAGGCGTGGAAGGTTCAGATACACTTACCCTGAGAGACATTTTGGGACAGTTCCCTTGTTTTCTCTGTGACTTACCTTCATAGGGCTGAGATATCCTCCATGAGGGAAAACAGGAAACATTAGCAAAAAGCCAAGGAAATAAGGTGGAAACACCTTAGGGAGAGGAGTCTTGTGAGGGGAATTGGGGGAAACAAGGCAGTCACCTACCCACCAGCAGGAGAAGAATCAATGCCAAGTGATGGGAACACTGGGATGAAAAGCCTCCCAGCTCCTAGTGCTGATACTTGCAGGACTACAGAACCAGCAGAGTTTGCCAAATGCTTGAAGGCAGGACTGCCCTAGGATTAATTTCCCCCATTTGGGCATGGCCAGGGACAATGTGTGTCCTTTGGCACCTGTCCCTGTGAGAGTGAGATATTACCATGGGGAGGAAAGCACAGGAGGGAGTCAGTGGCAGATGCTTACCCCAAGAGGGAACAGGGAATATTATGATGGAGCTCTTCAGACATCTTTCCCAGAGAAAGTATTAGGTGTTAGAAGGAGAAGGGAGATATAAATCATTTTGGCTGTTTGAGTGTTTTTACTTCTCTTGCTCTTGGTTACACATGTTCTGATGGGCTGAGAGGGGAAAGCTCGCAGATCAGGAGAAAGAGGTGTTATTAGAAAAGCTCTTTTTCATAGTATTTTACATCAATACATCTGCTCTTACAGCTCCTTTGTGAATCCTTAGAACCACTCCCAGGTGGGCTGTGTGCCCCACAAATACAAAGCAGTGTTAGCAGTCAGACATCATACAGTACAAGGTCAGCCCAGGCTGCTCCCACCCAGCTGCCCCCAGAGCTGCAGAGCAGTTTCAGCATGTCCTTGTATCATCACAGAATGGTTTGTGTTTGAAAGGACATTAAAGATCATCCAGTTCCAACCCCCTGCCATGGGCAGGGACACCTTCCACTATCCCACGTTGCTCCAAGTCCTGTCCAGCCAGGCCTTCCACACTTCCAAGGTCCAAGGCAGCCACAGCTTCTCTGGGCAACCTGTGCCAGGGCCTCATCACCCCCACAGCCAAGAATTTCTTCCTGATATCTAATCTACCCTCAATGTCATGGACTGATTTCCTCAGCAGCTCAAAGGTATTCAGCTTTTATGCTGCTGGGACCTGAATGACTGTGCACAGCTGGCTCAGGGCTTTGCTCATGGCATCCACAAGGTCTTTCAAGACTTGACATCTGTGTCAGCGAGAGGCAGCAGCTTGCTTTGAGAAGAAGGGCCCAGAAAACCCTCTGTGGTGCTTATTTCTTCCCAGCTTTGTTTGCTCGGGGTAATTACTGATGCACCAAAGGATATTAGCTCTGGATGCAGGAGTGCAGAGAGACTAAGTGCTCTCAAATATCAACATTGTAGTTCACTGTAATTAATTAAATGTTGACATGATCCCCAACAAGCAATACCTTCGTTATTGTCAAATTAAACCCCTTGACACAGATGCTTGAATCATTGTCAGTCCCTCTAATTGCAATCAAATGCATAGAAATGTAGATATCGCAGCACACGTGTGTTGGACCTGGGGAAAGAACTTGCAGCAGGGAATAAGGGTCACTGCTATTCCTAATTAAAGCAGTTTCTTGGGCAGACAAACTGATTTTTAAATAGTTCTTGCCCTTGTCGTGTCTGAAGACCCTCTGTGTCAGGAGAATATTTACAGCTCTTCTATATTCAAGACCTACTGCATTTTGGAACAGAGTTTGCAAGGCTAGAAGGGATTACTACAACTACCTACTGTGATTTACAGACACCTGCAACCATAAGTGCCTCATTCAACAATTTCTTCAGCTGCCCCATTACTCAAAACCATTTTTTTCCTTAGAGAGACACTCAGCATTAACTCATGACTGCAAATAATAGAGAGCCCATGCCTCTAGTTACACTTTTCACAGCTGTTCCATATCCTTGCTATTACAAATGACTGCTTTCTTTCCAGAGTAAATTTATCTAGGTGTAACTTCAAGCCATTCTTGACTAGATTAAAGACATGTTTGCTGTCAGAAACAACTTCCCCTGTATTTCGCTACGGTGCATGAGCAAGTTGCTTCAGTTTCTCCTGGATAATGCAAATAGATCAGGGCCCTTTAATCTCGTATCTGTTGTCTCATGGAGCTCCTCAGAGCATTTTCTGTCTCTTTGGCTTCTTTTCTGTGCTGTGGACACCAAAAAGGGATGTGATTTTCCATATGAGCAGCCCCTATTTTTCAGTCTTCTTTGGTCTGGTTCATTTGTTCTTGGCTTTCTTATGATCTCAGCATGAGCTGCTATTATTACCATTTTTCTATGACATGTTGCTCCTAGTTGGAAAATACATGTATTTTTGCCAGTAGCCTTGACAGTCATTCAGTGAGGAAGGTGACTGTAAGAGCCAGTCATCAACTTGTTCCTGGAAGGAAAAATATTCCTCCAAGGAATCATTTCACCAAAATATTTCCACATGCTACTGTTCAGTGTGAGCACAAACACTGATCCAGAGCTGACATTATTGCTAATATATGCAAAACTGGGATTGATGCTGGGAACCCTCATGTTCAGAGGATATTTTCATGCTTAATGCCCATGACTTTAATGAGGGTTCAATGTGCACCTACCTACCTTTAAAATCTGAGCAATGACCTTCATGTTAGAGATTATCACATGACTTGGCTTCACCCAGTAGTACAGGATATTTGTCTTTAGTTCCAAGCAGGTTGATAGTATTGAAGAAACATATCACTGGTGTTAACTGAGACAGATGGTTTGAATTGCCAGGGAAATTGCTGTTCTCAGTGTTTTGAATATCTAGAGGCCACCTGCATTGAAGGCAAGCTCAGTCCTGACTCACAACAAGTGTGGAGTCTCCTTACCCAGCCGTAAATTAGTTGCACAAAGACAAGAGGGAACAACTCTGATGGAAGACCTGCTGACCAGGACATCCTGGGGACCCTCTACAAGTCCACTGGACCCCCAGACTCCCCCACTTTACACAGCACTGTTGATGGAAGTGCACAAACAAACCAAGTTATATATGATGTGGTTGTTTTGCTCCCTCGACATGAGAAGCCATCAAAGTGTCCTAGGAGGGAGGTGGCAAGTCAGAAACTAGTTGGTGATGATGAAAGAAGATAACAATTTCTCAGGATGATTCCTTTCTTGATAGGGGCTGTCCACAAAAGCAGCACTTTCCCAAGGAGAGGTAGAAAGTCCACTTAGGGTCACTTTCCTGAGATGAACAAATATGCAAAATTAGCAAATCCAAAAGCTAATAATATCAAGGCAGGGAGTGCACTCCATATCCCATGTGTATTACTTCTGAGCAGTGAAGAGTGGAGGCAAAGAGACTTGTTTATCTAATGAAAAGGCAAAAGGCAGGCAGATATCTCATGGGAGGTACTCAAATTGCCATGAAAATTGAATGCAAATCTTCATCTTTTCCCTTCAAGATCGGAGATTAAAAAAGAACTAGAGATAGGGCTGAGATGGAGCAGGAATCATGTCAGTGGAGAATGAGCCTCATCACCATAATGAGACACTTTGAGACACTCATCTCTCCTCAGCAGAGACCCCATTGCCCTGTGCAGGCGTTTAAACCAGGCAATGCAGTATGTTTTTTGCATTCTGTGTCCTGAAATGTCTACTTAAATCTCCATGTGGCTGTAAAGCTTGAACAAAACCACCTTGATTTGACATTTGGTCTGTTCCTATGTTTCTTGGTCCTTCCTAGAGTTGTCTTTGTGCTCGTTCCAGCTCTGTGGATAAGACAACCGGTCAGGCAATTTCTGCCCCCTGAGTTGTTTTACTTTCTCTTCAGCCACGACATCCAGGTGAATTGCTTAGGCAACAAAAAAATACCAATAGTCTGGTTTTCTGGGCTTGTCACCCCTTCCCATTGCCAGGTCCTGACACCATTGCACCATTGCACATGGTTATATCATACCATTGGGCATCTTAAGCTCTCTCCTTTGCTAACCTGGTACAGCCCATCCAGTCCTCCCATCCAAGCTGCCAGACGTATTGCTGTGGATCACAAATCCTGGGGTGCAAACCTTGACTGTGCTGTGGGTGTGCAGCAAACCCTTGCTCAGCATGAGGTAGAAAATATCCCCTTTAGGGACTGTCTTTCCCACCAATCTGTGTTTGTCCAGCACCAAGCTCAAGGTTTGGTCGCCCCATCGTTAATCACAGAAACATTTAAGTTGGAAAACACCTCCAAGATCATTGAATCCAACCTTTGACCAAAAAAGATCAAACTCAAATATTTAGCCATGTGCTTGGAATTGCTGTAGCTAAACCCTCCCAAACAGAGGTCTGCACACAGGTACATCCCTCAACTCTGTTACCCACTGCACCATGTCCAGCTCAAAGCCACCCCAGGGTCCATGATAATTCCGTGGTTGTCCCTCTGGTAAAATCTGGTCCCTTGTCCTGTCCCTGTTTGCTGCACCTGCAGAAATAGGGCTTTAGTGCATCGCTGCCAAATGACCAAATAAAGGTAACTTGGTCTAGTGGCTGGCAGCCCTGGCCATGTTAGTGGGGTTGTAACAAGCTGATCCCTAAGATCCTTTTGAACCCAAACCATTCCATGATTTTATAATTCCATGTACTGCTGATCACATCAGACAGATGTCATGATCCTCCCTGTAGAGGTGGGGAAAAGGACTGAGTATAGGGATCCTACACAGGCACTAAACAGGAGACTTATCCCTTCGAGTTAAGGGCTTCAGGAACTGTTGGGAGTGATGAGGATGTTGTTATCTCACCATTCCTGTTATATTTTTGGAGCCTTGTTCCACTGACCCATTGTTTTCTGAGAGGGGGGAAAATGTCCCTTTTTGAATTGCAATGTTTTTAGAGCTTCATATCTGCTGAAAAATTACTGTCAGAGCTGGGGCAAGACAGACCAGCTCTTGCTATCTCCCCTGATATTTCCAGGTTGGGGGAAAAGAAGGAAACATGATTTTTTTTTTAAAGTTTCCTTTCTTGTCACAGGAAAAAAAAAAAAAAAAAACAAAACATAAAGAGAAGGCGAGTGATGAGAAACTGTGGGTTTTTCCATGGAATCTAAAGCCAAAAGGGCTGTGCCTTGGAGCTGAGTGCGGAAACAGGGCAGGCGTTGGAGGATTTTCCCCTCCAAGCCTGAAAAGAAAGAAGTTGGCTGGCTGGTCTTGAACAATCCCTCCTGAGCCTGCGAAACCAGTCACAACTTTTCATCAGAGCTGAAAATACCAACCTCCCCCCATCCTTTCTCCCCCACCCTTTCCTCCATGACGCCACAGCACCCGTGTCCAGCGGTGCAGCTCTCTGGAGGATGCTGTCCAGGATCCTGCAGAGCCAGCGAGGCCAGGAGAGGGCATGGGCTGCAGTGCCAGGCTCCGTGGCCAGTGACGTGCTGTCTGCCCAGTTCTGAGATAAACAGAATGTCCCTGGGACTGGCACGGTGGAGAAGGACTGAGGAAGCTCCCACACTTCCCGTTGATAGTGTGTTTTGCAAACGTTGACATCCCGCCACTGCCAAGTTCTCCAGACTGGGAGCCACCAGCATTACCAGCAACCACCCACCACAGTAAGCCACCTGCTCTGGGATGTTCCCGGATCAATGGTGTCACCTGTGTTTGGGTCCTGGCAGCACTCACCTGCCCAAGGTGAGTTCTCTCTCTCAGCCCTAAATCAAAGTCTGGGGTCATGCTCTGGGTAAGAATTTTTTCCTGAGTTGGGTTGGGCCCAATGAAAAATTGCCTTTTTCCTTTGTGCAGCTCAGATCTGGCCTCGCTGTACATAAAATGCCATGTGTTCCCAGCAGGATTCAGCTCTTCCAAGGCCTGCCCTGCAGCCAAATCTGATCTACATATTTACGAGCTTGTAAACAGGACGGGGCGGGTGAGTCCACATTCTTAGAAAACCAAGTGCAGAGAAAAGAACTTCTGAGTTGGAAAAACAAAGAGTAGTCTTGGGTTCGACCCAGCAAACACAGTGGTTTTTCCAAGACCTGGATGGCTTGCTTGAGAATCATTCCCCTCCATTCCTTTTCTACAGGATTTCTCAAGCTTAATCTTTCATTGAGGAAAAATGCATGTTCCCAATGTTTCTGACCAGAGAGGAGGAGGCAGCTTGATAGAAAAAGAACTTTTTTTTTTTGGAGATGGGTTAAAGCCAGACTTCTGTTTGCAGCAGCCACTGAGGATCAACAGTTCCTTGCAAAGGGAGGTTTAAGGAAACTATTGGAGGGGTTGGACTGCAGGAAGCAATTGGAGGGTTCACACAAAGTGCCACTGTCAATAAATGCAAGGAATAGTCTAGAACAGTAGTTCCCAAACTGTGACCATCCAGATCCTGGTAGTCCATGAAGGCTTGGTAAATGGTTTATGGAAAACCAGAGTATAAGGAGCCCAGCCAGGAAACATTGATTAATAGTTTTCCATAGATGGCTTGGAAGGAACTTTAAAGATCATTCCATTCCACCCCCTGCCATGGGCAGGAACACCTTCTGCTATCCCAGGTGGCTCCAAGCCCCATCCAGCCTGGCCTTGGACACTTCCAGGTTCCAGGGCAGCTCCAGCTTCTCTGGGCAACCTGTTCCAGGGTCTCCTCACCCTCACGGCCAAGAATTTCTTCCTAATATCTAAATATCTCCTCTTTTAGTTCAAAAACATTTCCCCTTGTCCCATCACTGTCCGAATAAATCCCTACAGTTGCATTTTTGCCCATGACAAAAATGGGGGTTTAATCTACCTTTGCTTTACACCCAATGAGATGATGCTGGTCAGCTCATCCATAAATGCTTCCCTTCCCTGAGGGCTGGTCATAGTGGCTGTGTTGCTCAGAGAAGTGCTCGAGGTGCCTTTGTGTAGAGAACAGACTTCCAGGCTCGGACACAGCACAACCGTCACGCTCGGGATGTTCCCGTTTGGGGGTTGAGCATTACACCGAGCTTGCTGTTGCCCTGGAGGGAGCCCAGCAACTCCACAAGGCCTCTGTGTCCGTTCAGATCCTGAGCCAGATGGAAATTTTCTCTTTAAAGGGTGCCCCAAGCATGTTTCCTCTGTTGAATCATCCAGGCAAGAATCTCGCTGTGGTCTCTCTAACATCAGCACATGGATTCCAGCCTCCTTCCTGCTCACACAGCAAGACAAGAGATCTTGACATGTGAATTGCTTATCCTGACTTTCTCCTTCTCTCAGGAGACTTTTTTTTTTTCCTTCATTTGCATCTGGTAAATAAGGACCTTCCTGAAATCTCCCTTTGGATTTGTCAGACTGGTAAATCCTGACCTTTTTTTTTCCTGATTTTATTTATGTTCTTTTGCTGAGTCTCATGATTCTAAAATTTGTTTTAAAATCCCCTTTGGGGCTGGAGTCAGGCTATTATTTGTGAATCATTAAGGAACAGGCAGTTGGATACACATATATCTTTCCCAAGCAGAAGGAACACTGCAAAAATATTACCTTTAAGGGAGTCTTTACTAAAACCCAGATGTAAAAATCCAACACTTCTGTCTCCTTTTTAGTTTCGGGACTAATTTCAAAGTCCGTCTTACTACTGACCCTGCTCTTTTCAGCACTGTCTGTGTCCTGAGTCTGCTGCCCAGTCCTTCTTGGAGGATGAACCAAGCAGCTAAAAAGGCTATTCCAGGGCAGGGCAGTGTTGAGGTGAGTTAATGGACAGCTTGGTTTGAGGGCATGGAGAGGACAGTGTCTAACACCAAGCTTAGGGCCACTAGTTCCTCTGTACAGTCTAGTGAAAGATGTTTCTGCTCATGGCAGAGGGGATGGAACTAGATGGCCTCCAAGGTTCCCTCCAACCCAAATCATTTTGTGATTCTCTCATGAAAGCATTACCTTAATCATTTTAAAAGTATATTATAGAGTGAGCTTGGTTTGCAGTATCCAAGCCTAGACCTGGTTTCAAAATCTCTCTGCCTTTCCTCTGACAAGTCTTGCCTGAGTAAGGTCCACAGAGCTCCTGTTAAAAATCAAGAAGCAGGAAAAACTCATAGAATCACAGAATACCAGGTTGGAAGGGACCTCAGGGATCATCTGGTCCCACCTTTCTTGGCAAAAGCACAGTCTAGACAAGATGGTCCAGCACCCTGTCCAGATGGATCTTAACAGTGCCAAACATCGGGGAATCCACAACTTCCCCAGGGAGGTTATTCCAGTGGCTGATTGTTGTTATGGTGAAAAATCATGTGCAATAGGAATACCTCCCAAGAGTGACTTGCACCTATTATCTCTCATCCTTTCCATGTGATTCCTTGTAAAAAAGGAGTCACAGCTTCTCTGTAGCTACATAAGATAAAGCTTTCCCTCAGCCTTCTTTTCTCAAGGCTTAGCAAACTCAGTTCTCCCAGCCATTCCTCACATGGCAGCTTCCCAGTGCTTGGATCATCTCCACTCCCTCAATGCTTCTTTTGGCCTTACCAGTGTGTGCTGCTGGTACAGTTTCTTCCTTGCAGCCCTTGATATTAAGCCCTTTGCAGTAGGCAGGCCACAATTCCTTTGTTATTCCTTTCTTTTAAGCATGACCTTCTTCTTTAGAGAGCCCTCATGAAAGATGGAATGTGGTATATTCCATTCAAGGAACGGAATTTTTTTGCATGGGACATCCTGGTCCTTGGAAAGAGAATGCAATGAATGAAATTCTGGGGATTTGCTGCTGCTTCTTTCGGCTGTGAGCCACCAAATAATGGGTCAGTCCCCTCACAAGAAAAATGGCATATAGTAGAATTGGGATTATTCAGCCTGGAAAAGAGAAGGCTTTGGGGTGACCTAATTGTGGCCTTCTAGTACCTGAAGGGAGCCTAGAGGAAAGATGGAGAGACGCTATTTGCAAGAGCATGGAGTGACAGGACAAGGGGAAATGGCTTCAAAATTAAAGAGATTTGGCTTAGATTAGGTATTAAAAAAAAAAAGTTAAATTAGATACTAAAAGGAAATTCTTGGCTGTGAGGATGGTAAGGCTCTGGCACAGGTTGCCCAGGGAAGCTGTGGCTGCCCTGGAACCTGGAAGTGTTCAAGGCCAGGATGGATGGGGCTTGGAGCAACCTGTGGTAGTGAGAGGTGTTCCTGTCCATGGCAGGGAGTTGGACTATTGGTCTTTAAAGTCCCTTCCAACCCAAACCATTCCATGATTCTATGGTTGAATCTTCTTTGGTCCTCCTCATCTGTCCGTAATCATATCACATAAATACATTCTCTATGCTATCCAAAAAAATGGCAAGTTTAGCTACAACTTGTTCAGGAATCAAACTAACTATTAGAAGTCAGCTATACAATCAAAAAATGGGGGGAAAAAAAAAAAAAAAAGCCTATTTGTGGCCACAAGCCCCCAGGGCAGGGGCTGCAGAACAGACCAGAGCAGACTAAGTACTTTAAAGGACCTTGCACAAAGCCTATCTTGTGCCCCATGCAGTGCTCCCATGGTCCTACCACATAGTTGCTCTCTTGTTGAGTTTCGAACCCCTGGATGAGCAGGGGGTGTTGTATTGGGTCCCACCAGAGTGGATCTGCAGTCTGAGGCAGATGCTTTGCCTTTCATGCCCTGTGATGTGGCATAGGGACATACGGAGATCATTAAGGGTGCAGAGCCTTCTGGGGCAATGCTGGGGAGCTGCACAGTCGAGCCCTTATGTTCTTTTGAGGACGGTTTCTGGAGTGAACTGTTTCCTGGACCAAATTCATCTGGAGGAGTCTGGCTGGACCATGCTGAGCAAATTAATATTGTGCACAATCCAATATTTGAAATTACTTGTGGAGTTTCTGTTAGGGAACAGTGTAGATGTACCTGAGAGGCTTTTCTCTCTGTCATCCTTCAGTGGTGAAACTCTTGCAGTGATGAAAGTCCTGTCCTGCACAGGAGAGGAACTGATGCATGGGAAGCTTTGGTAACTTCTCAGAGAGGATTGGATCAACAGATGCTTTTGAAATAAAGAGTGAAATCCATAAGTTATAACCCTGGATGCTTGTGGTGTGGTTGCCTATGAACCAGGAGTCAGAGTCCGGTCATCTGAAATCTAGTGCGATCCATCTGCCTGGTACAGATGTACATTTAGGATGAGATGGATCACTCCATTCTTACCACAAAATCTATAATCTAAACCATTTACTGTAACAGGAGCCCAAGGGCCTGCTCAGATATCTAAATTCAGTTGGGTGAGTCACATATCAGACTCACAATTTTCAGGAAATTCAATGCCTCAGAAACGTCCTTGTGGCAATGACACCCACCAATGGTCCAGATTCCTGGGATTGCTCTGGGAAACACTCCAACATGAGCTTCAAGAGAAATGAAGGGCAATTTCAGTCCAAGTCCTACTGGTGTGCTGCAGCTTGGAAGAAAACTTCAGAGTCATCACTAGGACTGTACTCCTAGAGGTTGGGAGACAGGTTTGGGGGCCATGAATTAGACCAGTAAATGACCAGAACAGGCTCTGCTGCATTATCTTTCTCTTGAAGATAGGCAAACCACACTCAGATCTCAACATTGAGGTCCTGCTTGAGACTGCTGGTGTTTCTCAGAGCCTTTGAGATCCCCCAGGCTGATCTCTCCTGCCTTTGCAACCACCCCAGCTTAAACCATGCTTCCCTGATTCCCATCACAGCACAGGCTTATCTCCCACCCCATAGGGACCCCACACACTGGGTGTGCACACCCCAACTTTGCCATGGATTTTGGCATGGACAGGGTGTCTCCAACCATGGCGTGGGACAACACAACACAATCTAGAGGGTCAGGAGAGTGGTGGCTTCTCCCTGCTTTCCTTCTGGATTGGATCAGAGTGCAGAAGTTGGAGCAGGCAGGCAATGCCTACGCAGAGAAAGACACGGAGGCAGCTCATCAGGGCTTCAATTGGAAAGCTGCTGCTTATCTGTGACGTTGTTTATGGGGTCGGCTGGAAGGCTCACAGACAGGCCTGAGGAATTCCATCCGACATCCCAACACCATCGTCCTCCAGGGAAAACGCCGGAGCTGCTGTGAACATGCTGTCCTCCTCCCTACGCCAGGCAGCTCTTGGATCCATCCTTGGAGGGCAGTGAACTCCCTCATCACTTCAAGACACACCACCAGCTTCAAGGACATGTTAACCCTCGAAGGACCCTATGCCTACAAATACCCAGTGGAGGTGGGCAGTAGAGGATGGAAGAGAAGGTCAGGAAAGACTGCTTGGAATATGAGACTCCCAGTCCTATACATGGGCAGAAATCTAGGAAGGAAGGAAGGAAGGAAGGAAGGAAGGAAGG